>CP139509.1:491010513-491376892 GCA_021014915.2 Artemisia tridentata subsp. tridentata | reverse complement strand
GCCGTTAAGGCCAGCGGTTTGCCCCAAACCGCCGGGGAACACCGCCGCCACCCCAGCGGTTTGGGTGGGCGGTTTGGTTCAACGGCAAAATACACAGCCGCGGTTTGGGTTATTTTTTGAACGTTTGAAAAGATATGTGAACGTTGGGCATTTAATATGATGAATGTGAACGTTGGCTTGGAACAAAAAAAAAAAAAAAAAAAAAATTCCTATAAATACTATACTACTATCACATTCTATTTCATACTCAAACTATATCATACTACATCATAATCTTTAAATCATCTCTATATCTTAAAAATAAGTGTAGCATGGATCAAATAAAATCTAGCTCAAGAGGTCGTGCTCGTGGCGTTCGTGGACAACATTTCGTCCGCAAGTTGCAACTCAACAACACGTCGAAACTGTTATTCCCGATCTAAATGACGACACAACTCCCACAAGGAAAAGAAAAGGGAAAAAGACCGTTAGCGAGGCATCGACAAAGAATAGTGTTGTTGAACAATTCGAGGCGTACACGTCAAAAAAAACACAAATGTTGGAGGAGGAGATGGAAAAAAAACGTGCAAATGATGCATTGGCCGAACAGTTGATGTCGGCACAACTCGATAGTGTTAGAGAAAAGCAAATGTTTCGGGCCTTGAAGTTCTTTAACGAACCGCATGATCACATAACCAATCAGGCTATGCGAGATTTCACTATTGCTAAAAAACGTGAGATCGCGGAGAAATATGGATGGCCTACGGATTTTTAGAATAATTATGTTTTTTTTTCAAGTATTGTGTAATTTTCTTTTTAAAGTATTATGTATTTTTATTTTAATTATTAATGAAATATTATGTTTTTATTAAATTATTTATTTATGAAAAAAAAAAAAAAAAAAAAAAAAAAAAAAAGTTGGTGGTTTGGGAGGTATGAAAAAAGTGACCATTGCCACTAAAAAGGGTTGGGAGGTATGGAAAAAGTGTGAGTGAGGTGGAATGATATTATTGGTGGGTTGGGAGGTATGAGTTTTTTTGGGAGGTATGGTTGCCACCACCCTAATGTATGCTCATATGCTTTAAGAATTACAGTAGTAGAAACGTTGACTTGAAGGTCAAATGGGTCAAACTTCATAACAATAGAACATAAATAAACGAGCTCTTTTTTTTCAATACAGAATGAGTTTAGGAAATGGTGCTTGGATTTGCTTATTTTATAGAGTTTAGGCTAGATATAAGAGAAAAAAAAAACCCCACATTAATCCCAAAATAAGCAGAAAAGCATAAACACTTGAACTATCCAAACACTCAAAATCTACCCAATACCAAGTAAAAAAAAAAAAGTAATCCAAGGGTTTCAAATAAAGACAAACAATATGTATGAAATGCTTTATGTCATCAATAAGGGCGTGTTTGTTTAAGCTTATTTTTTGCTTATCTTTCGTAAGCCAGTTTTTTCGGCTTATTCTGAAATCCATAGGCTTAATATGCCATAAGCTTATATAAGCCAATAGTTTCAAAATAAGCCGAAAAACCGAGCTTATGAAATATAAGCCGTTTTTTTTTTTTTCTTTCTTTTTAGCTTTTCCCTAGGGCGAGCCTTTTTGACTCAGATGCACGTGGTCTCACCAGGTTAATCCCTGGACCGTTTCCTACCCTTCCCTTTCCTTGGCCATCCCCCAAATGTACACACCTAGCGAGGTTTGAACCCTTAACAAAAATAAGCCGAAATCAAACCCAACAATAAGCTTAAACAAAATGTAAAAAAGTAAAAGGAGCTAAAAATCTACCTTGTTCTTATAGAGATCTTCATTGAGAATGTCATCAAGAGACCATGAAAGAATCATCTTTGAAAACTCATCTTCATGAAACTCAGCAGACCCATGTTCCATTTTCACCTAAAATTTCATAAAATGTGTGTTTCTTGATGTTTTTTTATAAAATTTAACAACTGGGTTTTGATATTCGGTTTATAAAATGAAATGGGTTTTGTTTCTTACAGTCGATAATCAAGAATCAAAAAACCCCATTTTGTAAAAAGGGTTTTATGAGGGTTTTGGAATGAAACAAAGGAAGAGTACTAATCATATTAAGTACAAATTTTAGAGCATCAAGTGCAACTGTGAAAGCATGACCGCCATGTGGTGTATTTCTATTTGCTATAATAGTGCGCCAAGCATTACTTACTTGGGGGTTAATACAATTTTTAATTTGCACGCACGCTCAAAATTAATGTTTTAAAATCCGAGTCGATTGGTTGAAGTGTGAACCGGTCAGGTGAATGAAAGCTGGTTTTGAGCAAATAAAATTCGGTTGAACCTTGAACCGGTATCTCAAGTGAGTCAATTAGAAAACGGATTTTAAAACATTCCTCAAAAGTACAAGCAAATTTGTTAACAAGCAAATTTGTTAATACTATACAGGTAATTATCTCAATCAATACCCAATGTGTGCAAATCAATTCCTTAATACGCATAGAAGTAATTTACTTTTGTTTGCGATCTTTTAAGTCATTTGGTATTAAAACTTGCTAATTAAGTTAGGGATAATGATATTTAAAGGAAGGATCAAATAAAAAATAAAACTAAAATGAGACGGATGAGAAATAATCACATCCGCACATTTCAGATGCACCTACAAAAAAAAAATATATATCTTCTATGAAATTCTCCTTCTACATTTAAAATGTGTGACTGAAAACATTTCTCATTCTTCTTATATATTTTTTTTCTTCTTAATTTCTTTTTAACTAATTGTACTTTGCATTTTTATTCGGTTGAGTTATTGAGCTATTTTTATGGTTTTATAAATTATGTTTTCTTTTTTTAATCATTTGAGTTATCGGGTACCTAATACAACTAGTTACTTTTTTATAAGACTACTTGGCAAGGCAAGGTGATGCCTTCACCTTAACTCAAACTCACACGTGATTACCATGCCTCCCACCTTAACTCATGCTCACCACACATAAACCAAAGCATATTTCGGTGATGTTTTCACCATACGGATAATAAGGAAAATGGTCCCCACTTGTTTTGTTTTATTTGTTTTTATTTAGTTTGTGAGTGTGTATAGGGTATTTAGTGGGGTATATTTGTATAAATTGAGTATTTTAATGAAAGGTGGAGTTAAGGTGAAGATGATTTTCCTTGCCCACTAAAAGGTGAAGAGAGGTGAAGAGAAGTGAGAGGAAAGAGAAAACTGACGTGGCGCTGAGGTGTAAGGTGAAAATATGGCTACTTTTCCATCCAGCCTAAGTGCCCAAGTACGTGTCATATTGCTAACTCATTTTTCTAAGTTATATTTCTTAAATCGCACAAAAAAGTATCACACTTAAGGCCAATTCGAATTTTAGGTACTCAACATTTTTTTGTCTCAATTTAAGGTATCGAAGTTATTTTTTTGTGCAATGGAAGGTTTTTTCAAATTTTCGAAAGCAATTACCGGGCATAATTTTAGCCGAAATAACTTTAAATGCTCAATTATAACGATATATCACATTAATTTACCAATTCATCAGATAAAATGACCGATATCATCATTCGAAAAGTAAAAAAAAAAAACTTTACATTGCACAAAAAAATAACTTGGATACCTTAAATTGAGAGAAAAAATAAAAAATAAAAATTGAGTGCCTTAAATTCGAATTAGCTTTAAATGTGATATCTTTTTGTGCGATTTGCCATTTTTTAATTAAATTTCTTCTTTAATCATTTCTATATCTCCTCATCCTCAAAAAAGAAAAATAAAGTTTTGCTTTTGATTTGTCTTATAGCTTGTATCTTATGGTAACTTAAGTGATGTCAACTTTTGATGCCGAGTTATAGAATACCATAAGGGTAAAAACAAACTTATCAAAACTATTTCACATTATAGGATAACAACACACCTAGTTCTAATGGACTAGATGGACATTGATCAAGTCAAAACTGTTGGTGATTGTAGTGTCATTAACTATTTTATGTAAGTGTGGATACGAGTTAGTGTAATTTCATATTAAGTTTGGATACGAGTTAGGGAAGTGTGGAGTGCGCACTCATTGAGCTAATATGTTTTCGCCCGGACAAAGATGCAGGGGTCAAAGGCGTCGCGCCCTCTTGTTATCCCTTATGATATTCTATAACTCGGCCATCCCCAAATGTACACACCTATCGAGGTTTGAACCCTTAACAAAAATAAGCTGAAATCAAACCCAACAATAAGCTTAAACAAAAACCCCCTAAAAACAAAAACTAACAACAACAATAACATAATTAACAAAGTGTAAAAAAGTAAAAGGAGCTAAAAATCTACCTTGTTCTTATAGAGATCTTCATTGAGAATGTCATCAAGAGACCATGAAAGAATCATCTTTGAAAACTCATCTTCATGAAACTCAGCAGACCCATGTTCCATTTTCACCTAAAATTTCATAAAATGTGTGTTTCTTGATGTTTTTTATAAAATTTAACAACTGGGTTTTGATATTCAGTTTATAAAATGAAATGGGTTTTGTTTCTTACAGTCGATAATCAAGAATCAAAAAACCCCATTTTGTAAAAAGGGTTTTATGAGGGTTTTGGAATGAAACAAAGGAAGAGTACTAATCATATTAAGTACAAATTTTAGAGCATCAAGTGCAACTGTTAAAGCATGACCGCCATGTGGTGTATTTCTATTTGCTATATAATAGTGCGCCAAGCACTACTTTTTGGGGGGTTAATACACATGAGAGCCGATTTGCACACTCAGAATTGTTAATTTGCACGCTCAAAATCAATGTTTTAAAATCTTGGTTAACCTGATTGGTTGAACTGTGAACCGATCAAGTGAACGAAAGCTGGTTTTGAGTAAAAAAAAATCCGGTTGAACCATGAACCGGTATCTCAAGTGAGTCAACTAGAAAACCGATTTTAAAACGTTCCTCAAAAGTAGAACCAAATTTGTTAATACTATACAGGTAATTATCTCAATCAATACCCAATGCGTGCAAATCAATTTCTTAATACGCATAGAAGTAATTTACTTTTGTTTGCGATCTTTTAAGTCATTTGGTATTAAAACTTGCTAATTAAGTTATTAGAGTAAGGATCAAATAAGAAATAAAACTAAAATGAGACGGATGAGAAACAATCACATTCGCACATTTCAGATGCATCTACAAAAAAATATACATCTTCCATGAAATTCTCCTTCCACATTTAAAATGTGTGACTAAAAATATTTCTTATTCTTCTTATATTTTTTCTCTTCTTAATTTATTTTTAACTAATTGTACTTTGCATTTTTATTCAGTTGACTTATTAAGCTATTTTTATGGTTTTATAAATTATGTTTTATTTTTTTATTCATTTGAGTTATCGGGTACCTAATACAACTAGTTACTTTTTTATAAGTGTCCAAGTACGTGTCATATTGCTAACTCATTTTTCTAAGTTATATTTCTTAAATCGCACAAAAAAGTATCACACTTCAGGTCAATTCGAATTTTAGGTACTCAATTTTTTTTTCTCAATTTAAGGTATCGAAGTTATTTTTTTGTACAATGTAAGGTTTTTTCAAATTTTCGAAAGCAATTACCGAGCATAATTTTAGCCGAAATAACTTTAAATGCTCAATTATAACGATATATCACATTAATTTACCAATTCATCACATAAAATGACCGATATCATCATTCGAAAAGTAAAAAAAAACATTACATTGCACAAAAAAATAACTTTGATACCTTAAATTGAGAGAAAAAATAAAAAATAAAAATTGAGTGCCTTAAATTCGAATTAGCTTTAAATGTGATACCTTTTTGTGCGATTTACCCTTTTTTAATTAAATTTCTTCTTTAATTCATTTATGTATCTCCTCATCCTCAAAAAAGAAAAATAAAGTTTTGCTTTTGATTTGTCTTATAGCTTGTATCTTATGATAACTTAAGTGATGTCAACTTTTGATGCCGAGTTATAGAATATCATAAGGGTAAAAAAAGACTTATCAAAACTATTTCACATTATAGGATAACAACACACCTAGTTCTAATGGACTAGATGGACATTGATCAAGTCAAACTGTTGGTGATTTTAGTGTCATCAACTATTTTATGTAAGTGTGGATACGAGTTAGTGGAATTTCATATTAAGTTCGGATACGAGTTAGGGAAGTATGGAGTGCGCACTTATTGAGATAACATGTTTTCGCTCGGACAAAGATGCAGGGGTCAAGGGCGTCGCGCCCTCTTGCAGGGTCAGGGGCAACGCCCCTTGTAAGGTTAAGGGGCAGAGCCCCTTGCTGGGGTCCCGCTTAACAGTTTTCTGCAAAAACCCAACCAACATGTCTATCACTACAACATTCGACACTTTCGGCTGGGACTTTTTTTACCTTTCGGCGGGGACATGTCCCTGCCAGTAACCTTTCGGCGGGGACATGTCCCCGCAGAAACGCCGTCGCGGCTGGACCGTCGCTGATACATTCCGCGGTGACTTTTACACACTTTCCGCGGGGACACGTGGGTCCCACTGGTTTCTGGGTGGTCAAAGGGTGTCCAGCGTGTCAATACTTTTCGGCGGGGACATGTCCCCGCCAAAGGCTATATAATTAAATAAAAAGTTAATTAATCAACTGATTAATTAATTTAATTATAGACTTTTGGCGGGGACATGTCCCCGCCGAAAACTATTTTAATATAAATCCTTTTTACTTTTGGCGGGGACGTGTCCCCGCCGAAAACCATTTTAATATATATCTTTTTTACTTTTGGCGGGGACATGTCCCCGCCAAAAGTGTCTGACCCATTTTGCAGCAAATTGCTGCAAAATGGGTAATTCCAGGTTTTTTCCGCAATGGGTGCAGAAAAAACCTCTCCAATGCAGCATATATTACACAATCCTGCTGTTACCCATTTCACCAAGTTCGCCAAAACAACAAACTCGCCAACAACACCAAATTCGCTAAATACAACAACACCAAATTCAAACAAAATTCACTAAAAATAATATTAATCCAACTTCGCTAAACAATCCAAATTCGCTAAACATAATCATATGGATCCAAATTCGCCAAAAACGGTTCAAAAACCGTGATCCACATGATATTCTACAAAACTATACATAAGCTAGCGAGGAACAAGTTAGTTGGGAATCCTAACACATAATAATCCATCTAAATATACACAACTATGTCCAATAAACCAAAACAAATATAAAGTGTCTCATCCGACCCATAAACTAATCCCCATTCTCCCCACCATCCCCATTACCCCCACTACCCCCAGCTCCCTGACTACCCTCCCCTGCAGGTCTAGACTCACCCGGCGATGCATTCTGGGATCCTGATGTCCCCGGCAATCCCGCTGCTAGCTCCCCAGGAAAGCCCGGCTGTCTCCTCGCCCAATCCAGAATCATCTGCAGCGTATTCCCCTGCTGCGCCACGGTCTCGCGCAATGAGGACGAGGAGGCTTCCTCACGAGCTCGTGAGGAGCTAAGAGTCGTCCTGTGACCACCTCCAGGTAAAACTGGACCTATGCCAGGAATATGCCCCCTCTGCTTGCCACCGATCACCTGGCTCAGGATCTCCGTATCCGACATACGCGTCCCAGAGGAGGTGCTCTCTGACCGCAGCCGAATCATCTCATTCTGTTTAGTTACAAAAAAACAAGAAAAGTAATATATAAGTCATGATTTATTATATTGCATTAATGTTGGTGAGTTTTTGGAAATAAATTATACTTACGTATCTAGATTCGGCCTCCTCAGACTCCCAGACCTCCCCTCTGGTATGGGTATGTCTGTACAAGTCGATATGATCTCGAGTATCCTGGGTGTCGGGGTCGGGGGAGCTCAACTGTTTATAAATAAAATAAATCAATACTCACCCAACACTATATATATAAATAAAATGATTAAAAAGTGTCTTACAAAGTTATCAACTATGACAGCCAGGGAATGTGATCCATGACGGGTGGCAGTCTTCATTTTGCTCCTGTTTTGGCTGTTGATCTCCCCTATCTTCAACTTCTTAGGATCGCTCCAGTGATCAATTTGCTTATTATAAATAATAAAAACTATTATATAAATGAAATATTATTATTATTATTATTATTATTATTATTATTATTATTATTATTATTATTATTATTATTATTATTATTATTATTATTATTATTATTAATAATAATAATAATAATAATAATAATAATAATAATAATAATAATAATAATAATAATAATAATAACAACAAATTAAAGTATGTGTCGATCCAGAAATTTACCTGCCTCTCCCATTCGTCTACCGGCATGTTCTCGGGACGCTTTGTCTTGATATCGCCCAGTTTCTCGACCCCACCTGCCAGTGTAAAATTTTTCTTCTTGTGCTTGTACTTGTTGTCATTGTATACCTTTTTCAGGTAAGCTTCGATACTAGCGGCAATCGCGACTCCATTTGGACCGGCAAGGTGGGGGGGGGGGGAGATTAAAGAAATGCTGCAATATAATATAATTAAAATAAATATACAAACTTAAATAAAGAGACAAATTTAAATAAATAAACACATTTAAAATAAATAAACACAATAATTAAAAAAATAAAAGATAAAAAAAAAAAAAAAAAAAAAAAAAAAAAAAAAAAAAAAAACCTTACGTTGAGCCGGTTATCCACGTGTACCTTCTTATCCTCTGGAACTTCATCCCACGAATTGTGATACAGTGGAATGGTTTCCCGTATCAAGTCCCCCACAAAGTTCGAGAACCATGAAGCGTGAACGCCTACATGCTGCCACATGCCTTTGGCGTTCCTTCTGAATTTGATCGAGACCGGGCGCCCTGTGTTCTCTTTCATGGAGTGTAAGGCTGTGTTCTTGTTGGGGCCGCGAACCACCTTCCCGCCTTTCCCTATTTTCGACCCAGGCTTCGTAGGCCTGGGAGCTCTTGAATTAGAGCCTGCAAGTAATCAAATTAAAGTGATGTTGACATAAAATAACAAGTTAGCAATTTCAAATAATGATCAAGTTTAATTAAAATAATGGAGAAATTCTTACGCTCGCAGTTGCTGCCTATCCTCCTGGGAATGTGGGGTGGCTCATGACCTCCATCACCACCATGACTCGTAGCTATGACATCCGCCATCTGTACAAGAACATAGAAATTAGTGAAGAAACACATATACGCATATATATACACACATTCAAATAAATAACAATATATACCAAAAAAGATAATAATAAATAATTAAATAAATAAATAAACACATTTAACAACTCGATAACAATTTCATTCAAATAAGTGTCGTTTAACAAATTACAATTTGAGATCAATCTCCTGCATCACTAAGATAAAAATCATCATTATTAGTGTCAGCTTCATCTTCACCATCGACGTGGTCTTCATGATCAGATGCTAAATCTTGAGGAATGTGGTCATCATAATCAATATCATCGTCGTCGTCGACATCAGTGATAATTGGTGCTGGTGGTGCCTCAACTTCCGCTGGCTGGACATGTATATCTATGGTGCTATAATTCAACTTTTCCAACTGAGCAGAGAGTGTGACATGTGATGAGTTGTTGTCATGTACAACATCTTGATTGTCTTCTACCACGATGATATCCGGGTTCCAAATCTTTCGATGATAAGAATCTTGGACGGCCTTCCAACTACCACGTTTACCGGGAAATCAAGGTAAAAGACTTGTGTTGCTTGTGTTGCAAGAATGTATGGTTCATTTTGAAACGATGCACGGTCTGTCATAATTTGTGCAATGTTATTTCTATATGTACAACGGTTTATGCGACCCTCGTTATTAGTGTCGAACCATTTGACTTTGAACAGCACAACCTTGAACGGAATATACAAAAACTCGAGAATTTCTTCAAGCTGGCCATAATACATTCCTCCGCTAGGATTAGGAGTTGAAATTCCGCTGTTTTGACTTGAACGACGTAAATCACGGTCGTGTACGATAAACTTCACACCGTTGACTACGCAAGAGTCGACTGAGACTGCAGTCGATGTTGGTCCACAAGCCAAAGCGAATAACTTGGAAGTACAACTTGGGTCATTCTTTACTTTTAATTCACGAATCTATGAAAAAGTTAAGAATAGATATAGATGAGTAATAGTCATTATTTTTACAGGGTAATACATACAATAAGTCTACCTTGCTCCCAAACCAGCGAGGAAATCCTTCTTGTATATCATTGCCAGGAAATGCCCTGTAAATGTTCATGATATTAGAATAAGTCGTCGAATAATAACTTACGTAAAGCACATTTTGAAATAAAACGCGTACTTCTAGTACTCGTTCATGTACGGGTCGATTTCATGACTGTTGTGTAGTACATACCATACTACTTTCTTCATTGTGTCTGGTTGAACCCGGATCAATGATTTCTTGCCATTCAGTTTACAGATTGATCGAAACACCTGAAATTGACTTGTTGGGCTTGGACCATCCTCATTCCGGTCAGGACGATTAAATCTCGTCTCAACACCCCGAAAATAATGCGAACAGAAAGTTAATGTTTCATCAACAATATAACCCTCCGCTACTGAACCTTCGGGCTTAGCTTTATTTCTAACATAATTCTTGAGCTTTTTCATGTATCTTTCAAATGGATACATCCACCTCATGTAAACAGGCCCGCCTTCAATAGCCTCTTCGGGTAGATGAATAACCAAGTGAATCATTATGTCAAAAAAAGCAGGAGGATAAATTTGCTCGAAACTGCACAAAATATTGATGAGTTGTTCTTTAGCTTTCAACATGTCATCCACCATCAAAGTTCGAGCGCATATTTGTTTGAAGAATGAACAAAGCTCGATTATTGGTGTTGCGGTGTTTTGGTCCTTCAAGTAATTTTGAAGTCCAACAGGAAGCAACCGCTGCATCATTATGTGACAGTCATGAGCCTTCAAGCCTGTTATGTTGCTATCATTGTCGGTCACTTTATGCTTGAAGTTAGATCCGAACCCATCAGGTAGTTTCACACCTTTGATGAATTGACAAAAAAATAATGATATTAGAGTAAGTCGTCGAAATGGATACGCGAATAGAATTGGAGCAAATAAATTTAGAAATAAAACACGTACCTTTGATGAATTGACAAAATTGTTTTCTTTCTTCAGCTGTGAAAGAGTACGTGGGATGAGGCTTAGAGCACTTCCCGTTTCCTTTGTTGACGAGCCACAACTCTTCACGAATTTGCAAATTTTCTAAGTCTTGTCTTGCCTTGTTGGTGTCTTTTGATTTGTCATTCATTAACAAAGTACCCAACACACTCTCACACACATTTTTTTCGATATGCATGACATCTAAATTGTGTTTTAGTGTAAGAAAAGACCAATACTTTAGCTCGTAGAAAATGGATACTTTGGTCCAATTCAATTCGCGAACAGGATCACGTTTTTTCTTCGCACCCCCAAAGCTTGGATGTTTCCCCGGGATACGTTTAGGCAATCTACTAAGTTGATTCAAGATGACATCACTGGTAAGTTTTCTAGGAGGTTGTCTATGATCATCGACCAGAGTATAGAATGCCCGTTTATTTTTCCGCCATTTATTGGTCGTTTTTAAGAATCTTCTGTGACCAACATAAGCGGTTTTGCCTAACACGCGAGTAGATGGAGTGTCTATATTACATGTCGGACAAGCCAAGTAACCTTGCCCACTCCACCCAGACAAACTACTTCGAGCGGGAAAGTCATTGATAGTCCATAAAAGCGCTGCTCTCATACAGAATTCAGTGCCAGTGGCAGCATCCCTAGTCATGACTCCATCTTTCCATAGAATCTTTAGGTCTTCAATCAAAGGCCTCAAGTAAATATCTATGTCCTTCCCAGGTGATTTAGGGCCCGGAATTAACAACGTCAACATAAGAGAAGTTTCTCTCATACATATTCAGGGAGGCGTATTGTATGTTGTTAATATGACCGGCCACATGCTGTAAGACTGACTAAGGTTGCCGTACGGATTGAAACCATCAGCAGCCAACCCTAATCGGATGTTTCTTTTTTCATAGGAAAATTCTTTAGAATACTTAATGTCAAATTTCTTCCATAATTGACCATCAACCGGGTGTTGCATCTTACCGTCCTCCGTAGACTGCCCAGAAGCATGCCAAGTCATATGTTTTGCATGTGTGTTTAGACTTGTACAAACGTTGTAGTCTAGGAATGATAGGAAAATAACGCAACACCTTGTTAGGAACTTTCTTCCCCAATGTGTTCTTGTCTTTCCATCTACTAGCATCGCAGATGGGACAATTCTGCAAATCTTCATTACCCACCCCCCGATATAAAAAACAGTCATTTACACAAGCATGTATGGATTCGTATCCTAACCCGATCATTTTATATGTTTTCTTTATGTCATAGTATGACGATGGGATTTTGTATCCTAGAGCGGGTGGGAAACATTCTTTGAGAAATTTTAGGGTTTCGTTAAATGTGGTGTCACTCATTTTACCTTTGACCTTGATGTTCGTAAACTTTGCCATAAAGTCCAATGAAGACATCCAATTACAGCCCGGGTATAGTGGCTCGTTGGCATTGGCGAGTAACTCTTCAAAATCGTTACGTTGGGGAGTTGGCTCGTTGCTTGTCTCGCCAATATTTCCTTCAGTTGGCTCATTTTGTTCGTTATTCGGACAAATATCATGAAGGAACTCAGCCATATCACTCCCATGTTGATTCGTGTTGGGTACTACTGTCTGCTCATCCGGTTCACCGTGATTATACCATTTCGTATAATTTTGGTCCCAACCGTATGAGAGTATGTGATCAAACAAATCTTCATGTTTTACCCAACGAGAGTTACGACAATAATTACATGGACATTTAACATTCCCATCAATATTCACAAAGGACTTGCAATACTCGCGAAAAGCTCTAAGACCTTTTAGAAATTCGAGGCTAGCACGAGGTTGAGAGACCCAACTCTTATCAATTGGCATAACTGCGTTTTAATGATGCAATAAATAATTATTTAGAATTAAACATTTTCAAAAAAATCTACCCATAAATACATAAAGGTGGAATCACGAGTTGTGCATTTTGTTCACCTAATCCAACTATGGAAGGCAATCCTAACCCACTCTTTGAATGTTTCGTCTCATATATGAATGCGTATAACTGAATTTACTATTTGAGAAAATTTCGGCAGCATTTCCCCTCAACTCCCCAAATATGTGCATTAAAGACATATTCGTAGGAGTAAAGGGGAAACACTGTCGAAATTTTCACAAATAGTAAATCAATTATACGCATTCATATCCTAAATGAGACAAAACATTCAAAAAGCAGTCCCAAACAGGGGACTTTCCGAAATTAATTTCTAATAAATTAATTTCGGACGGGTTTTCTATGGGATGATTAACTTCGGACGAGGACTTTCCGAAATTAATCACTAAATTCCTAAAATCATGTATAATAGTCTAACACAATTAGATAAAAAAATTATAAGAACATAACATATTCGCACAATCATTTTCATATATTCACAAACGCATACCAAATATAAGTGAATACAAGTAATCTGTAATCTGAGTTTATGTAATACCTGGAAATCTAAAAGCATGTAAAAAGACAAAAATACCCTCATGATCTAAAAGCGTTACAAAACAGGTCCAAAACTTAACAAACCAAACCCGAACTTTCATATAAGCATAAGTTATGATACAAAAGGATTTTGAACATCATATAACACATTAAATAAGTCCTCTTGACCCTTTAAAGTCCCTTAGCCGATCCATTTAATTACATGTACAAGATTACAAGATTTAAAATTCAAAATGGGACTAATATATGGCAAGTTTCAATCAAATCAATGTGTGATCGGTTCAATAGGGGAAATCCCGAAATTGTGGGCAATCATATTTCCCCCCCCTCTTCAGCCCTTAGTCGGTTATATCAATCCCACTCCTTCTTCCCCATATTAACCAAACCAAAAACAAACCACAAGAACCTTAGCCGATCGGATTTAATTCCACACGACCTCACCCGAAAATTTTTCAAGCTCTCATATAATTTGCACACGTTCCTAGATCAGTATAGAGGCCACGAAAAATAACTCTTGGACCTGGAAGGCTCGGATCGAACTCAAACAAATTCATTCCCATCGCTAGTCTCGGTAAGAATTTTTATTTTCTTTTGATCGAACCATGTGTTGTACACTCGATCTAACATTTTTCCTATGATCTTCATACTCCTCCTCACTCACGAAAAATAGCTAGAACCATTGTGGAGGCCTTGATCGATCGGGGTGAATTTTTCTATCGCTCGACACATAAAATCAAGGTACCTTCGAATTAAATACCTAGACCTCATGTAAATTCGTCATATAATTTTCACAAGGTCCTCATGTCGTACATGATCTGTAAAAATTGTTTGCAAGGTTTGTGGAGGTCGCTTGGATCCGTTTTGATTTTGTGATCAATCGAAGCTCCATAATTCGTATCTCTCAAATCCCACGTTCAAACCACGATCTGGTATTTTTCCCACACTCCTTGGTTTATATGAACTCTAAATAAAATGAATATGTTGAGCCATGCATGAAATTCTAGGCGTTTGGTAATTAAAACTCAAAAACGACCCATTATGTTAAAATACATGTAAACGACCAAAATAAATACCAATGTTAATTTTCATGGGTCCTTTAGGATGATATTGATCTAATAAAAATATAACTTCGAATTTACAAGGTCTCTATAATTTATTTTGGAATTAATCATCAAATCGGCATTTAGAAATAAATTGTGGAAAAATGGTTAAAACGCATGAACTAGGGTTTTTGTAATTTATTTGGGCTTATGATGAAGTAATGATTACTGTAAAATTATGTCATAATTATTGGATTTGATTTAGGGCTCCATTCAAAATTATAAAAGTGTTACCGATTTTAATTTTAAAGTTTAAGGGTGGTTTTGTCATTTTAAAACTTAAGGGGGCACTTTTGGAACTTCTAAAACCTGTGGAAGTCGAATGAAAGTATTTGAGAAGGACCTTGTATGCTAAGATAATTACTTAAGGATTTATTTTGAATATATATATATTTACATGTAATCGATTTTAATTATTTAACTAGAAGGACTAAAAATGTCATTTTGGGAAACTTATGGTTTTGTCATATAAATAAACATATTTAAAAGGGCCATGTGTCATTTTGATAAATTAAGGGGTTTATATGTAATTCTTATAAATTAAAGGATGATTTATATAAATAAGGACTAATTATGAAATTGTTATAACATGAGGGACTAAAGTTGTAAAAGATATTTTCCAAGGGTTATAAGTCGTGCATCACCTATTTTAAGGGTACAATATGTAAATAAATAAAACCAAGGGCTTAATATGTTAATATGGATAATTAAGGATTTAACATGTAACTTTATTGAATTAAGGGATTAAATATGTAAAATCATGAAACCACAAGGGTGTAAAGTGTAATTTTGAATAAAACTAATATTAACTTAACCTAATTTATAATTATGGAAATATTACTAAATATAGAAACTTCTAAATATGGAAACTTTCTAAAAATGGAAACCTGCTAAAAATAGAAAGTTACTTAATATGGAAAGTGGGATCTTTAGTAATCATGTCTTTACTCCTCTAGGTGTGAAGAGGGAGTGACCTGTGCTTTTGTCATCTTATTCATTGTTTTTCCTTCGTCAAGCAATAAGGTACAGATATTCTGCTTCTTTGATAAGAGGCCTTCACTCTCTTATTATGACCTCGATTATTGAACCACCATGATATTGAACCTTTTATGATTATGAACCTTTCATTCATGAACCTTTGCTATGAACCTTTACTTATGAACCTGACTCATGAACCTTTGTTTATGAACCTTTGCTTATGAACCATGCTTATGAACCATGATTATGAACTTATGAAACATGATATTGACCTATGCAAGTAAACTAAAACAGGATTCATGATACTTGACCTTTACCCTCAGTTTAATACTACGAGCCACTCACTAGGCATGAGGGTTTCATGTCCATGTCAGTCGATGCACCGATGGCATGACTCTAGGGCAGGAGAGTGATGACCTGTCCCGTCCCTGCATGTTATGTTTACGTAGAGGCAGATTATGGCCACCTGGGGCGTATGGATGCATCCTAGATTTGTTCATGTACATGTTATGTTATGTTATGTTATGATATTCATGGTGACTGATGGTGTGTGCGATACACGTCTTTCACACTCCGGGAGCTAGCTACTCCAACCCATGATGAGGTCACCCCTCATATATATATACAGGATACTAAGAGGTCTCCCCTCTACATGTTTATGGCTATGATTATGATTATGTTTATGATTTCATGTTATGGGCTCGTAGTGGATTACTGACCTTACTTCACCATACACCTTTATCCTTTACCTTATAATACCATGTATCCTTACCATGTACTCATGTTTCCTTTCTCATTTACTCATGTACTATTCATTATGCTACTGCTTGTTATCGTTATATCTGTTCACTGAGCTCGTGTAGCTCAGCCGTGTTTTCTTTCCACACGGCAGGTAATTAAGCTAGGAGCTAGGCATGGCTTTGGGGTTGAGTGCACCTGAGTGGAGCTTATTCTTATAGCTTATCTACCATTTGATTTCCTTGGACTTTATGTTGCCATTGTTTAGGCATTGAACTCATGTACTTCTTTATTTTCCTTTCATTTGGATATAAGTCATGTTGACTTATTATTGGATTATGTATTGACTTCCGCTATTTTGATTTTATGGATACTATGTTGTTCTGATATGAAACCATATATTTGTGATATCTTTACCCTTGTCGGGTTGGGGTGTTACAATTTATGGTATCAGAGACAGGTTTCCGAAACCGTGGGCTTAGGCCTTTGACCTGTGAGGATTGGGTAGACATTAGGTTTTCCTTTCGCGTACTCTTTTCCGTATTCTGCTCTGTCATATTTTGTTTTACCTTGCTAATCGTCTTCGTAATTCTATAGATGGTTAACACTCGTCATCAGGAGTATAACAGTGGAGGAGATGCTGAAACCCCCAATCTGGAGGAAATGATAGCTAATGCCGTAGCCCGTCTGCTACCGGGCCTTAACACTGAGGCGGTGGTCAACCGGCTTATCAGTGGTGGAGCTGGTCCATCTGGAGGTGCTGGCAGTTCTTCTGGTGGTGGGGGCCGACCCACTACTATTAATGGGTGGCTGGAGAGTTTTAATAAACTCAAGCCGTTGTCCTTCTCTTCTGCTGCTACTCCTCAGGCAGCAGAAGATTGGATCACCCACATGGAGAAACTGTTCGAAGTGTTAGGTTGTGAGGACGGGTTCAAGACTCGTCTGGCTGTGTTCAAACTAGAAGGTGACGCGCTCAACTGGTGGAAAGCGCATAAAGAAGCTAAAGGTGGTGACGCATATGTTCTTGGTTGTTCATGGGCTGATTTCCGTACCACGTTCTATAATCGGTACTTTCCTGCTTCCGAGCAGCAGAGGTTCATTAGGGAGTACAATACTATCTCTCAGCTTGATTCTGAAAATGCTGGGCAGTATCTGGAGCGGTTTCAGCGATTAGTCAGTTTTGTGGGGCCGCTTGCTGGGGATTCTAAGCAGCAGGCTAGGCAATACAAATGGGGACTCAAGAGGTTAGTAACCTATTTAAGTTGATGGTTGGTACCAACAGACATTAATACATTTTTCTTTTGCTATTGTATTAGGTGGGTACTAGACCGCATACTTAATGATGAGTTTAAAGACCCGGCAGAATGTTGCGACGCTGCTCGCAATATCGAGATATTTCATCAGGGATCTGGGTATAAGAGAAACAGAGATGGGGATAGGATTCAGACTCAGGGTCAGAGCAGGGATTTTAAGGGCCGAAATGACAGGAGTTATGATTCTCGTGGACAGGGGGATCGACGATACGACCATCAGGGTCAGGCTGGCAGGAACTATGATCAGAAGAGGTCAGATACTAGAGGGCAGGACTCCAGGTTCACTCCTAGGCAGGGAGATGATCGCTCGGGACGCAACACCAGTCAGAAACAGGGGAGAGACCAGACTGCTAGGGGTAATCAGCAGAGCAGGGCCCCGGGTTCTAATTCTCAGGGAGGTGCATCTGGGGGTTCATATACTTATCCTATTTGTACTACGTGTGGCAAGCGCCACAATGGACCATGTCGTCGGGCTTCTGGGACTTGTTTTGGATGTGGTTCGACAGAGCATCGTGTGAAAGATTGTCCCAAGCAAAACCCGGAGAAAACCGGGAACTATCTACCTCCCCCTCCACCCAACACTGGCCGTGTATATTCTATGACTCGAGATCAGGCGGCTCAGTCTTCAGGTACGATTACGGGCATTTTATATATTGGTGATCACGCTATTTTCACACTTTTTGATACTGGAGCTACACACTCGATTATATCTATGAATCTAGTAAAGAAACTTAAAATATTACCAACACCACTAAGTAATCAAGTATCCCTCTCTACTCCCATGAAACTCAGTACTCTTATTGATCATGAATACGTAAATTGTCCTATACGATTCGATGACCGGATTCGTTCGGCAAATCTACTCCCTTTGGACATGGTTGATTTCGATGTTATTCTCGGCATGGATTGGTTATCTTTTCATAGAGCCACTATTGACTGTCATGCTCGCAAAGTAATTTTTGGTGATCTAACTCAGCCTGAATTTGTTTTTCATGAAACACGCTCTCTAAAATCTGTGAAAATTATTTCTGCTTTGAAAGCAAGGACTCTAATATCTCATGGTTGCCAAGGTTATTTGGCCTCTGTTAAAGATTCTTCTGCGGAAGGTCCTGATATTAATACTGTTCATGTTGTTCGGGAATTTTCTGATGTTTTTCCTGAAAAACTTCCTGGTCTTGCTCCGGCCAGAGAGGTTGAATTTACTATCGATCTGATTCCCGGCGCTGAGCCTATCTCTAAGGCTCCGTACCGGATGGCACCGGTGGAACTCAAGGAGTTAAAGGAACAGCTTGAAGAGTTATTGGACTGTGGATTCATTCGTCCAAGTGTGTCACCATGGGGTGCTCCTGTACTTTTTGTAAAGAAGAAAGATGGGTCTATGCGGTTGTGTATCGATTACAGGGAGCTAAACCGTATAACTATTCGGAACCGTTATCCGCTACCGCGCATCGATGATTTATTTGATCAGTTGCAGGGTGCTAAAGTATTCTCCAAGATTGACTTGCGATCTGGTTATCACCAGTTGCGGGTTAAAGAGCAGGACATTTCTAAGACTGCTTTTCGTACTCGGTATGGACATTATGAGTTTTTAGTTATGCCTTTTGGGTTAACGAATGCTCCTGCAGTATTTATGGACTTAATGAACCGGGTCTTCCATGAATTTCTCGATAAGTTCGTCATCGTTTTCATTGATGATATTCTGGTATATTCTAAGTCAGCGGAAGAGCACGAGCAGCATTTGCGTACTGTTTTGGGTATTCTGAGGCAGCAGAAATTATACGCTAAATTTTCCAAGTGTGAATTCTGGTTGGACCGAGTTGCTTTCCTTGGTCACGTCGTGTCTGCAGATGGGATTACCATGGATCCAGCTAAGGTTGAGGCTATCACAAAATGGCCAAGACCTACCACGGTAACCGAAGTCAGGAGTTTTCTGGGTTTAGCTGGCTACTATCGACGTTTTGTCGAGGGGTTTTCGAAGTTGGCTTTACCGTTGACTCAGTTGATGAGAAAGGGTGAAAAGTTTGTGTGGACGGATGAGCGTGAGCAGAGTTTTGAGGAGTTGAAACGACGGCTAGTTTCTGCACCTATTTTGACCTTACCGTCGGGTTCGGGAGGATTTCAGATTTATAGTGATGCTTCCAAGAAGGGTTTAGGTTGTGTTCTCATGCAGAACGGGAAAGTAATTGCCTATGCTTCAAGGCAGTTAAAACCCTATGAGGAAAATTATCCGACCCATGATCTAGAGTTGGCAGCTGTGGTATTTGCGTTGAAAATATGGAGACATTACTTATACGGTGAATCATGTGATATCTTCACGGATCATAAGAGTCTCAAATACATATTTACCCAGAAAGAGCTCAACATGAGGCAGAGAAGATGGTTGGAGCTTCTGAAAGATTACGACACTAATATCCAGTATCATCCCGGCAAGGCGAATGTTGTTGCCGATGCACTCAGCAGGAAATCGGGTATGATTGCTAGTTTGAATGTCGAGCCTCGTATTCTTCAGGACTTAGAGCGGTTAGAGGTTGAGATATGTGTAAAGGGCGTTAGTGGTTATTGGGCGAGTTTGAAGGTGGAATCGAACTTGATGCTGCGGATTAAGGAAGCTCAGAAAGACGATGGTGAACTCTGGGCTATTGTGCAGAATGTCGAGGAAGGTAAGCAGTCTGAGTTTCGGGTAGATGATAGTGGTATTGTATGGTGTGGAGATCGATTATGTGTTCCTGATGATTCCGATCTACGTGAGGCCTTGTTGACTGAGGCTCATAGTTCTCCTTTTTCTATACATCCTGGTTCAACCAAGATGTATCGGGATCTAAAGCAACAATTCTGGTGGAGCGGCATGAAGCAGGATGTGGCATCGTTTGTGGCTAGATGTATGACCTGTCAGCAGGTCAAGATTGAACACCAGAGGGCTAGTGGGTTGTTACAGCCTTTGGAGATTCCAGTTTGGAAATGGGATGAAATTTCTATGGATTTTGTTTGTGGTTTACCGTTGACTCGTAGGAAGCATGATGCGATTTGGGTGGTCGTTGATCGGCTAACTAAATCCGCTCATTTCTTACCCATCCGTATGAGCTACAGTGTTAGTAAGTTGTCCGAGATTTTCACGCAGGAGATTGTCAGATTGCATGGCACTCCTTCTTCTATCGTTTCTGATCGTGATCCTCGTTTTACTTCGCGCTTCTGGAAGGGATTGCATAAAGTTTGGGGTGTTCGTCTTAAGTTCAGTACCGCTTTTCATCCCCAAACTGATGGTCAGTCGGAGAGGACCATCCAGACATTAGAGGATATGTTACGAGCGTGTGCATTGGAATGGACGGGTAGCTGGGACGATTATCTGTGTTTGGTAGAGTTCGCTTATAATAACAGTTGGCACGCGAGCATTGATATGGCACCTTTTGAGATGTTATATGGGCGAAAGTGCAGAGCACCGGTATGTTGGAATGAAGTAGGGGAACGTATTCTAGAAGGACCTGAGATGATTGAGGTCACAAATGAAAAGGTTGCCACGGCTAAAGAGAAATTGAAAGAGGCACGGGCACGTCAAAAGAGTTATGCGGATAAGCACCGTCGGGATTTAGAGTTTAATGTTGGTGACCGAGTATTTCTTAAAGTATCTCCGTTCCGAGGCGTCAAACGTTTTGGTATTAAGGGCAAGCTCAGTCCTCGGTTTATTGGACCCTTTGAAATTCTGGAGCGTATCAGAGAAGTCTCGTATCGTCTAGCTTTGCCACCTCAGTTGGCTCATGTTCATAATGTATTTCATGTATCTCTTTTGAGGGGATACAATTATCATCCTCTACATGTGGCTTCTTATCCGTTTGATCAAATCCGTCCCGATATGACCTTATCTGAAGAACCAGAAGCGGTTTTAGAGCGTCAGGAACGCGTTATGAGAAATAAAGTCATTCCTTTTGTAAAGATTCTTTGGCGGAATCACCCAGCACGTGAAGCAACCTGGGAGACCGAAGAATCAATACGAGCAAGTTATCCTCATTTCATGTTTTGATATGGTATGTCCCGTTTCGTTTCTGTCATGTTTCCTTTCCTATGTCCTTGCAAATTTCGAGGACGAAAATTTTCTTTTAGTGGGGAAGAAGTTGTAATACCTGGAAATCTAAAAGCATGTAAAAAGACAAAAATACCCTCATGATCTAAAAGCGTTACAAAACAGGTCCAAAACTTAACAAACCAAACCCGAACTTTCATATAAGCATAAGTTATGATACAAAAGGATTTTGAACATCATATAACACATTAAATAAGTCCTCTTGACCCTTTAAAGTCCCTTAGCCGATCCATTTAATTACATGTACAAGATTACAAGATTTAAAATTCAAAATGGGACTAATATATGGCAAGTTTCAATCAAATCAATGTGTGATCGGTTCAATAGGGGAAATCCCGAAATTGTGGGCAATCATATTTCCCCCCCCTCTTCAGCCCTTAGTCGGTTATATCAATCCCACTCCTTCTTCTCCATATTAACCAAACCAAAAACAAACCACAAGAACCTTAGCCGATCGGATTTAATTCCACACGACCTCACCCGAAAATTTTTCAAGCTCTCATATAATTTGCACACGTTCCTAGATCAGTATAGAGGCCACGAAAAATAACTCTTGGACCTGGAAGGCTCGGATCGAACTCAAACAAATTCATTCCCATCGCTAGTCTCGGTAAGAATTTTTATTTTCTTTTGATCGAACCATGTGTTGTACACTCGATCTAACATTTTTCCTATGATCTTCATACTCCTCCTCACTCACGAAAAATAGCTAGAACCATTGTGGAGGCCTTGATCGATCGGGGTGAATTTTTCTATCGCTCGACACATAAAATCAAGGTACCTTCGAATTAAATACCTAGACCTCATGTAAATTCGTCATATAATTTTCACAAGGTCCTCATGTCGTACATGATCTGTAAAAATTGTTTGCAAGGTTTGTGGAGGTCGCTTGGATCCGTTTTGATTTTGTGATCAATCGAAGCTCCATAATTCGTATCTCTCAAATCCCACGTTCAAACCACGATCTGGTATTTTTCCCACACTCCTTGGTTTATATGAACTCTAAATAAAATGAATATGTTGAGCCATGCATGAAATTCTAGGCGTTTGGTAATTAAAACTCAAAAACGACCCATTATGTTAAAATACATGTAAACGACCAAAATAAATACCAATGTTAATTTTCATGGGTCCTTTAGGATGATATTGATCTAAGAAAAATATAACTTCGAATTTACAAGGTCTCTATAATTTATTTTGGAATTAATCATCAAATCGGCATTTAGAAATAAATTGTGGAAAAATGGTTAAAACGCATGAACTAGGGTTTTTGTAATTTATTTGGGCTTATGATGAAGTAATGATTACTGTAAAATTATGTCATAATTATTGGATTTGATTTAGGGCTCCATTCGAAATTATAAAAGTGTTACCGATTTTAATTTTAAAGTTTAAGGGTGGTTTTGTCATTTTAAAACTTAAGGGGGCACTTTTGGAACTTCTAAAACCTGTGGAAGTCGAATGAAAGTATTTGAGAAGGACCTTGTATGCTAAGATAATTACTTAAGGATTTATTTTGAATATATATATATTTACATGTAATCGATTTTAATTATTTAACTAGAAGGACTAAAAATGTCATTTTGGGAAACTTATGGTTTTGTCATATAAATAAACATATTTAAAAGGGCCATGTGTCATTTTGATAAATTAAGGGGTTTATATGTAATTCTTATAAATTAAAGGATGATTTATATAAATAAGGACTAATTATGAAATTGTTATAACATGAGGGACTAAAGTTGTAAAAGATATTTTCCAAGGGTTATAAGTCGTGCATCACCTATTTTAAGGGTACAATATGTAAATAAATAAAACCAAGGGCTTAATATGTTAATATGGATAATTAAGGATTTAACATGTAACTTTATTGAATTAAGGGATTAAATATGTAAAATCATGAAACCACAAGGGTGTAAAGTGTAATTTTGAATAAAACTAATATTAACTTAACCTAATTTATAATTATGGAAATATTACTAAATATAGAAACTTCTAAATATGGAAACTTTCTAAAAATGGAAACCTGCTAAAAATAGAAAGTTACTTAATATGGAAAGTGGGATCTTTAGTAATCATGTCTTTACTCCTCTAGGTGTGAAGAGGGAGTGACCTGTGCTTTTGTCATCTTATTCATTGTTTTTCCTTCGTCAAGCAATAAGGTACAGATATTCTGCTTCTTTGATAAGAGGCCTTCACTCTCTTATTATGACCTCGATTATTGAACCACCATGATATTGAACCTTTTATGATTATGAACCTTTCATTCATGAACCTTTGCTATGAACCTTTACTTATGAACCTGACTCATGAACCTTTGTTTATGAACCTTTGCTTATGAACCATGCTTATGAACCATGATTATGAACTTATGAAACATGATATTGACCTATGCAAGTAAACTAAAACAGGATTCATGATACTTGACCTTTACCCTCAGTTTAATACTACGAGCCACTCACTAGGCATGAGGGTTTCATGTCCATGTCAGTCGATGCACCGATGGCATGACTCTAGGGCAGGAGAGTGATGACCTGTCCCGTCCCTGCATGTTATGTTTACGTAGAGGCAGATTATGGCCACCTGGGGCGTATGGATGCATCCTAGATTTGTTCATGTACATGTTATGTTATGTTATGTTATGATATTCATGGTGACTGATGGTGTGTGCGATACACGTCTTTCACACTCCGGGAGCTAGCTACTCCAACCCATGATGAGGTCACCCCTCATATATATATACAGGATACTAAGAGGTCTCCCCTCTACATGTTTATGGCTATGATTATGATTATGTTTATGATTTCATGTTATGGGCTCGTAGTGGATTACTGACCTTACTTCACCATACACCTTTATCCTTTACCTTATAATACCATGTATCCTTACCATGTACTCATGTTTCCTTTCTCATTTACTCATGTACTATTCATTATGCTACTGCTTGTTATCGTTATATCTGTTCACTGAGCTCGTGTAGCTCAGCCGTGTTTTCTTTCCACACGGCAGGTAATTAAGCTAGGAGCTAGGCATGGCTTTGGGGTTGAGTGCACCTGAGTGGAGCTTATTCTTATAGCTTATCTACCATTTGATTTCCTTGGACTTTATGTTGCCATTGTTTAGGCATTGAACTCATGTACTTCTTTATTTTCCTTTCATTTGGATATAAGTCATGTTGACTTATTATTGGATTATGTATTGACTTCCGCTATTTTGATTTTATGGATACTATGTTGTTCTGATATGAAACCATATATTTGTGATATCTTTACCCTTGTCGGGTTGGGGTGTTACAGTTTATCTAATACAAGTAATATGAGTTTATCTAATATACTCTAAATGTTTTATTGTCAATGTTGTGTTCGAGGTTGTGGTTAACCAAATGCACCCTTTCGCGGCACCATTTTGGGGCTGCTGTTAACCAAACGCACCCTAATCGGGGCTACTTTTAACCGAATGCACCCTTGTGGGTTGCTGTTAACCAAACGCACCCTTTCGGGGCTGCTGTTAACCAAACGCACCCTTTCGGGGGGCTGCTGGCCTATGTTACTTGATTGGGCAGTTGGAAACTCGACTTGTGATTATAATGAGTATAAAACTAGCAACTAATCAGTTTCATTTTTCCATACAAGTGAACCTACTTAAAAACTGCTTGCCTGCTTAAAATTACAACGGGCGCAAAGCTTTAGCACATGCATTAAGTGACACGAAAACGGCATGTAAAGCAACTGGATAAGCTTGTTACAGCAGTCCATATAATTATAAACAAACGTACTGATAGTGGTCTTGGCTCTCGGCTAGTTGGTCTTGACAGAAGGCTGGTCTCGGCTCTCGACTCTCGGCTAGCTGGTATTAACACATTGCAAAAATTAACAAAAAATTAACAGAGTACAACAATAACAAAAATAAAAAATTAACAAATCAAGCTCCTTTTTCACTTTGTACCCCCAAAAGGCATAACTAATTAAACGGCACAACATACTTTCACTCGTCTCTACCTAGCATTTACTAATTAAACGGCATACACAATCACATTGCCACTTTTGCATCAACTCAACCTAACTGATAAACTAATTCAAACAGCCCTAGCTAGTTTCGACAGCAGGTAACTGATAAACAGCCACTTTCACTCATCTCTAAGCCTACACAACCACAACGATGCCAACTGAGGGCAAACCAACAGTAGCTACTACAACAACAGGATCGTTTATAAAGCATTTTATATTTACACTTTACTAGATGATGAACAATATTATGGCTAATCCTCATTCTCAATTTAAGAAAAGGGCATCTTTTCAAGTTTATTCTTAACTGCTACTCGTAATGTATTATGACAACTGATAAGGTAATAAGCAATGTGTCACAGCAGTTGTCCAAATTTCCATTTTTGAATTCCAAATTTTGACAGCAGACCAAAACCAAATAGCCCCATTTATCACAGCAAACATAAACCTGGTCTTGGCTTTTTGGTTCTCGGCTTCGGGTCTCGGCTTCGGGTCTCCTCTTCGGTTCTCAGCAGCTAAAAAAAATTAACATATAAAAAAAATCAAGAAGTTAACAAAAATTAACAAATGACAGAAAATTAAAAACAAATAACAAATTAAAAAGATAACGGAAAAATAAAAAAATAAAAATAAAATAAAATTACTCACCAAAAGAATTAAACGGGAAGAAATTAAACGGAAATGAGAGGAGGAGAAAAGAATTAAACGGGAGAGGAGGGGAGGAAAGAATTAAATGGGAGAGGAGGGGGAGGAAAGATGTGCACAGTGGTGCGAGTGTGGGTGGTGGTGGAGATGGTGTGTGGTGTGGAGATGGTGGTGGGTGGTGTTGTGTGTGGAGATGGTGGTGTTGTGGTGGTGGATGATGGTGGTGGGTTGGTGGTGGTGGAGATGGTGGTTGTTAGTGGTGGAGAGTGGTGTTGGTGTGAGAAGCAGATCGAACGCAAGCAGAAGCAGCAGAAGATGAAGGAGATGAGTTTTTTTTTTTTTTTTTTTTTTTTTTTTCTAAGTGTTTAGATCTGAAAACTAATATAGGGTAAGTTTTAGGAATTACTTTCTGCGGGGACATGTCCTCGCAGAATGTAAATGCTTATTTTAATCTTACTTTTTTGCGGGGACAAGTCCCCGCTGAAAGTAAAAAAATCCGCCAAAACCTTTGGCGGGATAAAGTAAATGCTACGAGGGAAACTTGATTTTTTTTGGGAAACCTTTCTGCGGGGACATGTCCCCGCTGAAAGTATTTTGTAAATTATTTTTAATTAATTTAAAACTTTTAAAATGAATATTAATTCTTTTAAATTTAACTAAAAATTTTATAAATGATATTTTATTAATTTAAAACTTTTTAAAATTATTTACATCACTTTTACCTAATACACGAGTTGTTTAACGAACGATCCGAGATGTTATGGTTATACACGAGTTGTTTAACGAACGAGTCGAGATGTTATGGTTATACACGAGTTGTTTAACGAACGAGACGAGATGTTATGGTTATACATGAGATGTTTAACGAACGAGCCAAGATGTTATGGTTATACACGAGTTGTTTAACGAACGATCCGAGATGTTATGGTTATACACGAGTTGTTTAACGAACGAGTCGAGATGTTATGGTTATACACGAGTTGTTTAACGAACGAGACGAGATGTTATGCTTATACATGAGTTGTTTAACGAACGAGTCGAGATGTTATGGTTATACACGAGTTGTTTAACGAACGAGCCGAGATGTTATGGTTATACACGAGATGTTTAACGAACGAGCCGAGATTTATGGTTATACACGAGATGTTTAACGAACGAGCCGAGATGTTATGGTTATACACGAGTTGTTTAACGAACGAGCCGAGATGTTATGTTTATACACGAGACGTTTAACGAACGAGCCGAGATGTTATGGTTATACACGAGTTGTTTAATGAACGAGACGAGATGTTATGGTTATACACGAGTTGTTTAACGAACGAGACGAGATGTTATGGTTATACATGAGATGTTTAACGAACGAGCCGATATGTTATGGTTATACACGAGTTGTTTAACGAACGAGCCGAGATGTTATGTTTATACACGAGACGTTTAACGAACGAGCCGAGATGTTATGGTTATACACGAGATGTTTAACGAACGAGCCGAGATGTTATGGTTATACACGAGATGTTTAACGAACGAGCCGAGATTTATGCTAATACACGAGATGTTTAACGAACGAGCCGAGATGTTATGGTTATACACGAGTTGTTTAACGAACGAGCCGAGATGTTATGTTTATACACGAGACGTTTAACGAACGAGCCGAGATGTTATGGTTATACACGAGATGTTTAACGAACGAGCCGAGATTTATGGTTATACACGAGACGTTTAACGAACGAGCCGAGATGTTATGGTTATACACGAGTTGTTTAACGAACGAGCCGAGATGTTATGTTTATACACGAGTTGTTTAACGAACGAGCCGAGATGTTATGTTTATACACGAGACGTTTAACGAACGAGCCGAGATGTTATGGTTATACACGAGATGTTTAACGAACGAGTCGAGATGTTATGGTTATACACGAGTTGTTTAACGAACGATCCGAGATGTTATGGTTATACACGAGTTGTTTAACGAACGAGTCGAGATGTTATGGTTATACACGAGTTGTTTAACGAACGATCCGAGATGTTATGGTTATACACGAGTTGTTTAACGAACGAGTCGAGATGTTATGGTTATACACGAGTTGTTTAACGAACGAGACGAGATGTTATGGTTATACATGAGATGTTTAACGAACGAGCCGAGATGTTATGGTTATACACGAGTTGTTTAACGAACGAGACGAGATGTTATGGTTATACATGAGATGTTTAACGAACGAGCCGAGATGTTATGGTTATACACGAGTTGTTTAACGAACGAGCCGAGATGTTATGTTTATACACGAGACGTTTAACGAACGAGCCGAGATGTTATGGTTATACACGAGATGTTTAACGAACGAGCCGAGATTTATGGTTATACACGAGATGTTTAACAAATGACCTCAACAACAAAGTTCCAGCTTATCATGTTCTAGTTTGAAAGATGCAATTCCTAACTAATGAGCCGAGTTGTTTAATTTGCTTGTCGAGTTGTACACGAGATGTTAAACTTTCCCACCAAAACTTCTCACCCAAAAAGCCCGCCGAAATTTTGGCGCCAAAACTTCCCACCAAAAGATCTATTTTTTTTACTATATATAACAGTTAGCAGATCTGCTCTTAACCACAAAAACACATTATACACTCTCAAATCCTCACAACCACAAACACACACTGTTATCATGGAGAAGATGGCGGAATTTGAAGCTTTTGCTTGTCCTTGTGGACGAGGAGACGTAATTCTGCGAAAATCGCATCGATCTCACTCCCGTGGTAAACAATACTATGCGTGTCCTTTATCCAAGGTGAACAATTACATACTTTTTTGTGTGTTATTTAAATAATTTGGTTAGTTGTTAAAAATAATAATTTTTACTCTTTAACAGGGTGGGACAAAGGAGTATGGATGCGATTTTTTTTTATGGAAGGAGGAACGACTAGCCAAAATGACCGCTTCTGTTGGAGCTTCAACGCCTCCAACTCATTCTGCAAGACCATCCACAACTCCAACTCATTACACTGCAGGACCTTCAACATCAAGTCCTGGAAATACAGAGTGCTCAAACTGCATCAAACTGACTCACCAGATAATGGTACTCAATAAAATGCTAGAAGTGTATATGCATCCAAACGAACACACAACTGATTCAGCTGCCTTATTGCACGACCTTTATAATGACATGGTAGGTGATATGGGAAATCTTCGTATGTAGGTTGTTGTGAAAACTGAGGAGATGTTTAACGAAGGGCCGTTTGGTTTATGCTGTTTGGTAAATTACTTCCAATGATGTTGTTGTTGTTGTGAAAACTTAAGTATCCATCAAGATTCAACCATAAGGGGCCGTTTGGTTTATGTTGTCCAAACAGGGTCGTTTGGTTTATGCCTTCCTTGTTAACAACAGCCCACAAGAGCCGTTTGGTTTATGCTGTCCAAACAAGGGTGTTTGGGATTGCTTATTTCCTGCACCAAAAGGGTGTTTGGGTTTATGACCTTATTTGAAGAAACAATATCACAATTAACAAACACGAAGGCAAACATTTTATTTAAAACACGACAACCAAACGAAACAACTCAAACGAAACAACTCAAACTAAACAACTAGACAACCAAA
Source organism: Artemisia tridentata subsp. tridentata (assembly GCA_021014915.2). Classification (NCBI taxonomy): domain Eukaryota; kingdom Viridiplantae; phylum Streptophyta; class Magnoliopsida; order Asterales; family Asteraceae; genus Artemisia; species Artemisia tridentata. The sequence continues at coordinate 491,346,943 of CP139509.1, read as the reverse complement.
CGAAACAACTCAAACTAAACAACTCGACAACCAAATGAAGCAGCCGGTTTTTTTTTTTTTTTTTTTTTTTTTTGCGGCTACTTCCCGCTTTGCTGGAACTCGCACCATCTTTTCCCTTCCTTGCTCTCATTTCCTTGATACGTGCAAACGTAGCTTCGAGATTTGTTACTCTATTTTCAAGATTACCAAATTCGGTGTCGAGGTCCAACGTGCTTTCAGCTTCATCGTCACCTCCAACAGCAGCAGCTTGACCTTCAGCAGCACGTTGAGCTTCAACAGCACGTTGAGCTTCAGCAGCATCTAGCTCTTCCAAATACTCTCTATAATACGGCTTTCTCCTCAACCATTCCAGAATCTTGTCTCTCTGCCACGGTGCACAGTTCTCATAAGAACCATATTCATCAAAAATTTCCCAGCCCCAATGAAGTATAATTTCATTATACAGGAGCTCGTGTGATAAAGCCTTTGACCATTCCTGTTCCGGCGTTAAACCATCCATTGTTATGTGTGTGTGTTTTTGTGAAAATTTACGTGTTTTGTGATAATTTCATTATACGATATATATAAGTAAAAAATTGGCGGGGAAAAAGGAAAAAATTGGCGGGCCACTTTCGGCGGGGACTTGTCCCCGCCAAAAGACAATAAATTTTGGCGGTAATAAACTTATCTTTTTGGAGCCAAAAACTAAAAATAAACTTATAGTTTTCAGCGGGGACATGTCCCCGCTGAAAGACATGTCCCCGCTGAAAGACAGTGCGGGAAAAAAATGCGGGAAGAATTAAGCGCTCTAATTTTGGTCAAACTTTGACAAATACGTTAAAGACTTTCGGCGGGGACATGTCCCCGCCGAAAAGTCGCGTTGAAATTTTTTATAACTGGTCAGCGAGACTCTGCGCCAGGTCAGCAACTATTTTGTCGTTTAGCGAGTTTCGGCGGGGACATTGCTGTCCCCGCCGAAACCACCATCGCCCGTCCTCTCTTTTGTTGTAGTGATGTCTATTGGTTAAGGGTTGTAACCCTTCGGTTTTAACCGAAATTAACCGCCATAACTGTATGTCATATTTGTATGTCATATTTGTATGTTATTTAACAGACATAACGGGTCTCTTCAAAACATACGAAAACTCACAATTCTATCTGTTTTGCTTTGTTCTCTTGTGCCTAGAAACAAAGTGTTCTTCTCGAATTATCCCGATAAGGATTTCGTGATACCCAGGCACCAATAGGGTCGAAATACTTTATACGGAAAGTGAACTTACACGATTCGTGAAGATATCCATGATTATCATCACCCTAACCCCATTTTCTAACAAAAACCGAGATGCGTAAGAGTAATATTAAGCCTGCAACTCTTGTAGAAGGGGCAATCGCATATTTGAAATCATCCATGAGATGGAGTTCGAAGCAAGATAGATGCTATCTTTAGTTGCAGGTATATATAATCATAGTTTCAGTTTGAACTAATAGAGCTCTTTCATTTACCTACTGCTTACTTCGATAGGACTCTCGGATTTTGCCCATAGTAGAAGTTGCTTGACTAAAACTAAAGGTTAACTTTTCAAGGGATAATGATCTCCAAACATTCGCAACTAAAAACTATAACACGTTAGTTTGTCTTAGAATGTAACTTCCTTTCTAAAGACGAGACTAGCCAAACACCTATAAATTCCAACTAAAAACTAAACCGCATTAGTTAAGACGTTTATATGTGTTTGACACCCCTCTAAAAGGGTGTCTCGTCACTTTACACAAGTGTTAAAAACCACCATCTTGGTTAATTAGTTTGTAACAAACGCGACACTTCACACAAGTGTTAAAACGACTATCAGGAGTATATAGCTGAGATTAGCGATTCCACCTAAATACCCATAACAGAAGCCAACAGTTAGCCACTATTTTGCAGCTATAAGAGGCTCAAGTTTTTTATCTCATACCAATGTGGGACAAATTTTTTACATATAATCTTGTAACGTACTAATGATACATATGTGATGCAGGTTGTTTGTTTTTTAGTTAGGTATTGGTGTTTGTTCGGTTTTGCAGTTTCGATAGTTATTCGAATGATTTCGAAACCGAATTAACTCCTAGTAAAGTATTTGCTAATTTCTTTCCAGGTAAATCAAAAAAGAAAAAATAGTGAATAGGCACACTATAAAATTTTGTAAAAAGGTTAAAAAAAAATTATATTCTAAAGATTTCGCATAAAATATAAAAAGAGTTTATATCATTTTACAATAGTTCATGTTTAGTTATATAACTAAAGTAATGAAGATGCACAATAAAATTTAATTTCGTAAAAAGTTAATAACTTATATTAAATTTTCATATAGTCTCTTGGAGAATTTTAATTTTAATTTTTATAAAATGCCCAAAGACAATAGATGATCCCGCCATGTAATATAGCATGTGGAAACTTCGTGATAAAGATTTGGAGGTAATTCTTGTATGGCGGATTATGATATGTGTTGAACACTTGAGGAAACTATTTAACTGAGGCACACAGTTTTTATTTCTTTATTCATCTTAGTTGTACTATGATGAATTAAGATCTGGAACAGACCTTCTGGTGGAAAGACATTTAGCAAGTTGGCATAAACCTTGAAACTAGAGATTATTTGGTTAGTTAGCATACCTGCAGTGATCGTGTCCGAGATTCGCGTCTTACTTCATAATTCTAGGAAGATCTGCAAAAGGCTTGAGAAATCTGACTCAAGATTTGTCGGATTACCTAGAGGTAATTTGATCATGAAAGATGGTTAAGCCACAAGAAATGAGGGTTCTGTCGGCTCCCCTGGTCAAACAAATTCACTCAAGGTTTCTACTTATGACCCATGAAGTTTCCACAGGCTATATTTTCCAGGACACTCCCATAGTAGACTAAATCCATTATGACTTAGCCTATTGTGGAGGCACGAATGTTGTCCATTCAGTAATGGTGAGAACCTTATGAGGCGAATTATTCAATGCATAACTTGGAGTTGGCAGCATTGGTGGTTGTTAGTAAAATTTGGAGGTAATTCTTGTATGGCGGATTATGATCTGTGATGAAGACTTGAGGAAACTATTTAACTGAGTAACACAGTTTTTATTTCTTTATTCATCTTAGTTGTACTATAATGAATTAAGATATGGAACAGACCTTCTGGTGGAAAGACATTTAGCAAGTTGGCAGAAACCTTGAAGCTAGAGATTATTTGGTTAGTTAGCACACCTGTAGTGATCTTGTCTAAGATCCGCGTCTTACTTCATAATTCTAGGAAGATCTGCAGAAGGCTTGAGGAATCATACTCAAGATGGAAAGCTAATGGAAAGTGAATCCTTTCAGACTTATGTATGAACGGAAGTTGATGAACTCAAATAAGTACATTTTATTATCATCATTTATCCTATTTATTTGACTTGTTTTATTATATCATATATGAGAATTGGTACGTTAATGTTTACTTTTGAAATTCTCAGGTAAAAATAAGTATTATGTGAAACTTGGCTATTTTGGACTAATTATGGAGCAAAACAAGCAAGAAGTTAAGAGTCTACTGAAATGTACAAGATCAAGATCATTCTGCTCCAGATACGCCGCAACGTACTTTGTACATACGGCGCATCACTATCAAGATTTCACAAGTCACAATCCAAGACAGCAAAGGACATGCGCCGCATAGAGAAATGGAGTTACGCTGCATCTTAAGGCGGTGTACGAATATTCCTGAATATATTAATCTTGGACCCCACGCGAAGTTAAGTCAATGCGCCGCATCTACTTATCCTATGCGACGCATCTAACCCTCAGACAGAAACTATAAATACCCCAAGGTCAGACGAATTTCGAGTTTTTTTTGAAGAGGTTGGACAGTGCAAGATATCGACGAATTCAGACGTATTAGCAGCAAAAGACACACCCAAAACAAAGATACAAGAGCTGTAAGAATGTCCTGCATGTATTCAATTCATTAAGTAGTTTTGTTTTATTGTATTAGTACACTTTAATTCATCAGGATTGATGGGCCGATTCCATGTGACCACGGAAAATCATGGGCACCCCTTAAAATTGCTTTCCCATTAATTAAAGTTTATATGTTGATGTATTTGGTGACTTTTATTAGTGCATTGATAACCTCTGTATCTAGCTGAGCATTGCTTGGGTCGCCATGCCCCTTCCTCGCCTATCTATTCTAGCGTATACGAAACGTGGGCATCACAAATGCTCAATATTCTAGGATAGTGGGATAGATATAAGTGATCATTAAGGGTTTACTCGCCGATAAGATTAGAGCCAACGAGAAAGGGTTAATTATATACACTTCATATAAAACTAGCAATAAAACAAGTGACAAGCTACTTAATTATCAGGACAGGTCTTCTTATTGTCTCAAGTATCTATCTGTGTACGTGTGTGCTAATCGCTGATTTGTGCTCATTAGTTTAGTTTTCTATTTAATCATAACCAAACCGTGTTAGTCTCTCAGGCTGAACCCCCCTTGCGTTAGATTAGGTTGTATAGCTAACTTAGGATATTAAAATACTGATTAGAATAACTAGATAATACGTTTCACTCTTAGTGATCGACACTCTACTTACCATTATATTCATACTGACCGGATACACTGCTCGTTAAAGTGTGTGTTTTATTGATAAGTCGGCTAAATATAAATTTAAAACTTGAGTAGGCATTAATACTGCTAAAACCACAACGACATCACGCGAGCACCAAGTCTTTAGCGCCGCTTCCGTGGATATAAAAGAATTAGAGCAATACTGATGCGTGGTTTTGCGACCTTACAACAGGTTTTACCTCTCGAGGGATCTCAAGAGGCTTGCAATCCCCACCAGGCAGTGTACCTGACCGATGTAGTATAGTGTAGTGGCAAGTACCGGGGGATTGATCGTTCTCTAGGGGAATAGTGTTGTTAGGATTGAAAAACTACTCTAATAGGTCTAAGGGTGAGGGAAAATTCTTTTTGTATTTTTATATTTTTATAAAAGCAAGTAAAATCTCGGGTTTGAAGGAGTGGGCGGAATTAGTTGCTAGTCAACTAACCCAAATAACTACAATTGCAAATAAAATAAAATAACTGAAAATAAAAAGGTTGTGGAACTTATATGGAGAGAAATGTGTTTACTTAGATTTCCTTACTCCCTAACTATCTTTTACCGGTTTATTAGTGTGTATTAATTGCGTGGATGACGGGTGTATTCCTTAATACCAATCGTGGGGTGGCGTACGTACTTCCCCAACTCTATAAGCTCCTACTTCACTCCTATGTCGAGCCGGCTAAGAAGCTCCTAACATGGGATCACTAGAATTCGCTCATGCATTAAATACAACCATAAAAACCTTAGTACGCATTGGTTCGTGTTTCTTAAGACGTTCAAGCAAGTTACCGTATAGGAGGTTAGCCAGTTTTCTTAAACCTAACATCGATAAACAATCATCCAATACAATTAATAACACACCAACAACCAATAATCAATAGTTAGGTTTCATTAGATCTAAGCAAACACAAAATAAATCTAGCCTAGCATGTTAAATAAAAGACAAGAACAAGATATAATCAAACAACACATAGACATATTGAATGATTAATTGATTACTTATCTTCAATTAAACATGGGAGATCCAAGGGTATAAAACCCTTAAAAATGGCAGAAAAATCGTCTTAGGGTTTCTCCTCACAAAGTTGCACACTAATGACTAAAAATTATGAGAATATATATAGAAAATCAGATCTGACGGCGTCACGTTATAGAGCTGACGCCGTCACCTCGCCGCGGTTAGGGTTTCTTGATGGCCTTCTTGACGCCGTCCCCTTTTAATCTTCCAAAATCCTCTCTGGCGCGTCAAGGGTTGACGGCCTTCTTGACGCCGTCCCCCTTTAATCTTCCAAAATCCTCTCTGGCGCGTCAAGGGTTGACGGCGTCACACTGGGGCTTGACGCCGTCACAGGTACTTTTCCAGCAGATTTTGAGACTTTGTCGTTTTCTTCACTTTTATGCTCCAAAAACGTCATAAATGCTTCCTTTTCCAGATTTCTTCTCCAAAGTACCTAAAATGACAAAAGGAACGATTTAGGGCAATATTTGATCAAATAAATACGATTTAGGGCTTAAATGACCCCCTAAAAGCGGTACACTTTTCGCTTCATCAAATACCCTTACACTTGAGATTTGCTTATCCTCAAGCAAATGCGCTTTTATTCTAATCAAAATACAAGTTAGGGGTCATTTAATGCTAATATAAAAGTAATTACAACAAATAGTCGTTCCACTTTAATCATAATAAGCACGGAGATTACAGACTAGCACCTCACAAGTAGTGTTTAGATACTCACATCTCTCAGGTGTCATAAAAGTATATCTCATAAATGAAAATGAATAATATCTCTCACTACCTGTCATAGCAAATAGATTACCATAGGCTTGGGAAAGGATCAAAAACCTCCTCCACTAGGCGTAAGCACCTAAGATAAACTATCAAAGAGGGCTTTTAAACGGGTTATAACGTTATGTGTAGGGATATGATAAACACGGTTTTGCTGGATAAAGGATATTTTACTGGTGGCGAGTTAAAGATCTTGATTAATTACATGTACAATATGGCGTTGCTAAGCCAAGACTAGACTCGACTTAAGCTAATGAAAAAAATAACAAAAAGATAAAATAAACATAAAATGAAACGGGATGGTAGTCCGTATGTTTTTTTCTACTTTTTTTTTTTTTTTTTTGCATACACTCTTGCCCTACCATCCAAAATAATACATCGTAGGGGGGGGGGGGTTGTATCCCCCTTACACTTGAACTTTTACATAACTTTACAATTAACTATTCTAATGACTCGAATTAAGATAATCGAAACACTTGGAGTACTTTTAAAATATTTAGCACATATGGGGGTAATAATGTTGTTCTTCCCCATTACTCCATTACACTAGTACTTTACCCATGAGTCCCAATCGTCCCAAAAAAATATGTACAAGGATATGACTCGACTTAGCAACCATGTAATCAATTAGATAATTAACTTGGGGTTTAAACAAATGTTGTCACAATAATGCACTAAAAATGAGTGCATACAAGGTAGGCTAAGGCGATTTGGGTGTACATTTAAGTGGGGTGTAACAAATTCTTCCTTTAAGTAAAATGCTTAAAGTTAGAAACGAAAAGATAGGCTCTGAGGGGTGTACTAGGGGTATCGTATACTAAAAATGAGTACAACGCAAAGGGTGTGGGAGAATTACTTGACCAATGTAGCCAATGTAATTATAACAAAAACACAGGTGTAAAACAATGGGTTAATCCTAATGCCTCTTATCATGTAGTAAATCTAACTACACGAATGTAGTCTCACTTGTGGCCTTGGAATGGTCCTAACGCAAGTTCTAGAATCTAAGTGCTATCGGTACACACATCATAGCATAAATGCTTTTCCTACCAATTCTAGGGGCGAACCTCACATATTTGGGGGTGGAAAATTTTTTAGTGGCACGGTTTTGTGCTAGTCATATAACTCCTATCCGTGAGACGCTCATTAAGACCAAATTTTCACTCCTATATGTTGTAAAAAATTTTAAATTTGGCACTAAAATTGTCTTAACAGGTATTTCTCTTAGTTTTATTACACATCTACCATTAAACAAACGAAAAATCAAGCGTAATAGCATTCTCTAAGGTATCGTACTTTACCCCCCCCCCCCTACACTTAAGATGAACATTATCCCCAATGTTCAAATAACAAGATGTAAAAGTAATAAGGTAAAAGAATGAAATCAAATACTCCCCTGATTCGCTCGGTGGATAAAGGGGTAACATGGTTAGATCTTCTTCCAAGGTAATGTGGAAGCTTCAAGACTAAAGCAGCGCCAAAAGCTAGATTCCACATACATCTACTTGTCCAAAATAACCTGTTAAACCTGAGAAAACAAACACGAAAACCTGCATAACATCGGCGAGATAAATCTGTATAAGGATATAATGCTTGTGGAATGATTATTTTTGCAGATTCCTGGAGTTTATAAGTTAGAGATTTAATAAAGCATTTTATGATTCCGGTAGAAAAACAAAACTTTCAAAAATTTCAGAAAATTAAAACCTGACGCCGTCAGGTTGTAAGGCCTGACGCCATCAGAAATGATCTGACAGAATTCTCATGTTAAGTTTCCGGAAAATTTCTGGAAAAACTCAATCCTTATTTCCTGGAAATCCTGCAAAATATCATTATGACTCGATACAAGCATTTGACTCAAACAATTACTAATATGTATGTTAATTTAATATTGTTATGATTCATGTTCATTTGTTCTAATAAACCGATTTGGATTTCCCTTACACTTAACTTTTGCAAAATACCTTTATATGTAGTTAAGACGAAGTTAAAAACAAGATAAAGCATTTTCACAATTTAGTTTCAAACATGAATCAATAATAATAAAAATTAAACATACATACGGAAGTAAATAAAATCAAACAAACAAATAAATAAACACACAAAGCAAATAAAGCTTGGGTTGCCTCCCAAGAAGCGCTTTTCTTTATTAACGAGTCTTGTAGCTAGACTCAAAGTCACCGTACATTACGTGACTCCATCATTGGTCACGGTTTCTAGGCCATTCTCATGTCCGGTTTTATATTCCGGTCCTAATTTCAAACAATCCTTGTAGAAACCGGATATCCTTTCCATAACATAGTCTACTCCTTTACTTCTATCTCCATCATTCCTATAGTAGACTGCTTGCTTAAGCTCCTTCTCAACATTTGACAAGTGTTGGAATTGCTCTATCTTATATGGCATTTGGTAGTTTACCTCATCGGTCTCATCCTTAAATCTAACTATCCCTAAGAAAGGTTCATAAGTCATTCTAGAGACCTCAACAAATGGTTTTCTAAAAACTACTTGAGTTAAACATGCATCGACTATTGGGCGGATATCTTCTACAATTACAAAGTCGGTGGCATAGGTGAAGTTTCCTACATAAACCGGTAATCCCTTAACTCTTCCCGTGAAGTTACTCATCCAACCCTTATCAGGGAGCATCCTATACCCAAGTTGATTTTTCATTATCAAGTTGTAGTGGGCTCTAGTCATGATGTTTATGGGCGATCTAAGGTCGATGTAAGCTTTCCACACATGTAAATGTCCGATGTTGCATGGTATGTTGAGATTAGAAGGGTCGCCCATTTCTATAATTGGTCTACCTAGGAAGTATGGTGTCTCGGGGTCATCGAATAAGTCTGTATGATATGCGCGCTCTTCCTTAGTGGGTAGCCTATTGAAGTAGTCCTCATCATCATCTACTTTTTCAATCTCACTTTTCCTATCTTCTTCATCAACCTCGACTTTCTTAACCTCATCCTCAGGTTCACTATTATCCTCATTCCTATCAATTGGTTTAATAGTGACAATGTTGACGAAGTGGACATGTTTGGATGAAGAGGGGTCTTTTACTTGGGATCCGCTATTTGTGTTCCTAGCGTCCTTATGCGGAGGTGATAGCACTTGGTTATCGAGGGCTTTCAATAAGTTGTCAATTTTATTGGTCATCTCCGTTTGTTGTTGATTGAATTCGGATTCGAATCTAGCTATCCGAGCTTCTTGAGATGCCATAAATTTGGACATCAATCCTTCAAGATTATTGGTACTACCATAATTGTTGGAAGGATTGTTGTTGAAAGTACGGTTCGAAGATGAACCGCTTGATTGAAAACGATTAGGTGGGTTGGAAGAATTGGTTTGTTGTGCGTTTTGGTTTTGTTTCCACCTAAGGTTTGGGTGATTTTTCCATGAGGGGTTGTATGAATCACCGTAGGGGTTTGGCTTGGGTTTGAAAGTGTACCACTTATCTCCCGCTCCGTCGGTACGCGAGGATGCGTAGTCCGCAAAAGCTTGTTCGGGGAGTTCCACGCAATCACGAGTGTCGTGGGGACCACTACATAATTCACATGAAGAAGTGATTTTGTTCACTTGGCTTGAAGGTTTAGGAGCCTCGTAGGATTTCATAAGAAACTTGACTTGGTCTTCAAGTTCTATGATCCTACGGTCGGAAGTGCTTGAATTGTTCGAAGGCAAAGATATTGCCTTGACCGTTTTATTCAAATCACGGGGATCATTCCTACTTTCGTTGTCATAAAGAGCAAGATCTTCCAGGAGAGCCCATGATTGTTCCGCACTTAGATCACGTAGCTTACCACCGGCCGATTGGTCAATGGTTTGCCTCATGGAGAGATTGATGTGGTCATAGAAGATTTGGACTTGGAGCCAAAGTTCCATGCCATGGTGAGGGACTTTTTGGAGTAAGTCCTTGAATCGAGTCCATGCCTCGTAGAGGGTTTCGCCTTGACGTTGTTGGAACATCAAGATATTATTCCTTAGCTTGGTAGTTCTTCCTGGTGGGAAAAACTGAGCGAGGAAACGAGTGGTGAGATCATCCCAAGAGGTGATGGATCCTGCGGGTAGACGCTCTAGCCATTGACTAGCTTGGTCCCGAAGAGAGAATTGAAAGAGACGCAGTCGGGTCGTCTCTCGAGTGGCAACATCAAGGTCTATAGAATCAACGATTTTGAGAAAGTCCTTGAGATGTTGATTAGGATCTTCGGAACGAAGTCCATGGAATTCTGATGTGCGTGTCGTTGTGTTCAAGTTTTAAAATTTATAAACACGATTTATCCAATTCTCTAATCACACATACGAGCAAGTATACTCGTCCGTGGTAGTAAAGGTGGGTAAGTCGAGATCGTCCCAAGGGAATTGGGGTTGAGGTTTAGTAAATAAGTTTTAGCAAAATGGAGTGTCAATCCAATTTGAAGCAAATTCTAAAAACAAGCAAGGTTCAATCAGTCAAAAACTAATATACTTGTGTGTAGTTTCCATGAAAATTGTTTAGAGTAACCAATCAAGTTGGGTGTTACTTGTAATGATGCACAACTTAAAATGAATGATTCACAATCTATGGTTTTTGTCATGAGAAATCATATCTAAGAATTCAATCTCCTAGTTAACTCCTTTCGGCCATTATTAAATATTACGATAATTCTATTAAGTCCTTTTTGTTGTTTGAAAGCATGTCTTATCTCAAGAATTCCTACGAATCCTTTCGGCCTTTTTCGTGATGAAATCGTTTCCAAATCCGTTTTAATGAGTTAAGGTGTTGCTTGTCACACACCACAATCCATACTAATTCGTGCACTAACTTTTTGGAATAAAAACATAAAGAAAACTCCTTTCGGCCTTGTGAATCTTTGAAAATGTTTTTACCAACCAATTAAGCAAGATTAGATTTTATCTCAACAAACTCATAAAACAAGATATGTTTTCATGCATCACTATGATAAGATTACTCCAACAATTGTCACATCATCCACACACAAGTATAACTAAATTACTCCATAACAATCATAACCAAACACAAATAATTAACCAAACTTTCATTCATCATATAGTAAAAGTAAAAGTAGTTCATGACAACTCAACAAGAAATACCTATCAAGGAATTACAAGAACTAGAATTGTGGAACTATAGCAATCCACACTCCTCCAATCGCCTATTATCACAAGTAAACAACTCCACACACGGACGCAACTCTTGAGACTCGAACTCAAGATCTCCTGGACGTTTTTACAGCAACTACAAGCTTTTTGGGCAATAATAATAATAGTGGTGTAGCTTTCTTAGGTTATGTCACTTCCCCAAAAGAACTCTCTTTGTAAATTAACCAAGGGTTCCTTAAATAAGCGAGGAAACCCTTCTTATCCAAGTAAAAACGTCCCATATGATTTAACAGCTGAGAAATGATAAGCCTCAATGATTATGGGGCTTAAATTCACCATTTAATGCAACTTTGTAACTTCAGTGTTGGCCAACCGATCGGTATTTGGCTCCTACCGATCGGTTGGAGCTCTCGGTGTTTCCAACTTCACTCCATCCGAATCGGATGCGGGCAGCATCTGATCGGATGGATGATCCTGCCATGCACTTTTATTTTCTTTTATTCATTTCTCGTTACGTGCTCGATCCTTCGCTGTACCATTGATTTCCTTCATAGAACTTGATCTTTTCTTGATATATTAAGCATAGAAGTCTTGGTCTAATCAATTCTTTGATGTATCATGTGGTTGCTTTCTCGTAATTCTCCTTATGTGCATAATCTCTTCATTTCTTCGTGTTTTCCTCCACTTTTCCTGTACTTGGCTATATTTACTTGCATACACACTTTTTCATCATTTAGCAACAAATACAGGCAAATATAACCAAATATGATGCACAAAAGTAGCAATAACGTACCTAAAAACATGTTAAATTTAAGCGTTATCAAATGCGCATCCGCTTTGCACCAACCGGATGGTGTCGGATCGCAAGGGAGTGACATTGGCTCCTTGAGTGAGCTCAATGGTGTTTCGATAGCCATGGTGGCTAGGACGAGAGTAGTCTCCTAAGGTACGGGCTCTAGGAGGTGGGTGTTGTTGTGGTGGTGGGTTGTTGGGATCGAGGATATTACCACCTTCCATGATGTCGGATGGTAATGGTTACGAACAAAGAAACGAAGAAAAAAGATAGACTAAAGAAAACCTAGAAAAATAAAATAAAAATCTCACTAGAAAGGAATCTAGTGAGTAGACCTAATAAAATAAAAATTCAACCTAAACAATAACTATTCCCCGGCAGCGGCGCCAAAAACTTGATGCTTGGTTTTGCGACCTTACAACAGGTTTTACCTCTCGAGGGATCTCAAGAGGCTTGCAATCCCCACCAGGCAGTGTACCTGACCGATGTAGTATAGTGTAGTGGCAAGTACCGGGGGATTGATTGTTCTCTAGGGGAATAGTGTCGTTAGGATTGAAAAACTACTCTAATAGGTCTAAGGGTGAGGGAAGATTCTTTTTGTATTTTTATATTTTTATAAAAGCAAGTAAAATCTCGGGTTTGAAGGAGTGGGCGGAATTAGTTGCTAGTCAACTAACCCAAATAACTACAATTGCAAATAAAATAAAATAACTGAAAATAAAAAGGTTGTGGAACTTATATGGAGAGAAACGTGTTTACTTAGATTTCCTTACTCCCTAACTATCTTTTACCGGTTTATTAGTGTGTATTAATTGCGTGGATGACGGGTGTATTCCTTAATACCAATCGTGGGGTGGCGTACGTACTTCCCCAACTCTATAAGCTCCTACTTCACTCCTATGTCGAGCCGGCTAAGAAGCTCCTAACATGGGATCACTAGAATTCACTCATGCATTAAATACAACCATAAAAACCTTAGTACGCATTGGTTCATGTTTTTTAAGACGTTCAAGCAAGTTACCGTATAGGAGGTTAGCCAGTTTTCTTAAGCCTAACATCGATAAACAATCATCCAATACAATTAATAACACACTAACAACCAATAATCAATAGTTAGGTTTCATTAGATCTAAGCAAACACAAGATAAATCTAGCCTAGCATGTTAAATAAAAGACAAGAACAAGATATAATCAAACAACACATAGACATATTGAATGATTAATTGATTACTTATCTTCAATTAAACATGGGAGATCCAAGGGTATAAAACCCTTAAAAATGGCAGAAAAATCGTCTTAGGGTTTCTCCTCACAAAGTTGCACACTAATGACTAAAAATTATAAGAATATATATAGAAAATCAGATCTGACGGCGTCACGTTATAGAGCTGACGCCGTCACCTCGCCACGGTTAGGGTTTCTTGATGGCCTTCTTGACGCCGTCCCCTTTTAATCTTCCAAAATCCTCTCTGGCGCGTCAAGGGTTGACGGCCTTCTTGACGCCGTCCCCCTTTAATCTTCCAAAATCCTCTCTGGCGCGTCAAGGGTTGACGGCGTCACACTGGGGCTTGACGCCGTCACAGGTACTTTTCCAGCAGATTTTGAGACTTTGTCGTTTTCTTCACTTTTATGCTCCAAAAACGTCCAAAATGCTTTCTTTTCCAGATTTCTTCTCCAAAGTACCTAAAATGACAAAAGGAACGATTTAGGGCAATATTTGATCAAATAAATACGATTTAGGGCTTAAATGACCCCCTAAAAGCGGTACACTTTTCGCTTCATCAAATACACACGCACATCAAGTTTTTGGCGCCGTTGCCGGGGAGTGAATTGTTATTATCTGTTAATTTGATTAGTATTTTAATTAGGTTTTTCTTTTTAATTTTTAGATTCTAACCACTAACCCGTTGTATACTAGATAAATTGCATTCATTGTATTATTTGCATATTTTCTGTTTTTGTGTGTTTTTATTTTCTTTAATTTTTGTTTCTTTTTGTTTGATTTTATTTTTGTTTTTATTTTTCTATTTTTCTGCATTCTGCTATCGTTGTACTGTGCTGATACAAACGATACGGCGCATCTGTTTTCACAGATATGGCGTATTGCGTTTAATTTTTATAAAATACAACGCGTTTATTAAATTCGAGTACGACGCATCTTTCCCCAAGATACGGCGTATTGTGTTTTTAATAAGAAATTTTTCTAAACCCTAACGCCATACGACACATCTGTTTTAACAGATACGGCGTATTGTCTATTTATATTAAAAACAGGTTTTCGAATTATTAAACATATACGACGCATCGATATTTATCGATGCGGCGCATCTACTAAATCAAAAATCTTGTATTTTGAAACCTAACGAAAATACGGCGCATTAGCTTTTGTTAATACGACGCATTTAATTCAATAAATATAGTTGATTTTTGATATTCACTTTGATCGTTCCACTACTCTCGTGCACAAGTTGGTTTACTTTCAGGATAAATGATGGCTTAAGCATCACTATGGAAGATTACATTCTGAACCTAACCAAGAGACGCTAGCTGGAGTAATCAAACCTTTGATGACTGAAAGGCTGAAATAAAACGACAAGAGTGGAGGAGAATTCAGTACTGGTAACATTTGAGTATCTTAAAATTCTTGAAATAGAATTCCAGGTATCCTCTACATTAATTTACCTAGCCTTATAGAGAGTTCTCTACGAAACCTCTCCCGAATATAATCTTAATTTTGTAAGCTTAAAACGATATTTGCTCATAACCTTGGAGTAAATCATTATCCACTAAACAAGAAGATTATAATCATTAATAAAACGGATATGCTTATTGCTCTTATCTTGAATTTATATATATCATATGGTATACCGTTTTACCCCAATTTGATGTGTAAGGAAATGTGTTGCGGAGGCCAAGGTACGTTCCTTATTTAAATTTCGTTCACTAGCACAGTAATACGGCGGATCTTAGTTTTCTAAGCGCCGTATCTCTGACTAATTAAAACTTATTAACCAGTCAACTAATTTAGATAAGATACGGCGCATACTATTATGCGATACGGCGCATCGTATTTACCCTATAAATAAGAAAGAGATGCGCCGGATTTCAATTTCTTACCCCATTATTCACACAGTAAAAACGCACACTTCTTGACGAAATTAAACCCTCTAATTTGAGTTCTTTTCTCGAATTAAACTTCTAATCCGAACTTTAGACCGAATCCTAATCGCAATATAAGGTAATTATTCTATTTGATTTTGTTTAAATCTAAAAATTAGGGTTTATGATATAGTTCGATTAGGGCTTAGAAGTTTAGGGGATTTGATTAGAACTAGGACTAGATAATTTCCTCCATGTTAATTTTTGGACTAATCATTGAATTTGGTACCAAATTGATTTAAACGAAAATTAGGGTTCAGGAAATTTGTTTTTGAGCTTTGGAGGGAAAATGAAATATTGTGGTTATAGGAACTCTTAGATTTAATATATGGGTAAAATGGAACTGTGATGTTAAGTGGGAGTTTACGTCACGGGTCCAGATTCTTGGAAAACATGCCTGACCCCTTTATTTTATACTGATATATTGCTAGATGCGGCGCATCTTGGTTAATTGATGCGGCGTAACGACCTATTTCCAATTTAAATACTTCATTGTTACGCCGTATTACTTAACCTAGATACGACGCATCCCCCATACGCCGTATTCCCTTAATCTATGCGGCGTATTACTGTCTTTACCATCTGCACCGTATCAGTTATACCTAGATGCGACGCATGACCTATGCGCCGTATCGCCTTTTGTAATACGCCGCATCTTCCTACTAACAAAACACTAATATTTTCTGTTTTGAATTTTTCAGAATGGATCTCCCAGTTGCCGCCCGTAGACACCCATGGCTCCGTTTTGAAACAATGGGACTGACACAGGGTGCCGTTGATGATTACATGCCTAGACTTAGGAAGTTTTATCAGAGGAAGGTGTTCAGTGTTCCAGTTTTGGATTTTGACAGCATCGGGCATATTGATGGGGGTAACGCTGCTGGTAGGTTACGAACTAGGTTGGAGATGGTACACAGTGATGGGGAAGGGCAGGTTTTATTCAGGTCTTACGCTTGGGAAAGGTTGTTTAGGATTGAGGAGCCGTTGGTGAAGGTTTTGATGTTGGAGTTTTTCAGTACAGTGCACTACAGGGAGACAGATCTTGATCTTGACACGTTCGATACTTTGGTATTCAGACTGGGTGGTTTAGAGCGAAGGATGTCTATGAGGCAGTTCATACTAGCTCTCGGGTTGCACACTGCAGAGGAAATGGCATCTCCAGGTTTTGCTGATTATTGGGCTGACAGTTTAAGGGTCGTTCCGGATCGTGGGGAGTTAGGAGATTATTGGGTTGAGATTTCATCTGGGGGTGATTCGACCACCACCACTCCTTCATACACACTGATTAGGGAGCCCATGAGGAGGCTTTGTCACCGTCTGATAGCCCTGACTATTGCCGGGAGGGGACAATCACCTGAGAAGGTGACTACTTTGGACCTTTTTCTTTTGAGGAGCATGGACGAGGGAGCTGTGGTGAACATCCCTCACTTCTTGGCACATTATTTACACAGAGTAGCTCCAGGGAGAGACGGTAGAAGCCAGATGACTGGGGGTCACTTTGTCTCTCGACTTGCTAGGCACTTTGGGGTATTGGATGATGAGATTCCTGCTGATCTCCCGATTGATGTAGCTAGATTACCTGGTATGGATGCAGACTATCTTGCGACTAGGCTTGGGATATGCGAGGAGATGATGGGTGGATACTTCTGGGCACCGTTAGGACCACCTAGGCCTGCTGAGCCGGAGCAGGGGGATGCTCAGGCGGCCCCAGCTGCTGCTCCAGCCCAGGAGGAAGTACAGGCACCAGCACCACCAGCTCCCTGCACTGTAGGACAGAGAGTCGAGAGAGTGGAGCTAGAGGTTAGGTCATTGAGAGAGGCTCTCGAGGCACAGAGAGTTGAGCTTGCTGGAGTGAGGAGAGATGCGAGCTGGTTAGTCGACGGTGTCAGTAGGGTGATGGCTCTTCATGGGATCAGCCACCACCTCCCAGATGGTGCTTATGTCAGAGGGATGGCCACATACGAGCGCAGGGTTCACCGCAGGACTGACGGAGCTAGTACCTCAGGAGCCTATACAGATGACGTGACTCCCGACCAGCCTACAACTTGACCACTCTTTGCATTTTCATCTTTTGATTACGAACATGTTTCCTCGTACATTACTTATATTCTTTTGGGACTGTACTAATTATTACTACCATGTTTATATCTAATGTTCCAGTTTATGTTTCTTGTTATATTTGATGAAGACTGGCATTAAGTTCAGCATGAATGAACGAGAGAACCCGAGAGATGAACCATGGAACTAGCCCATTTTACAACAGACTGTTAACAGTCTGTTTGGTAAATACATGCGCCGCATCTAGTAAAACAGATGCGACGCATCCTATCCTTTATTTTATTTTATTTTATTTCGTATTTATTCCAGGCTCGATACGGCGTATCTTTTTCCATAAGATACGGCGTATCGACTGACCTGATGATTTTCATTTTAATTTTTTTTAAGTTTTATTTTTACTAACTACTAATGTATTATGCAAGTTTGAACCTTCTTAATTCAGGTGTGTTAAAGTCTAAATGGTATTATAGATTCCTGCATTCTTGTGGATACATCATTTTTGAAGCTTAAACGTTCTCATCCACAAGAAAGTTGATTTTTGCTCTTATACGAATAATGGAGGATCATACCGAGCAAATCTCAGGGGAGTTTTTCTGTTCTAATTCTTTTATTTTCCAGTTTTTAACCTTTGACACAAACAACGAGGACGTTGTTTAACTTAAGTGGGGGGGATTGGAGAATTAGAACACTTACTTGTCCTAAACTTTTTCAAAATATGCTTAAAATGCGTTTAATATATCAAAATTTAAAATTTTTAGCATGTTTTTGTTTAAAGTCTAAATTACATAGCTGCACACATAACATTATTTCCAAAAATTGTGAACTTATCAAAATTCACAAATCTATGAGTGTGCCGGTGACTTGTAAACTTTAGAACTTGGCTTGTATACTATTCGAGACCACAATAATAAGTATTATCTATATAATTGGAATGACTTGTCTAAATTGGTAAATTTCTAGGATTACACCCAAATAGCCTTTATATGTTATGTGATATTAACTAACTACACTGGTTAGTTAACCCCCGTATAAACCCTTTTGTTACTCTCACTTTTAGAGTAAGATACCCCTAGAAAAACACTCAGAGCCATTCCTTTCGTTTCTTACACCTTCGTTATAATGTTTCGTTACACCCTTACACCTTAGCCTACCCTGTAGATTAAAATCCGTGGTTAATTGCTTTAGGCAAAGTGTGTTTCCTTACATTACCTGTGTTCGCGTGCGTAATTCATTATCTTTGGTTGAGTCAGGAAATTGCACAATGCAAATGGTATGAAAGTAAATATTGTATATCTTTGAGTTTATTTTTCGTGTGTTTACTACTTTCACTATTACAGTTATTTCTGAAAGTATGAAGAGTATGGAAAAATTATCCGGAAAAATAGTGATATAAAAGTTGTGAAATTTTACACATTTATGTTGATGTCAAAAAAAAAAAAAAAAAAAAAAAAAAAAAAAAAAAAAAAAAAAAAAGAAGGAAAAGTTGGAAGTTTGTTTTAACCAACTTATGTAAAGTTTTGTATTAAGTGGGCGATATCACCACTATTTGTTGTATATTATATTTATGGATTGAATGGGAGTTGGCCGTTATGGGAACGCTAACTAAGGTTATTCTTTGATTGAGATATTGTTGAGGATAATTCGTGTCTACCTAAAGCGTGTGTTTCAAGTGTTAAAGCGTGAGTTATTCAATGATATGAGTCTTATTCATGGGATGGTTGGGAAAGTAATTTACCACACTTAGGATTTTAATTTATCTGTTTTGTTTATTTTTTATTTTACACCAATTTGTATCCCAAATATTATCCATACCCTACACCATTCTTTATCCAAACCTTTGATTTATTGAGATTAGGGATTTGAGCAATCTTAAGTATCGTAGTCGTGGATTCGGCTATGTATTTATGATTTTGTCGCCCTTTTTGATATAATATTATTGGTAAAGATTACTTGGTCCTATCTTTAGCCCATTCGAGTTAAGGATTTGAGCAATTGCAAGTATCGTGGTCGTGGATTCGATCATGTATTTGTGATTTTGTCGCCTTTTCTGGAATGTGAGATCGATAGAGATTAAGAAGAATGATCAACCCTTAACCAACAAACCCTTTTTACCGCTTTAGACTTGTTATTCCTTAGCTTTAGTGGAGGAGATGCGTATACTTGCCAAGCTTATGATAGAATAATCGTCACGACTGGACAGTTAAACGATTAGATTTGCTTTTATCGAAATATTTTATTTTATTTCTAATTCGTTAAGTGTTTGGTTGTGCAATTATGACAAAAAACGAATACATGCTTAAATATAAAAATAAATCCTAATATCTTTTAGGATACATTTTCATTTGATTTATTCTAAGGTTTACTTGGGGACAAGTAAAGTTCAAGTGGGGGGATATTTGATGAACTCAAATAAGTACATTTTATTATCATCATTTATCATATTTATTTGACTTGTTTTATTATATCATATATGAGAATTGGTACGTTAATGTTTACTTTTGTAATTCTCAGGTAAAAATAAGTATTATGTGAAACTTGGTGATTTTGGACTAATTATGGAGCAAAACAAGCAAGAAGTTAAGAGTCTACTGAAATGTACAAGATCAAGATCATTCTGCTCCAGATACGCCACAACATACTTCGTACATACGGCGCATCACTATCAAGATTTCACAAGTCACAATCCAAGACAACAAAGGACATGCGCCGCATAGAGAAATGGAGTTACGCCGCATCTTAAGGCGGTGTACGAATATTCCTGAATATATTAATCTTGGACCCCATGCGAAGTTAAGTCAATGCGCCGCATCTACTTATCCTATGCGCCGCATCTAACCCTCAGACAGAAACTATAAATGCCCCAAGGTCAGACGAATTTCGAGTTTTTTTTGAGGAGGTTGGACAGTGCAAGATATCGACGAATTCAGACGTATTAGTAGCAAAAGACACACCCAAAACAAAGATACAGGAGCTGTAAGAAGGTCCTGCATGTATTCAATTCATTAAGTAGTTTTGTTTTATTGTATTAGTACACTTTAATTCATCAGGATTGATGGGCCGATTCCATGTGACTACGGAAAATCATGGGCACCCCTTAAAATTGCTTTCCCATTAATTAAAGTTTATATGTTGATGTCTTTGGTGACTTTTATTAGTGCATTGATAACCTCTGTGTCTAGCTGAGCATTACTTGGGTCGCCATGCCCCTTCCTCGCCTATCTATTCTAGCGTATACGAAACGTGGGCATCACAAATGCTCAATATTCTAGGATAGTGGGATAGACATAAGTGATCATTAAGGGTTTACTCGCCGATAAGATTAGAGCCAACGAGAAAGGGTTAATTATATACACTTCATATAAAACTAGCAATAAAACAAGTGACAAGCTACTTAATTATCAGGACATGTCTTCTTATTGTCTCAAGTATCTATCTGTGTACGTGTGTGCTAATCGCTGATTCGTGCTCATTAGTTTAGTTTTCTATTTAATCATAACCAAACCGTGTCAGTCTCTCAGGCTGAACCCCCCTTGCGTTAGATTAGGTTGTATAGCTAATTTAGGATATTAAAATACTTATTAGAATAACTAGATAATACGTTCCACTCTTAGTGATCGACACTCTACTTACCATTATATTCATACTGACCGGGTACACTGCTCGTTAAAGTGTGTGTTTTATTGATAAGTCGGCTAAATATAAATTTAAAACTTGAGTAGGCATTAATACTGCTAAAACCACAACGACATCACGCGCGCACCAAGTCTTTGGCGCCGCTGCCGTGGATATAAAAGAATTAAAGCAATACACACGCACATCAGAAGTGTAGACCACATTTTAGTGGAATAAGGTCGGAAGATTGTTTATTAAAAGTCCGGAGTTGATTTTAGTGACGAATAGAACGATTACCGTTGTGGGAGGAGAACTTTGAAATTTCAGTCCGGAGATTGTGTATTCTTGGGGTGTCTCTGTACAGAAGTGTTAAACATTCTAGCATATGATGGAGAATTATTCAGTGATTCGTTAGTCCTTAGGTTCATCCTTATCACTACGTATGTTCTGCCATTTTCGTTAGGTATTTGGTACATTCGACAAATCGACATAAGCTTCATTTAATCGTTTGTATGCTTCCTTGATTCGTTCAGAACCTTAGATGAAAATGGTGAGAATTCCTACCGTTTAGCATTTCCTTCGTATCTGTCTCATGTTCATATCATGTTTCAGTTCATGTATCTCTTTGAGAAATTACAACTATCATCCGTTACATATATGTTTCGTATTCTTTGGATCAGATTCGTTATGATTTGTTTTGCTGGAAAGCTGAGGCTATCCTAGTTTGTCTAAATCAAGTCATGAGAAAACCTTTTTCGTTCATTTGAATCTTTTAGAAGAGTCAATCCGAGTGAGTTGATCGTTTTCATTTCTTTTCGTGAATTGATACGTTTCCGTTGGACCTATCTACTTCAATTTCGAGGGCGAAATTTTCTTTTAGAAGGGAAGAGTTGTAAAACCCTAAAATTCGAATCCCAAATTTACGTCTAATTTCGAATTTTACCCTAAACTTTGTATGAATTAATTAAACCTTAAACTATATATATTATATAATTGAATAAAAACTAATTAACCTAAGTTACACCTAAATTAAATATTTGTACATCTAAATAAATCTTCCTAATTGGAAACACTTACCACACGTCTTATATATTGTAACCTCCAAAATTTTATGAGTATTAACCCTGTGGTTCTCGGCTGTCATTTAACTCAAATCATAACCGATCTTTAGAAGTCCAAATATTCTTTTCTCTCTTTCAAAGTCCAAATATTCGAAGGTGGCTACTGTGGTGCGTGATTCGAGGTGACCAAGACCCATAGAGGCTCGTTATTTTGTTGCATTCGACTTGGGTTTGCTGTGTTGATTCGTTTTTCCTTTGGCAGTTGCGTTAAGGTATTCTCATAACCCATTCTATACGACCTAAAAACCTAATCAGTTATTACACTATTGTTTGGCTACTGTTTTGAACAACCAGTAATCGTATGTATATGTATGAGATTAAACGTTATACGAAATCATGTTTTAAACATTGTTAAAACTCTATTCGACCCATGATTTAATCCGTCTCGACCTGCTCATTTGTTACAGCCTTTATTCATATGACTAAACCCTAGATAAGACTCATTAATGATGCATTTAATACGACTACAAAAGAGGAAAACCTAAAACATGTTATACGATAAGGGTTGGTTTGGTTGGGCTGCTGTTATGATTTGTGTGTGAGAGTTTAGTATCGCATGGTCTTAAATCAGGGGTGGTTATGGTCATGAAACTGGTGTGTCGTATGCATGTGTAAATCGTTTGGGTTATATGGGATTAAGTTTGGGTTATGAACTCTAAATCTATGTGCGTGTGATGACTTATGAATGGGTCGTGTGTATATATATATATATATATATATATATATATATATATATATATATATATATATATATATATATATATATATATATAAGCATACACTTGAATCAGAAATTAAAAAGGCCTAAGAGTTGGTGAAAGATGTGTCTCGTAATTCTTATTTTCGATGGTGTGCGTACATGTGTGACCTATAGTAGTCATAATATGACTTTTAAAAGCATGTTGAGGGCTGATCTAAAAAAAATGTAAGAGTCGTGGTATTGGTTTGGTTAAACTTAAGTCGTTTTCTATCTCGCTTTCTATGCTGTCAAAAATTTGGGTCATATTGAACGGGGTCTAAACTGAGGATGCCAACGTGTTTTTAAGTGGTTTTTGAGCCTAAACACTTGTACTACTTGTCTACTTTCTGAAAATACACTATTTATAGCAATTAGAGGTGGTTAAGTAAGCTTTTTTATTTTTGGAACATAAGTTATCAAAAACTATGAATCTGAGTCTGAAAATCAGTATATGTTTTTTATTTTTATTTTATAAACCACAAGGAATTACGAGCTCTCCTTTTACAGGGATGACATTTAGGTTATGTGAGAGTTATTGGAATTTTTGTGGATTTTTCTGAAAGGTTAAAATGGGTTAATTAAATACAAACTTTCGGGGTATACATGCAGTGCACTTTCTTGACAGGTCTGGGAAAATGATTTTTTTTTTATACTTTCCCTTTGAAATAAAATCTAGAAAAATTACAGTAATTACCTAACATGTATAAGTATCTATGATAATTATTTGAGCACCTTAGTAAGTATATAAATGTCGTTTTAAATTCATAAATAAAGGGGCTTGAACGTGATAAAATCTGAAATATGCTATAAGTTATGGTCTTGGTGTAACCTAATCCCATTAAATATGTTTTGACGCTAAATTCATTTGAAAACCAATCCGAGATACTTTTAAACCTATGTTATGAATAGTTACTATTCCACATGTGAAACCCATAACACATTAATGAATGAGCTAATAAGTACTTAAAATCCGTTATGATATTAAATGAGCATATAAGTAATATATGATTATAATTCGTGTAGATTCGGCGAAAAGGGAGTGATTCACCTTTCCTTGTGTTCTTTTCCATTTGCTTCAATTTCATAAGGTACATATATTCTGCCCTTTTTTAGTAAGGGTTTTCTCATGACTCGTTTCGTTATGATATGGTTTGATTCGTTCGTGACTTCAATATTCGCATTTGAATCCTTTGATATTTTGTAATCCATTAGATATTATGACTTGTATGAAAAACCTTTTTGAATATATATCTTTATGATGGTTTTGAGAAATACCATTTTTAAAATGATTTCTATGAATACGAGGTAACACCACTTTGTATATAAAGGTTTAATGACTCTTATGAAAACGGCTTTTAAAATAATACTTTCATGTAAACAACATTTAAATGATTTTCATAATTACATAATCTGGCTGTACTCTATCCTTAAGGATTTTTCATGACTCATTGTCTCCTGATATTTGTTATGCTTTGATCCGTATTTGTTTAGTTATTTGTTTGATTATTCGTTTCATGCTATATTCTATTCATATAACTGTTGTCTGAGTTGGATAATTTATAATTATCCCTTATCATTAGATTGCATGTGCTATGCCAATTTATGTTGCCCATATTTGTAGCCAGTCATGAGGAGTCCATGGTCGTTCCATTGATGCACCAATGGTATTGACACTATCTGTGGAGGTGGGTTTTAGTCCATAACGTTCCCATTTGTTTATATAGCTGTATATATGGCGCACCTGGCCCGTGTTTATTATATGTATGTTTAGTCTAGAACTGGCATATGTATCTCTGTTTTGAAGGGAGCGTATGGATGCATCCTAGGTAGTTAGTTCAGTTTTGATATATGCTTGTGAATGGACTTGAGAGTGTGCAATACACCCCATTTTACTTTTTGATACATCGAGCTAGCTACTCCATGTACAATTTGTTATATGATTTGTTGGGCATTTCCTTTGATATTGATATCCACTTTATGTTCATTATTATGCTTTGATCCCTTTCATATGTTCCATATTCGGTTTGACATCTTGTTTAGTAGGTTCTCTTGGATTCATTCGCTTATTCATTTCGTATACGCTTATTACCTTTCATTTGTTTATATCTTGTAACACCCCCAAAATCTGGTTTAGCGGAAGCATACATGTCATTGGGGTGCTACTCAATTGGTATCACAACACAGAGTATAAAGAACGGTTTTAAATCAACCGTTTAAAATATATTTCATATTCAAAAGCTATTTGTTTACAATATTTCAAAATGGTGCGGAAATATAAGCCCATAAAAAATTTCAAGTGGTCCTAATTTCATCAGAGTCCTCTATGACCATGCCCTGCCCTTCCAAAAGTCTTCGCCACTAACTTATCACCTTAAACCTGAAAATACATGCTAAAAAATGTCAACACTAGGTTGGTGAGTTCATAGATTTAATTAAAACAGATCATGTTACACATAATATCATACAGTCCAGTATCAAAGTTAATCGGTACGCTCGCCATGACCAGTACGCCTGGTAATGAAACCGTTTTGCCCGGTCAATGTACCCGGTACGCCGAGTACTATTCAGTATGCCTGATATATGAACATGTCCAGTATACATATTAAGCATTCAAGTAATCCACTCTTATACATATCTGACCAGTACCCCTGGTCTATGTATATATCATGTATCCAAATAGGGCATTCAAATAAACAGTCTAGAATATAACGCCAATCACATTTCAAGTAAAAACAATCAAATCCAGATTTTATATACCATATAAACAGTCATTGGATTTAGTTTAAAACAAGCATGTATTCTCCCCCAAAACAGTTTATAAAACAAGTAAGAGTATGGGCCATGAACTCACCTTTAATGGTCTGAACAGTGAATGCTGTGAAATTACGGAGTGCACGACACCAACACGCAACCTAGATTAAATAACCATGTCTTAGTTTCAAGTATTAAATTCAAGTCCTTTCACTTGTGTGGCGGCAAGTGTAATTTCTAAGGTCTTTCCTAAGAAATGGTGAGGTAAATCCCTACAGTTGACCTAAAGGTACGGTAATTGAGGGGTTGGGGATATTGTATAATTTAAAGTACGAATGAATTAAATCGAGACGTGATATATATATATATATATATATATATATATATATATATATATATATATATATATATATATATATATATTGTGGTTGTGTACTTTGTTGTCTTGTCCGATTATGTTGATTTTCAAAGTACGACCTAACGTAAATGACGTTTATTATCGAGGGTTTGGGGATATTGTATAATTTAAATTACGAATGAATTAAATCGAGACGTGATATATATATATATATATATATATATATATATATATATAGTGAGACTTTCTTGCGAGAACTATTTTATCTGCGAGAACTGAGAGAACTACCAAAAACATACATGCACGCATTCAATAATTGTATTTTTGCACATATGTTCTAAAAACAACATATATGTTTTTAAAAAAACATAGTTGTTCTAAAGAATTTGATAAGAAATTGGAAATACAACATTTTTCTTTGAAGGTGTGCATGTATGTTCTTATAAGGCGTGCAACGACAATATTGCGGCCTTGTGTAAGGTTTTTGTGAAAAAAGAGGATGAGTTCATGATGATATTGAAGAACATAGGTGGATACTTACGATTATTGATGATTTGCATGTATTTTTATTTTATTTTAAAAGGCGTGCATGTATGTTTTTTGTGGTTCTCTCAGTTCTCGCAGATAAAATGGTTCTCGTAAGAAAGTCCCCCTATATATATATATATATATATATGGTAAAGTTAAAATAAAAAGACAAATATCCGTACACTACGTAAAAAGAATTTTTTTTTAAAAAAAGTTCGCAAAAAAATCCAAAAAAATTCCACAAGATCGGGTATGTTGGTGCATAAAACTTTTGTGAAAGAAGTTTTTCTAATTTTGAGTTTTTATACGTTTTTTTTAATGCACAAAAAACAAATTTTGATGCGCAAAAAAATTTTGATGCACAAAATTTTTAACTTGTTTTAGTTAGATGCGCAATGTTATTTTGATTAAAAAAGTTAAAAGAACTTGGGTGCAAAAATGAATTTTTGATGCACAAAAAAACGATTTAATGCACAAATGTATTTTTTCATAATTTTTTTTCGGAAAAATATCCACTTTTAGAAAAACTTCCTTCACAAGTTTTTCATGCACCAACATACCTGATCTTTTGGAATTTTTTTGGAATTTTTAGAGAAATTTTTTTTAAAAAAAAATCTTTTTACGTAATGTACGGATATTTGTCTTTTTATTTGATCTTTATCCTATATATATATATATATATATATATATATATATATATATCGAGACGTGATATATATATATATACACACACACTAGACTTCATGGCCCGCCCGATGGGCGGGCATGACTTATAAGCCCTCCCGGGCAAGGTTTTAGACTTCAAACCCGCCCAAAGGGCGGGCATGACTTATAATTATCGTTTACATTTTTTTTGTTTAGCTAAATATTGGTGTTAAAATTTTGTTTATTATACAATTTTTTAAAAAAGAATAGTACCATTGTTTGTCAAATTGTTTGTGTTTGTTACAATGTTCTTTTCAACGCCATAGTATATGATTTAAACTCAAATGCGGAATAACGCTTCTTTATAAACAACATTTGTAGTAGCATAGCCCGTCCGACAGGTGAGCGAGCCTTATAAATATCGTTGGAAAACTTAAGTTAATGAAAATAAGTTATAAACATACCAAAGTATTTATTGAATGCATTAAGAATGAAAAGAAAACAATAACCCATCACTGAAGAGCAGGCATACATGTGGAGATTTTTGTGTTTACTTTTATTAAAAGTTGTTGTTGAGCACACCGCAGCAAGCAATTGTATACTGTTTGGGAAGCCCGACCGATGGGAGAGAATCAGTTATAAATATCGCTTGAAGGTATTAGTTAACGAATAATAAGATATAAATGTACAAATTATATTTCTACATATTTTTGCCAAAATTCCGAAGTCCAAACACACCAATAATCATTTTCTAAGAAAACAATACACCAACGATCATAAGATCACTCTTTAGTCCCAACTCTTTAATGGGGAGGAGTGCACCGTCAGCATCACTAAAATGACTTGCAAATTTTATGACAATTTATACATTACTAAAAGAAACTATAGTTTAGCTTTTTAAAGGTCAAAAGAGGATTACACAAACCCCTTATCAAATTAGACAAAATCCCATGTCAAGCTCCATTTCCGCATTCACATCCCTCTGCGTCACTTAATATAATAACAATAGTAAATTCTTACACAAACCCCTTATCAAATTAGAAGAAAAAACCGAGAACCAAATATCCAGAGCCAATTAATTCAACAATGACACATACATACCTATACATGTACAATTAATTCAAAACTGATTATTTATCTTACATTCTTACCCACTATCTTCAACTCACAATAATTGATTTCTATATTTTCGGCAACCTATATTTTAAGAGCCTCATAAAAAAGTTTGAATAAGCTAAAAATGACTTTTTGGAGGGAGCGTTTTCGAAAAACTAACTCAAATTATTATTTAGTATTACATAAGCGTTTTCGAAAACTTACAGAGATGATTGAAGAAACAAACGACAATTATCAAAACAATCAAGCATCTCACCTTCCCACATCCTAGAAACACCACCACCTGAGGTCACCATCTTCGTCGCCGTAATCTTCAGATATTTCTTGCAATGTATTCCATTTTCCATTTTTCAAATTAATCGTAACTTGGTAACCTTTGAACATAACATATCATAATCAACCAACCTCTTTTTTTCCTCCTCCGCCACCTCAACCACCATTTCCACACCTTGCTGGGACCCCCCATCGAATCTCTCTCTCTTTCTTTTATCTTTCTGTATATAGAAAGTTTTATCTTCTTTAATCTAGCAGATGTGACTCGAATATGCGAGGCTATGGAGGAGATAACTATAATAAGAATCGTAGCAGGTTAAACCCATTAGCAATTGTTTCTCCATCATTTGGTATCTACTATTTCAAATCTGTTTCACCTTGGCATTAATACATAGCTGGTTGGGCATGGTGGCAACTTGTGTCGTTGGCACTGAGTTTCTTGAGATGTTGTGCCAATAGCCTTTTCCATGCTTCTCCAACCACTATAGGAACCTCCTGTGAGCATATTAGATTTGAAAGCCGATTAATTACGTGGAACATATCGGGTAATCTTTTGGTGCGGGTTATAAAGGGTGGGGTCGAGTTGTCCCAAAAAGACTGTCTCTAAGTTTTAACTACGTGTTTTCAAAAAGCCCCGGTCTGGGTGCTTATGCTTATTAGCTTTTTTACTTACTGAAAATAGCAATAATCCTTTTGAAATAAGCTCACCCAAACACTGTTAAACTGCCATAAAGTTCAATAATTGTAGCAGGTGACTCTTTTAATCTGTTTGATTATTAGTTAACTCTTTAACTTAATACAAACTCATTAGACATAAAACATCGCCCAATTTAACCCGTTTATATGTAAATGGATCAAAATGCCATCTCTAAATTGTTACTTATGTAATCCAAAGAAGGAAACACTAACCATTTTCCACTTGTTTATACTCTTCCTGGAGCTTTCTCTTTGCTGCTTCAAATTTGTCTTGACCCTATGCCTCGCTTGATACCCGTTAAGCTTATGATTTTGTTTGAAAAACATACCTTTGATTAATCAAAGCGAGAAGTTGATTTAGAGTTTGAGAGGAAAGGTTGGAGGCCAAACTGTGGAAAACTTGTTATTACTCTTATAGAAACTTACATCAGAGAAACAACTTTGGTTGTTTGGATTAACTCCCTATTTAATTTTCTTATTTAAACTGCAATAAGCACTTAAAAATAAGTAATGCCAAACACCCCTTTCACTATAGTCAACTTGAATATAAAAGTTTCATGTTCAGCAATGTAAGGTCCTATGCAAGTTTTCGGAGGGAAAGCATATACTGGTGCTCCGTTCAAGGAAAAAAAAAAGCATATACTGGTGGTGAGTTGCACAAAACTAACAACTAACTGTTAGGTCATCAAATTATACATTCACCAAAACATAAAGCCACTGTCAATAAAATAATTTTAAAGAAGCCCAGTTATCACAACTACATACTAATTGTACTTAGTCATTTCTAACATATACAGACAATCAGACAATACCACTGTCTCTTCTTGAGGAAACATGGATTCCATAAAACATATAATTGTTCGCAATTCTGCTCTTTCCTGTTTACCTCAACTCTATCCACCAAAAACCACACGGCTACTAATAGAAAATGCATATACAATCCATCGGTATGTATACCAAAAACATACATAAAGGCGTAAAGCGAATATGAAATTAGAGAGGTACAATCTGTTTATATTACAAAGGGTTTTGGGTAAGCTTATGTAAGCAGCCAATCAGCTTATTCCATTAGTAAAATGTAATAATAAGCTGTTTTGTGTGTTTCCATGTCTAGACGAAGCCGAACAACTTAAGCTTATTAGTTTATTAGCTTATATAACCTATTTTCAGTAAGGTCATTCACACCAGTTTCTTAGCTTATTTTTTATGAGTTCTCATGTCTAGCTACACCTTTACCCTATATAAATCATTAGCACCTATTCCATTATGTATGCTACAAAATAGCACCTAAGATTACATGTTACAAAATAAATCATTAGCACCTATTCCATTATTAACATAAGCACACATATACACAAAAATAGTATTGATATTAAGCTATATAAGTTTGGAATAGGGGAAGACTTGAGGTTGTAAACCTTCTGAGCCAAGTCCAACAGGAACAGGCAACCTCCGAGGGCTGTCACTTAACTTAATGATTTCATTCTCGTGGTACTCGAAGTTGCATTTCCCATGCCTCCTGCATCCTGTTTGATATATTTATAAGCAATTAATTATAAGAACTAAATTATTACAATATTAACTAAGTTTTTCTAGAATAAGTAGACCGAACAGATGCTAGCATTATAAATACACTTTGGGTGACTTTTGACCCGTTTGACTTTAAACTCTTTTTGGTTAATTCATTAACAAACTCAGACCCATTAATAAATAATGTAGAATGTCTATATCTTTAATATGTATCAAATATCCTAACACCAAGTTCTTTGCAAAAGTGAGCATAATCGAAGTTATATATACCTCTAACAATTGCATTAAGAATCGCCAAGATGTGTAAGGATGAACATGTTTTGTAAAAGTCAACTGTGAAAGTCACAAAAAGAGAGCAGTACTGTTGAATAATATTAGCTCATTAGCTGAATAGCAGATGCAATAAAATGTCATTTTTTGTTCCTCTCATAACATAAAAGTAAAAAAATGGTACCCACCAAATAAAAAATGTAAAATGGCTGAAACCAATAGTACCTGGTCACCACTTTAATTATGGAGAGATCATAGAAGAAGACTCCAAGAAGCGCTCATTGACCAACTTCTAGATCCTACTGTTCTGTCACAGAAAATTGCGGAATGTAAATTCCAATGTTTAGAGAAGCAGCGATGCAAAAAAATAGAAAATGGTCAACTTTTTAGTTATCGCTCAAAATTATATTTTCCGTCTTACAGAGACTACTTTTGGGGCATTGTCGCCTAAATGTGTTTATACTATAGTAAAGTGGGCTGCAAGTTCAAATAAGGGGTGTGTGGAAGCTTTTCTTTTACTCAAATAGTCATATAGCCCATGACAGTCACCCATTTGACCCATGTGACCCATTTTGATACATATTGAAAAACTGTATTTGCGTACAATTAACAGTTACCCATTTGACCCATGTGACCCATACGTCTAAAAACCCTCCCATATAGTCTAAAGAAAAGAAACACAGTGACCCAATCGTTGACTTTTGAAATTCAATACTTTCTTGTTTTGGGTAGAATGGGGGAATCAAGATCATAACAGTTGATGGATGAGTCGATCATGGTCATTTAGAATTAGGCTTCATATGGCTATTAAACTTCAAACAGTTACATCCTAAATGCATTTAATTCTGACTATCTTCTTTGTTTTCAACACTCCTGGGTTCAGGAACTATGAATGGGATTATAGATGGATGGACTATCCACTTCGGGCTCGAGATGTGAAGCATCCGTGTGACCAATCTATTTCAACATATAAAGGTCATTCGGTATTGCGTACACTGATACGCTGCTACTTTTCACCAGAATATAGGTAATTCAAAGTATGCTTGGCACACTTAGGGTTATATACTTACTGAAGCAATCTTTACGAGTATGAATTTGGTCGTCATTTTATAAGCTTAGCTGATTGAACACATCAAGTAGCAGGCTGTGTTCAAATTTTCACTATGTGTGTGTGTGTCTGTGTCAGCACTTTTGCAGCGTCATTAATAACTCATCTCCAAATGAAGCCACTAAGGGTTGCATAACAATTCCGAGTCACGAAATTGTCATGGTTATAATTCTTAGTTCTGGAAGGGTATTTTTACATCAATTAGGTGACCATATATCAATACAGATTTTAAGTGACATATGATTTCAGAATATCAGATTAATAGTATGCTACATCTTGAAATAAAGATGAGAGATTACATCTGAAAAGTGGACTCCTTTTCATACAGAGGGTTTAATAGTGTAGGCTTGTCGTGCACCAGGGAGTTGGATATCTTTGCTTTGCATGCTTAGGTTTCTTCTATATGGATGCCCTTTTTTGATTGATATATACATGGAATCTAAATTCTTGTGTTCGACTTATATTAAGGCTTTTCCATGGTCTTTTGTGTTGACTCTTCGACTCTTGTCCAATTTTTCTTTGGCCTTTACTCAATATAACAAAATAATCTATTCTTACTGGAAGAAAGGCCAATTTTGATAGTCATTTTCAGAGGAAGATGCTTGATAACAATTATTGTTAATTTGCATTTATTATTCTTAAAAAACAATCTTAAGATTGCTAAATTAAAAGTGAACTTTTTGGACAAATCTAAGGTGGGAAGATGTTATCTGTCTAAGCATGTTTAACTTTCAGGGAGATTGAGGGGACAGGTTATATATTGTCACTTCATTTTCCCATCTTCTTTTACTTTGTGTGTGTGTGATGGAGGTGGGATTTTGCTATATTGATTACTATACTTAACCGATTCCTTGTTTATGATATTGCAGCACTTGGCAGAAGTACATTTATACGGGATCTCATGATTCTTATGTTTATGTCTATGATTTGGTACGTATCATTCTCTCTAAACTGCACTATTTTCTCATCATAAATCCTTACCCTGTTTTTAAACTAATTTTCACGTCATCATAAGTGCGAGTATCTCTAAACTATTCTCAACCTCAGAACTTGTGGACTTTATAAGATTTCGATGATTTTAAATGGGATTGTACATGCACAGAACACTTAACATGTGTAAAGAGTGACAAACTATAAAATAAGAAACCTTAAAACAACACTATTATTGGTTTCAACTTTTATGATGGAATGTCAACTATAATACTAAATTACCAACTCAAAGTTGTAAGCAGCCGATGTGTGGGTCGGCTCTGCGCCAGGTCCCGGGTCACCTTAAAGTAGGGGTCAAAACGGGGTTGGGTCGATATGGGTCGGACCTGTAGCACTTTTTTTGTCAAATACAAACTTAATGTTGATAACTATAGTTGGTTGTTATAAAAAGCTGGAAAGAGGGAGTACTTATCTGATAGCAGTAATTAAGGAATGAGTAGAAAGGTCAATCAGTTTAGCAAATCAAAACACAAACTTAGTGGGATTTTACTTCCGCTTTATCGTTTCAGACATAGTGATGATCAGTTTACCAAGTTTCCACATTTCACTCCAAACAACTTATGTCTTTTTAGGGGGTGTTTGGGTCAGCTCATTTAAAACATTTTTAATATGCTTATGAGCTCAATAAGCTCTATGTACGTTTCAGTTTTATATCACATGTTATAAAGTAAAAAGTACAATGTGAAGTAGGTACCTTCAAAACAACCACTGGCTGAAATATGGCAACAAACTGTAGTGGTTCCTTCCATCGATATACACAACCCCACAGAAGAATTTATTTTCAGTATATATTTCTTTATCATCACTGCAACAACTGAATTAACTGTGATGAATAAAAATATCACAGATACACTACCTGAATTGGTCTTCCTTTTAGTGTGTTGAACAATGTTGTGGCCAACTGTGCAGCCAAAAAGGATGCAATTAGTCCTTACACCAATAATAACAATAAATTCCCAGCTTCTGATACCAAACAAATATAAACTACAGCACAAACTAAATGCGCTTGGTGTGGTCATGATAGCCAAAACTACAGCATAAACTACCTGTAAGAATTTGTAGATATAAACTACCTGATTGGCTTGAGACTCTTTTCATATCTGTAAGAATCTGCAGCACAAAGGTATTGCGAGATATATATAAACAATTGGTACACCCTCTTTGGCAGAGACAAAAAACAACAATAATACAACAATAGAATTAGAAGTAACAAAGTTAACCTGAGGGAGAAGCTTTAATAGTTGAGTCGAAATTGTAATCGAAATAAATGTTGTATGACATGTTCCTTCAAAGAATTATATATGTTTTAACAAACTACTTTTATAAAATCATGGCTAGCTCCACACCCGGCCTAGAGTCAATGTTTGTGGTTTGTGAGCATTTTCCTATAAACAAATATACTATACTAACAATTGATATAACAGGCTTATGGCTTATGGGTGTTTCATAAGCTCAGTTTTGGGGGAAACTCTATGGCTTATATAAGCTAATCATTTCATAAAAATGCTGAAAAGTTTTAAAATAAGCCAAAAAAAGTGAAACAAAAGCCAAAAACTAAATAAGCCATAAGCTTGTCTTAAATAAACACCCTCTTAAAGATAATAATAAAAATGTGCAAGTTGTGTTGAAAATCTCTTACATGCAGTTTCATAGAAGATATAAAACGTAAAGTTACCTCATTAGATGTTCCATTTATACTCACTGGAGCATATATATCATGAACACTTCAATCATGGCAGCCATTCTTAAAACCCTAAAAAGATTTTGGAAGAAAGAGAGATATATTAGAGACTATGATTAATAATCAAAATCTGAATTCCTTCTTAGAAAAACAAACATTTGATTTAGGGTTTTGTAAAAAAAACATAAATGTATAAAGAGAGAAAGTGAGTGAGGTGAACCTGTGTGAATGGAGCATGATTGTAGTCGCGTGATTTCAGAAGCATCATGGATTCCACTACACCTGCTGATCCCCTCCTCTTACAATTTTTTTGTTAACCACAACACAACTTTTATAAAAACATAAGAGTTGTTATTTAATTAGAAGAATGCATAATTTTAAGTAATAGATCAAAGAAACATTACACGGCATGTCAAGCGTTCATGGTTGCAAACCTGTGATGAAGAAAACACAAAAATGTAAACCGAACATTAGAAGAGGGAAAAAAAAGGATATTAGGGTTTTTGAGAAAAAATATATTATGAATGAAGTGCATATTTTTTATGTATAGGGTTTTGAGATTATTGTCAACCGATTTTATGCATAATCTAATCCTTAAATATAGCTTAACAATATCAAATTTTTAAGCATGACTTAAATATTCTGTATTGTAAATTACAAAAAAATTGCTTGGTCTAGTGGTTGAAGCATTTATATGTGGATTAAATGGCCAAGGTTCAAATCTTGAAAAGGACAATTTTATTTAAATTTTTAATTTCGGATTAACATAGGAATTTTAACTAATTAAATGTAATTTCCATTAAAATCAATATAAAAATTCGAAATTTTAATCAAATATAGCTTAGGTGGCATTATGACATGGCATTACTGGGCATTACTGGGCAATCCTGCATTTGATTACGTTATGCGCATCTTGTTATATATAATATGTAGATATATTGTGGTTGTGTACTTTGTTTGTCTTGTCCGATTATGTTGATTTTCAAAGTACGACCTAACGTAAGTGACGTTTATTATCTATTAGTTAAATGTGTTGAGAAAATTTAATATAACGTAAATTTTATTAAACTTGGATGATTAAATTTAACTAAGTCTGCATTGTTATTAATAGGTTAGTATGACTCCTTTTTATACATTATTAGTGTAGAACTATATATATCGTCAATTTTGTCTAGGTAGTGTTCAAGTTTGTTATACCATTCCTAGTTTCCATTAGTGACATTTATATTAATCGACTTAGTTTAAACCGATGAGTGTGTGAACGTCCATTAATATATATATTTCCCGGCACGTGTTATATGTCTATACTATGTGTAATTGATTGTCGTTATTTTGCTCAAGTTATATGTGTCTCGGTTACACATGTGTTTATAAGTTGTATTTCTCTTGCCGATTTCACATTTTACTATTTATGGATTCGCGAGACACTAATGTTAAGTACGGTCTAAATGGTTAAATTTTCGTGGTCGAGACTTACGTTACGGCTATTCAAGTTTTACGCGTACATAATTACATGTGTTGGTTCAATGTGAATTCACTTGCGTGGTCGGCTATATAAAAATTTTATTTCGCGATTAGTAAATATATATATGTATATATATATATATATATATATATATATATATATATATATATATATATATATATACTAGACTTCATGGCCCGCCCGATGGGCGGGCATGACTTGTAATTATAGCTTTCATGGCCCGCCCGATGGGCGGGCATGACTTATAAGCCCTCCCGGGCATATAAGCCCGCCCGTTGGGGCGGGCATGACTTATAACTATCGTTGACATATGTTTGTTGACACAAAATAAAGATATAGACATACTAAATTATATATTGAATGGCATGTCTTATAATTATCGTTGGCATATTTTACTATAGCGACAGAAGGGTGGTAAAAAATGATTGGAAAGTGTACGTGTTGAAATAAAGGTCGTAAGCTTATGAATATTGTTGACATATTTTACTATAGTGAAAGAAGGTGGGTAAAAATTGCTGAAAAAGTGTCTAACGAATAAATTAAGTAGCGGTTAATGAATTACGAAATCGTTAAAATTTTTATACAGTGAATAAAGAACAAAAATAAATGAATGGTAATCTGGTAAGAGGAAATAAAACTTAATAAATTATCTGCCATTAGAAAGTATATGTTTTTAGTTCAAATGCGAAATAAAGTTTTTTTTTACACAACGTGTGTCGTTGAATATTGTATTTACCATATCTGTCACAATATAGAATTTTTAAAACACTCTTCTCTCTTCTCCAAGTGAGTCCAAGTGAGAAGTAATAACTTATGCTCTAATATAGGAACAACTTACATTTGTTATCTGCACATGCAAATTAACTTGCTATACACCTTTCTTACCACATTAACCAATTAAACTTTTATTATCTTCTTCAAGATACTTCGCGAGTTATATGAAACAGTTAGTTATTAGAGATATGCTTGTAATGGTTTTTCATGTCATTAACTCATTAATCGATAATACAAATAGAATATAGTCACTGACTTTGAGGATACAAAACACATTTCTAGCACCATATTCGCACATTTTTTTAATTTTAAGATCGTTATAGTTAAGAAAATGAATTTATTAACAAAACACATTTCTAGCACCATATTCGCACGTTTTCAAGTCACAAGTATTCATTTTCTAATGTTATATAGTTTAGCAAAACTTATACTACTACGTAATTCACTTGGCCACTTAGTGCTCATGTAGTTATTTTAGTGTAATATGTGCCATGTTTGTCGTGCGAGACGTTTTGTTTCATTAGATCGATAAGGATAAAAAAATCTAAAACTTATAAAACGAACCCCGTGTAGCAACCCGTGTTTTCCGGTCTTGATTTTATCTAATATGCAATAAAAGTGTAATCTTACTCATTTTTGCGAGTTTGTTGTGTAATAAAAAGATGAAATATAATATGTTTGTTTCTCATATCAACTAATATATAATAGTGTAACGTTTACAATTTCGGATGGACCATTGATTTTTTTTCTACTGCTGCAGGTTCTTTAACAACATGGCTTCGGGTTTTTCTTCCATTAACTGATGGGCTATTTGCAGTAGTTATATCCCAGAAGCTTCGCTTTTTATCTCTAACTGCAGGTGACAAAAACCGACTACTCGGGCTCTTGAGTTCACCAGCTATCGCTTCTTTTGGTCTTGAACTTGCCTTCATCACGACTCAGTTTTGGGTTCTTTGATAACACTGATATTAACAACTTCACTGATACTTATAAGTATCTCAAAACCTCAATAACACACTGAAACATATTTCATTCCCTGATTCATTACTCTACCTGATTCTTACATGTCCCTGAATCACAAATATCTTATTCATTTTGCTCCCTCATGCACTTTAGATTTCAGGGTATCATCTTCTTTACAAAAAGAATGTCAAACTCAAACACGTACCAATGGAACACAGTGCCCAGACAGCTTACTTAGAAGTATCTGTAATACTATATAGGGACAGAGAAAAATGTATATGAAACAGAAAAATTAAAAAGCATATAATATGAGCCTTACCTCCTGTAAAATCAAGTCAAATGAGAAAACATCCACTTTGGTATCGTAGTCTTCATTTTTGAAGACCTACGGTGCCAACATATCTCCCTGTTATGGCGCATAACAAACTCAGTGACTTCAGAAATTAACATCTCTGTTTTTATACAGTCAACTATGATACTATAACTTCACAACATTGTAAAATTGATGTGTGTACAGTGAATATAAAGAGATTATAAAAAAAGACTCTCAGGTGGTTTCATGATATGACATGTTAGTTCCTTGTTTTACTGTCTTGGTCACTTTTAGTAGCTCGCTGATTCCAAAGTCTGCGACCTTTAGATGACCAGAATCAGCCCGCAAAATATTTCTGTTTTCTTACCCGCAAAAAATAAAATATTTAACACTTATGGTGCAGAAACAGACTTCACTACTATTTCCAGAGACATGTGTATCTACCTACAAAAAGACATGAAGAATAGCTATGTAATAATATACTTACGAAGGCTCAAGATCTCTGTGAATAATCATCCCCCTGAAGAATGACAAAAGAGCATCATTAGTTTTTAATTAATAGTTACAATAATGCACATTTCATTTTTTTTGTTAGGCTATTGGTTTAAGGTTGAAAATTCTGCCTATAAAAAAACGTTGGGCGGGCATGTCATAATAAAGTTCCTTGTTGTTTGGGGTGTCATTGACAGTGTGTGCAGCAGCAGATACATAACCACTTATTAAGTAAACAGTGTGCTCTGTTTCTAAACCTACAAATCACAAACATAAATCAAAAAGATGAGCAGCAGTATCATACGGGTCACGCCAGCGGATTGCCTTGAATGACATTGCCGCATCTGTCTCTTTAAAAACACTTTCATTGATACTGTCAAAACAAATAATTCTTTTATCAGTACCCTATAGATAATCAAGAGTTCAAGAAAAAAGCTTTGTAGTTGTTTAAAAAATAAAAGTTAGGCCAAACATACTCTTTATTTTATGTACTACAGCATGATCACTGGACTCCCATCTTTCACGCATATCTTCCGCAATCTGGAAATCTCATTTGACAAAAAAAAATCAGAAAAGTACTACCAAATCGCCATCAGAAAACTGCTAGAAAATGAGAAGATGACTACTGAAAATGGCAAGTAATGTACCTCATGGCTCTTTGTCACAACAGGTTCACTAAGGCCACTGACTCGCTTGAACATGGGTGCCTTATTCTGTTTGAAATTTTAAAATAAAGATCTCCGAGTAATTAGAAGATCTAATCAAGTTGCAAATTCCTCAATTACGTTTAAAGGGGGCATAACAATCAACACAAGTAATGAATATCACTATATGGTATGGTAGAACTCACTAAATAGGAAGCTTATGTACAGCTATTTTTAGCTAGGCTACTGTATTGATTTAGTTGTTTCTTCGCCAACATGTAATCAGTGTAGGACCTGAAATATAAGATCATTGGTTAAGGAGGAAGTGGCCCAAAGACATAGATATAATGTTGACATCGTCCATGATTGTAAATGCTTGTAAAACCTGTTCATTCTAATTTATCTATATAAAGTTGAAAGATGTAATTAACTAAACTCAACTAAACCCACAATATTTCAAATAAAGGATAAAAAAGCTATCGCATCACATACCTTAATAATCCAATTGTGTTTCATAAAAGGAACCACTGAAGAGAAACACATGCTGCCAACATATGGAATAATGCAGATTCGGGTCATTATGTCGTCAGGCTGTGATCTTCTTTATATTGGGGGCGACATCCCACTGGTTGTTGCTACAAGAGTGAACCGTGTGGGATCTTGTAATAATCGAGCAAATACATCGGATACATCTATCCCCTCTTTTTTCTGTCTGCATCATATTAGATAAAGAATATACGGCTAATCTGAAATCTTTTATTATATATTAACATGTGATGTAATGATTTGAGTGAGGAAACCTGATTCAGAATCCAAACAACAATGCCAGCAAACTCGACAACAGTGGCGTCTGCAAGTAACGCATGCTTAATCTTACTTTACTATATAAAATACGGATAATTAGATAACATCAAAATTATATCCATTCAATCTTACTGGTAAGCGAAAGCAATCCTTTGGTCTCTCTTTTGATCAGATTCAGGTTGAGCTTCATGTTCGTCATCATTTTTCCTGTTGTCTTTGGGGATCACGTTAAAGAATGCTTGTTTCACGGCTTCGCGAATATAACACCGACGAACTCTAAGGTAAGGAACCAACACGTTTGTTATGTCCTTCCGTTGTTCTCACTTTTTTAAAACGTAACACATCCCATATCTGAAAGAAATACGTTTTATTAATACAAATATAATCTATTATATCATTAGTTTAATAAAAATATTGGTCATTAACAATACCTTCACATCAGCAC
The DNA here is from genome assembly GCA_021014915.2 of Artemisia tridentata subsp. tridentata. Classification (NCBI taxonomy): domain Eukaryota; kingdom Viridiplantae; phylum Streptophyta; class Magnoliopsida; order Asterales; family Asteraceae; genus Artemisia; species Artemisia tridentata. Next base: position 491,306,115 of record CP139509.1, on the reverse strand, counting down.
CGCTAGTACAAACAGCAAGATTAGTTCCCTGTTGTGACCAACTAACCGAACTGACGATTGTGTAACCTGTGTTTTTATGAAATTTCAAATTAGGCTAAGAATGCACATGAAACATATGTTGTTACATTCTTAAAAAGGCAATTCCAAAAGACCTTCTTACCCGGGTCACCTAATGTAGACATTATTTCAGCTTATAATTAAGCAACTGCATTAGCATAAAAAAAATAATAAAATAATAAATAACAAAAAAAACAATCCCATGAGTGAAGTGAAGTGATGTAAAACAACGCCTTTAGGAATATGAAGTGACAACTGTAACAACAATGGAAAATGTTTTTAGCATTAGAATCTGTTCATGAATTCACTATGGCCGTCGTTGCTGCAAAAACCACATGATCAGAACAAAATAACTTGCCATTTTATGTTGTTAAGTTGAAAAATCATGTAACAAAGACAATTTGTGTAACTTGTGATGGAGATATCAGAAAGACTAACCCTTTTTAAGTATCAGAAGTAGTGTTTGTGTACAGGGTGAGTGTGTCTGTTCTCCAAATGAGTAGTAGCTGTTTGTGTACAGGGTCAGCGTGTCTGTTGTCCAAAAAAAAGGGCAATCCCATGAGTGAAGTGAAGTGATGTAAAACAATGCCTTTAGCATTTGCTAGATACCTTCTAAAGCAGCTAACAATGCACTTTTTGTAAGTTCCAGAAACTCTTCTGAGGCTGGAAAATAATAAGTAAACGTCGATTAAGTACACGCATATACTAAAAGTACAACTACTGCACAAAAAGAAATGTCTTGTATGAATAAGACCGGAGTGCTTAAAGTTAACTATGCATCAGAACATTCCATTCTTGAAGCACTGCACTTTCTGTTGGATCATGTAAAATTGGTAAACAATTCAAATAAACAGCACCATTTGACAGCCGAAACTTACATGCCAAATCAATAGCAGCAACATAAACAGGCCGGGCTTGCATATCTTCCTCTTCAGAACCTTCAACTGCAAGATTAAAACACTCAATTACATATACACAAACACTTCAATCTACAACTAAACGCCATGATATCTATAAAGCAAAAACACTCAAGCCAATTCCATTGCAATAGGTATTCACCGATTCTTACATTAACCTACATATACTCAAGTGCATAATCATAAGCAGCACAAATGAATTCACAAAATCTATAGTTAAATTACACTCAATAACTTCACATCAACATCAATAAACGGCTAGTAGTGCTCAAAACATTCAACAATTCTTCTATTAGTCCACATTTTGAGTGACATTAACAAAAAAAAAAAAAAAAAAAAAAAAAAAAAAAAAAACAAAAAAACATATACAAAGGGTACTCTGATTAAACCTCAACAGTCAACTACTTCATTTCTAAGAGAACATTAATTCCAATTGTAACTGTAATCCATAACTGGAAGAATCCATAAGTAATTCAACATGTAATCATTTTATCACTCATAATAAATATTTTGTATTGATAAAGATCAAGTTCCAGTAACAGTAATTAATAAAGTAAAATTTTAAAAAACCCTGATAAAAAGAAACTGACCCGCTGTCACCAAGGACGATGACTTTAAGAATCGTTCTTCTTCGTGAAGGCATCGTTATTCGATCAATCGAATTGAAGTGATAGTATGACTCGGAAGAATCTTGAGTTAATTTTTGGTCGTCTCAGATCGATCAATCAACCCAACTTATTTTATCATATATTTGGGTTGCCCAATAACAAACATAATAGAATACATAAATAGAGTATGTTTTAGAACCTTTTGTAATTGTAATTGTTATATGTTCTTAACAACCTGCACATGAAATCAGAGAAGTAAAAAGAATATGGTGTTGTGTGTGATAATAAGATGAATGAGTGATATTAGGGTTTTAAGAAAAAATATTCGGTATAATGAATAATGAATGGAGTGGATATTGATAATATTGGATATAGTTAATTAGGGTTACCTAACTTGCAGGGATTCTCTTAATTTATCTCTTGTTTATAGATTTAGGTTTGCAAGATGTAATCAAAAAAATGTGTTGGTCTAGTGGTTATGATGCTTGTTAATGTTACCAACAACCTAGGTTCGATCCTTGTAAGTGGCAAAATTTTAAAAAAAAATTCCGAATTTTAATATTAAATACGAATTTTAATTAAAAAAAATAAAATAAAAAAATATGGAGAAATGTTGCCACATGGCATGATGACTGGGCATTAATGGCTGCTTACTGGGCATTAATGGGCATTATGGCATTTGATGACGTCATACGCATATTGTTATATATTATATATATATATATATATATATATATATATATATATCAACAGTTTTTCTAGTAGCTACTGGTGGGCCGAACTAGTTGTTCATTGTTACACATTGGCTAGAATAGGGAGGGCTTTGGTTGGGCTCATAAGTGGGCTATTTCCCTTGGTTTGGCCTGGTGTATTCAACCTAAACAACACAGGACACCCAAGTGTTATACTTGGTGTGTTGTTCCTGATGTCTCCTTTTTGGTCGTTAATGGTCACTAATTATGGGTCTTATGTTTCACTTCTTTGGCTACGATTCGAGTACTACTCACTTCGAGCCTTGAGGGTCTAAGTGGTAACAAGCCTTGGGTTCCTGGACTCCCTTTTATACGTCTCAACCAGGGTAGCAATGACCTCAAAAGAAACCCAGTTCATTACGACCCGATGTTTCCTATATCGACTTAACAAGGACATATAATACTTTCCAGCCAACACCCACCACCAATACTCCCAGCATTGAGTGGTCAATGGTTTGGTTTATGGTCAGTCACAGGGGGCGGTTATCACCCCCTAGCTACAACCCCGCATTCTATCTAGCCTCTCTATGCTAGTCGTCATATCCCCAGGTTCGAATCCGTGGTTCCTAAGGTCTTCGAATACGACACAACCATAGCGGATTGTATCCACAAACTCTAACACTTTATTCTACTATACAAATTCCTATGCCACACTAATAATAACAACAACAACAACAATTTCTCTTAATATCTAACACTGCTTCTGGAAATCTTTATAATCGACTTTAAACATGAACAACACTTTATTTCATCATCATTCGAATCCAAGAAACACTAACAACAACAATCAACCACAAATTTCCTCATAATCTTATTCGACCTAACTATTATACTACTTAAATTTTCTCAAACTCTAGTGTTGTTTCTGGGTAATACATTCGACAGAAAACATATTCAATATTCAAATCTTCAATCGACCTAGTAACTACTTATCTTAAATGGGTCTTAGAAATAACAAATACTAATTGAATCCTAATCAAACATCAAACCTTACAATGATCTATGAGGGATGGGACTCGAATGAACTCCAATCCGATACTCCACTGCTCCAATAAAGATCACCCCAACCTCCAAATCGAATCACAGCACCTCCACACTTAATCTTCCTTGATATCCTCTCGGATTTTTGATGGTATTGTCGGTGATTTGTGATTCAACATCCCCTTGGAGGCTCGGATTTATGGAGGATCTTGTGGAGTAGTTCCATAAGGGCTTTCGGGTTTTGGGAGGTATAATCTCCCATTTTTCGTGCTATATCTACTTAAAGGGTACTACTATGGTACTACTAAGGTAACACCCTTTGGGGTACTGACCCCATGGGGGCTGTACCCGTTTTGTACTTTTTTGTCTATTTATTTTCTTTTTTTTATTTATTTTTTTTTGTCTAAGTTTTATGTTGTCTAATTTTATTTTATTTATTTATTTATTTATTTATTTATTTATTTTTTTGTCTTAAGTTTTTTTTTGTTTGTTTTTGCCTTTAGTTTTTTCTTTCTTTCTTTCTAATAGTACAAGTTTTTTTTTTTTTTTTTTTCCCTGTTCAAGTTTTTGTCCAAAGGGGAAGGATGTCAAAGGGGAAGGCTGTCAAAGTTTTTTCCAGTGCGTACATATTCACGGGCTTCAAACTGTTAGAAGAGACATTTTGATTCTTTCTTTTGATTATAAACCCAAGCTTCACAACATGCAGTTTCACAACAAGCAGTTTCAATAACAAGCACTTTCACAACAAACACAAAGCAGTTTCACAACAAAAGCAGATTCACAATAAGCACTTTCAAATAAGCAGATTCACTAAGCAGTTTCACTTAAAAGCAGTTTCACAATAAGCAGTTTCACTTATAAGCAGTTTCACAACATCATTTTCACAACAAGCAGTTTCACAACAAGCAATTTCACAACAAAAGCAGTTTCACAACAAGCAGTTTCACAACAAACACAGTTTCAAACAAGCAGTTTCACAACAAAAACAGTTCTACGATGAATACATCACCATTCTACACGGACGAGGTATCATTTAACGCTATTACTTTCAAAATTTAAATGAGTTTCAAATTTAAGTAGTTTCAAATAAGCAGTTTCACATAAGTAGTTAAACATAAAATGGCTCAGATTATAGGTGCACAAAAAAAACCGGTTAACCGAACCGCGACTGAAAGCGAACCGAAAAACCCAATCGGTCAAACCCGGTTTTGACCCAAACCGGTCCGGTTTTTCCCCAAACCGCCGGTTAGGGACCGGTTTGCCATTTCAACAAAATTACCGGTTTGAGGACCGGTTTTTAGGAACCGGTTAGTCGAACCGGTTTGGTTAACCGGTTAGGAACCGGTTTGGGTGTAGGGGCCGGATTTTTTTGGAATTTTTGAAATTTGAAAGTTTGCATTCTGAATTTGAATGGGAAGGAACGTGGGGGGACAGGCTTTTCATTATTTAGGCTCAAAATTACCATTTTATCATTTCTTATTTAGTATAAATAGAAGTATTGTTTATTAGTTTCATCACAACTTTCAAACAAAGCAAAAAACACTCTAAATCTTCTCTAATTTTTAGTAATGGATAGTTCAACTTCACACACCACCACCCACACCACCGCTGCGGGTTCATCAAGTGCACCAACGGTTGTCAAAATTTTACCATGTAACCGTGTCAGCGATCCTTGGGAGCACTTCAACTACGTCCTAATGTCGGACGGCAAGAAAAAGGCTCAATGTAAGCATTGCTTGAGTATAATGTCGGCGGGTTCCAACTCGACGTTGAGGGCTCATATCCACCAGAAGTATTGCAAGACACTAAAAAATGTTCCGGAAGCGGGTCAATCTTCTATGGCTCGTGACGGGAGTATTTTTTCATACGATCATGAATCAGTCCGTCAAGCATTTGCCGGTTTGGTGATCAAAAGAGGTTTTCCGTTCAACCATTGGGACGACGAGGATACGACGGAGGTGATGCAGACTCATGTCCAACCAATGTACAATCATGTAAGTCGTATGACTCTAAAACGCGATGCTATGAACATGTGGAAAACGGCCAAACAAGAATTAAAAAACTTTTTTTTTAAATTTAGATACTTGTGTTAACATAACAACGGATGTTTGGTCCGCTCCTCATGGTTCGCCATATTCGTACCTTTGTGTTACCGCACATTGGGTTCAACCCGAAAATTGGCTAATCATGAAGCGAGTCATATCATTTGAAGAGTTTCCGGTTCCTCACACCGGGAGTGCGTTATTTAAAATGTTGAGAAAAGTGTTTCGCAAATTTCACTTGGAACAAAAAGTTTTTTCAATTACGTTGGATAATGCTAGTAACAACACAAATGCAATGGGTAGACTGAAAATGGAATTCGACCCACCTTTTAATGGAGATTTTTATCATTCTCGATGTGTTGCACACATCATTAACTTGACTGTGCAAGCGAGATTAGCCGATCCCGTAATGCGTGAAATGAAAGATTGTTTTAAACAAATGCTAAATGATATTTTCAAAAAGGGTACTGTTAGAATGAATAACTACGTTAAGATGTGTGCTAATGCGGGGAAACATTGGTTGTCGGCTAATTTGGATTGTGATACAAGGTGGAATTCCACTTATATCATGTTCCTAAGTGGTCTAAAACAAAAGGTGACTTTGCAATATTTTCATGACCAATTGGCACAAAAGGGTAAGGTTGTTCCATTTAACAGTGAACATTGGGATACTATTGAAAAATTAACCCGATTACTTGAAGTTTTTTACAATGCCACCAAAAAATTATCGGGAGTTTATTATCCAACATCCCATTTGATACTCGAGCAACTTTACTACATGTGTTCAAGTTTGTCATCATTTGAATTAAGTGGTGGTGCATTTTCAAATATGGTTGGACCAATGAAAGAAAAGCTCATTAAATATTTTGAAACTTTGCCACCGGTAATTACTTGTGCGGCCGCATTAAACCCATGTTATAATGTATGCGGGGTAGAGTTACTTATCGAATCGATTTCAAACGATTTGGGGTTAACGGCGAATAACTTGAACTTTATTGAAGATGCACAAGCTGCTTTTAACAATTCTTTTGAAGGTTTATGGAATTATTATTTTGAAAAATATGGTAACCCAACTCCTTCTATGAATGCGACTTCTTCATCATCGAGGTCGTCGCATAGAGGGAATCCGATACAAGGCCTTCTACAAAAGTTAAGAGAAAATCCCAACAAACGGGCAAAGAGTGATCGTCTCCAAAACAATGAATATACAAGGTATACCGGAACCGATTTTATCTCATGTATTCCGGCCGAGCAACAAGCGGACTTTGATGTTTTGGCGTTTTGGAAATCAAAGGAAACAATGTTTCCCGTTCTATCCAAAATGGCTCGGGATCTTTTTAGTGTACAAGCTACTTCGGTAGCTTCTGAATCCGCTTTTTCAACAAGTGGAAGGGTGCTATCAAATAGAAGAACAAAGCTCACACCGGCTTCTTTGGAAATGTGTATGTGTTTGAAAGATCATTTGGACGCAATCAAGCGAAGACAACACACGACAAGTCTTGAAGACCCCTTAGAAATGGAAGGAGGGGTCTACGAGCTAGAGGTGCAAGAGGGTACGGTCGAGTTGCTTTCCGATGAAGAAATAAGAGAAGATGAAGCTGCTGCCGCGGCTAGGAGATCCGTCGATGACGAATCCGAGGAAGAGGTTTACGAGTAGCTTTTCCTTTATTATGTTTATCTATTATGTGTGTTTCATTTCCATGTGTGATGTATTTCCTTTCATTGTATTTCCTTTCAGTTGTATTAGGTATTTAGGTGTGTTGTATTTCGATGTATTATGTTCTAAGTTTATGTATTGTGTGATGTATTTCCTTTAATGATGTATTTCCTTTCGATGTATTAAATAAAAGTGTTTGTGAAATATTTATGATGTTTTTCCTTTCGATGTATTTATTAAAAGTTGAATTTTATTACTTTTACTTTGGGTAAACGACGAAAAACGGAGGAAAAAAAAAAAAAAAAAAGGTTAACCGGTTAAAAACCGGTTATAAAACCGGTTCCAAACCGGTCAAACCGGTCAAAACCGGCAAATTTTTGGTGCTATTAACTTTTTGAAAAAATTCAAATTTTTGGTGCTAAGATGACTCAGATTGTCAGTTCACTTTTTGGTGCTAAAATGACTCAGATTGTCAGTTCATTTAATATCTTTAGACTTTAGTATAAAATCCAAGTGTTTGTGTTATTATTTATTACAAGTTTACAACCGAATATAACATAAAAAAATTCAAACCGAAGATAATTGACTAATGGCAAATGCAAATCAAGCACAGGAGGCTGACGCTGTTGCACCAATTGCACCGCCACCGGTTCCTATTGCGATATTACCATGGAACCGTCATCCAACTATTACGAATAACTTTAACCAAGTCCGAATGTCGGATGGCACTGTAAAGGCTCAATGTAAGCATTGCTTCTTTTTAATGAATCCCGCTTCCAGCTCGTTAATGAGGGCTCATTTCACCAAGTATTGCAGGGCACGAGTAAACGTTGAGTAGCTTCTCGATATTTTATGTTTTAAGATTATGTATTTCCTTTACGTGTATTAAATAAAAGTCGAAGTTTATTCAGTTTACTTTATAATTTCCACATAAACTAAAATAACTAACATAACATTGAAAACACGAATTACATTAAACGTTAAAGTTAAAACACGGATTACATTAAACATAAAACTTAAAACATGAAATACAAAGTACGATTAATAGAAACTAAGATACGGTAATTAAAATAAAACTACGAATTAATAAAATGAATCATCTGAGACCCAGCCATCCTCCTCACTCGAAGAAGACTCTGATGGTACAGGGCCGAGCCCCATGGCCCATCGGTATGGTAGTTCTCTGTTTATCCGCGCCGTACGAGCAGCTTCCCGAGCCCTACGAGCAGCTGCCACACGTTCTTCGGCTTCTTCAGCCTCTCTCACGAGTTGCATTTCTTGCTCGTAAAGTTGTTCATCAGTCAACCCAAATGGATTGGGTTGGTTTTCCACTGGTGGATTGTTTACCGGTTCATTCTCAGTTGGAGTGTTTTGTTGTTGATTTTCATTTTCTGCAGGTGGCGGTGGTGGGGTGTTCACAATCACCGGTTCGTTTGGAGGACTTGGGAATTGTTGTGAGAAATCTTTGTGAGGACTTGGGACTTGTTGCGAGAAATCTTTGCGAGACATCGAATTTGAATGTTGAGAAGTGAGAACTGATAATTATGCGAATGGGTAGTAAGTAACTAAGTATACTAGTATTTATAGGCCGAAAAACGAAGAAAAAAAAAAAAAAAAAAAAAAAAAAAAAAAAAAAAAAAAAAAAAAAAAAAACACAAACCGGTCCAAACCGGTTAACCGCGACCGAACCGCATATAACCGAAACCAAACCGGTTCGGATAGGTTTGGGTTTTTTCCCCTCGGACCCGGTTTGGAACCGAACCGGTTAACCGCCACGACCGGTTCTTGACTGCGTTGACTCAAACCGAACCCCCAAACCGGTTCGGATCAAACCGGACCGGTTAACCGTTTTGTGCACCTCTAGCTCAGATTGTTTTTTTACACATATGGCTGCAAATTTGAAGGTTGCAAAAGGTTTGCCGTCCATTCGGTTATGCCACGCCAATCGACAAGTTTTTTTTTTTTTTTTTTTCTTTTTTTTTTGTTTTTTTTGTTTTTTTTGTTTTTTTTTTTTTTTTTTAAATAATCATCGCCATCAAAACTGCTTTTAGATCATAAACTGCTTAAAGTTTCAACAAGATATAAAACTGCTTAAAGTCTGATAAACACCATTTTCACATAAGCAGTTAAACATAAGCAGTTTCACATAAAAGCAGTTTCACAACAAGCACTTTCAAATAAGCAGTTTCACAACAAGCACTTTCACAACAAGCAGTTTCAAATAAGCAGTTTCACAATGAGCAATATCAGAACCAACATAAATTAGGTACAGCCCCATAGGGGGTGTTACCATAGTAGTACCCAACTTATTTTCACAACAACCACTTTCAAATAAGCAGTTATAACCATAAATTAGGTACAGCCCCTTAGGGACGTTATAACCAAGCATCCCTTATTTTTACAAAGGAGGCAACATAAATAAGCAGTTACAATGTGAACTGCTTATTGTGAAACTGCTAACTAACTAGACCCTTTTTTTAGATCTAACCACCATCAGAACCAAGCATCACGCGGGGTTAGATCTAAAAATGGGTCTAGTTTAGATCTTTTAAATCATTTTTAGATCTAAAAGATCTATAAAAAGCATCAAAATGAATCAGTACCAACATCACAGATCTTTTTAGATCTAAAAAAAAAGTTAAAACCGCGTGTATCAATACCACCCACCCCACAGACTTCCCATATCCCACCAAGAACCAAGAACCACCAAGAAACCATCATCCCTTTTAGATCTAAAAAGATCTAAAAAGAACCAAGAACCACCAAGAAACCATCATCCCTTTTAGATCTAAAAAGATCTAAAAAGAACCAAGAACCAAGAACCACCAAAAATAAAAAAAGTGTCGATTTTTAGATATAAAAAGGGTCGGTTTTACATCACAAATATCAATCAGAACCAAGAACCACCAAGAAACCTCCCTTTTAGATCTAAAAAGATCTAAAAAATAAATAAAATAGGGGGTGCTTGGTTATAATGAACCACCAAGAAACCAATAAACCATCAGCAGACTTACCAACATAAGAACCACACAAGAAATCAAAAACCATCCTTCTACAAACAAAACCACCATCAAAAACCACCAAGAACACGGTTTTGGTGATTGAGTGAGAGAAAAGAGAGAGTCAGAGAGAAAAGAGATGAGTGATTGAGTGAGAGAAAAGAGAGAGTCAGGGGTGAGTCAGTTATCACATGGGGGTGGGTGGGATAGGAAGAGTCTGCGGGTGGGGTGGTATTGATACACGCGGTTTTTTTTTTTTTTTTTTTTTATTTATTATTTTTTTTCTCTCTAAGACAAAGTAAAAAAAAATTGTTATATATATATATATATATATATATATATAATATATATATATATATATATATATATATATATATATATATATATATATATATATTAAGACAAAGTAAAAAAAAAAAAAATTGTTATAAAAAATTTATTAAAAAAAAAAGTTGCTAAAAAAATTGTAAAAGTTATAAAAAAATAAAGTAAGATGTTAAAAAAAAAGTTGTAAAAGTTATAAAAAATAAAGTAAGATGTTAAAAAAAAAGTTGTAAAAGTTATAAAAAATAAAGTAAGATGTTAAAAAATAAAGTAAGTTGTTAAAAAAAATTGTAAAAGTTATAAAAAACAAAGTAATTTGTTAAAATAAATAAAAGTTGTTAAACGTTGAAATGTATTTTCAGGTGTTTAGTTCTCATGAGCAACTAACTGATTGGGTGCAAAATATAGCTCGAGGGATTGGTTTTGTTATTGTTAAAAAAAAGAACCAAATGTAAAACCCAAAAATCTAAAACACATAAAAAGACCAAAATGCCCCTACAACTTTAAAATTTAATTAAAACTTATATAAGTGCCAAATTAACTTCAGAAACTTTGTACACGAACCATATATGAAATGAAATAATTTTTAAGACACCATTTAGCATTTGTACATGTTCTAAAAATAATTGTAACACCCTAAAACTTTATATATACTGAATAAATATAAATACATTTATTTAAATTGATTTATAATGAAATAAAAGTGTAGATAAATACAAGTAAATATGGAAATACATCAAATCATTCAAACTCTTGGATTTGGTCATGAATGGGCCGTGTATATGGTCAATCCCTCCTCCAAAAATCACGGCATTCTCAATTATTTAGCAAACCATTCCTTTTTATTCTCAAAACCCTAGCCGATTATACCAAAACACACACACAAAATCATTATCATCTCCTCCGATTTTCTGGAACCCTAAGATCATTTTTCTGGTGTTGATCATCATCCAAGGAAGCCAAGAAAAATAAGTTTGAGGTCGTGCCTTGCTTGATTCGAGCGTGGTGTATTTTTCTTTGTCCGAGAGGTATAAACTCCAAATAAATATTCCGATCATCCTAAAATTTATTTGTCATTTTTCTCATGTTCCTTATGTTGTATATGGTCTGTGAAAAATGTCTCTAAGGTCGTGGAAAGGCTGGAGTGGTCGTGGTGAATTTTTCCTTGTCGAATTGCCATCCGAGTGACACAAATTCGTGCGCCTATTTCTACACGTCCTATAATTGGTTTGGTATTTTTCTCATGTTCCCTACATCATATAAGTCTCAGGAAAAATGTAAAAATCAAATCATGCATGATCTATAATTCGTTTGTGAATTAAAACCCTAAAAATGAAATAAATCGCTAAATAATTCATACGAATTTTCTGGGTGCAAGGCTTATTTTATTTGGACACTATATGATCAGTATAACTCAGGAAAAATGTGTGTTCGAATTGTGGAAGCTTATATGATTCGTGGTTTAATTATTTTGTAACCGGGTTTTAAGAAAATAAAGAAAGAAATAAAATTAGAAGAAAGGAATTAGGGTTAGGGTTTCTTGGCTTAAATCTGATCATTAAATGCTTATTAAGGTTGTTGTAATGATTGGATAATAATGGGAGAAATTAGGGTTTGTTTTACATAATTAAAAAAGTTATGCGATTTGAAATTAAATAGTTAAGGGTGTGTTTTGTAATTCGTGAAACTTGTGGGACATTTTTTTAATGTTATATAGATCTGGGATAATGTATAAAAATTATAACATGAGGGTCCTATATGTAAATTTGGCGAGAAAATGATTTGTTTGATGATTATGGTGTCGAATTGTAATTAATTAAAATAGGGGGACTAAAAATGTAATTTCTGGAAAATTAGGGTTGTTTCGAATAATAAATTATATTCAGGGGGTAATGTGTAATTTTGGGGATTTATTGGCCTAATGTGTAATTATTAGTAATTAAAGATTGAAAATGTAAATTAAAGGGTTTAATTTGTAAACTTTGTAACTTAAGGGACTTGGTGTGTAATTCATATAAAATTAAGGGTGTGATCGTACAACATAATAAATTAAGGGTACATTGTGTAAAATTGGAAAACTAAAGGTTTGATATGTAATTATAAATATCATGAGCCTTAAAGTGTAAATTATGTAATTAAAGGGTGTAAATTATAAATTGTAGAATCTGAAGGACTAATTATGTAAATCTGGATAACTTAAGAATTAAAATGAGCTACTTATGATATTTTCACTTTAAACCTTCATCTTTGGTATAATTACTTTTAAAACCCTAAAATATGTAAGTTGCCATTATAAACCCTAAACTTATGAAACTTGCTAAAACATACTTTATGTCCATAATATTATTTAAATAATGACTTAACCTAATCTCTAATGTCTTAATCTTTCTAATTAAGGAAACTTTCTAAAAATGGAAACTTACTAAATTTGGAAACCTGCTAAAAATAGAAAGCTACTTAAATTGGAAAGGTAACAAGAAATGGTAATCTGAACTTGAACCCTCTGGTGATTCTGTGTTCTTCTTCTCCTTTAGGTGTGAAGAAGGAGAGGCTTTGATCTCTGTTTCGTATTTGTTTTATCTCTGTTTTACTTCGCAATAAGGTACAGATACTCTGCTCTTTTTCAGTAAGGGCGTCTTTCTATCTTTTGACTTCTGATACTGTTTCGTTAGGATTCCCTAAGCCATTGCTATGATCCCCATTTGTTTATGATCCTTTGCTTTGTGAACCCTGATCTGATGAACCTTGATTTTGGACCTTGATACTACTTCTGATATATTGATGTGAACCCTCTGTTATGAACCTATTATTATGAACCTTAGTTTATGACACATCTGATTTGATATGATATATGACTCTTAGTTTGATACCCGAGCCAAATTCTGTGACACTAGGCATGGGGGTTCCATGTCCATGTCTGTGATGCACCACTGGCATGACTCATGTGTGGGTGAGTGATTCCTCACACCGTCCCCATTCTGATTATTATATGCGCATTACTTTGATTATGGATTATATATGTTCTGGGGGGCGTATGGATTGCAATCCTAGATCTGATCTGTTTAGTGGATTTAACTGTATATGATTTGATATGATTTGTCTGGTGACTGGTGCTTGTGTGCAATACACGCCTTTCACATTTATCTGGGAGCTGATCACTCCATTTGATACATGAGGTCACCCCTCATATTATCTGGTTACATGAGAGGTATCCCCTCTAAATTATGATGGTTACTATATGATATGTTTTCTGGGCTCGTGGTGGATTATTATCCTATCTTACCCTACTCTTATTACCTCTTCATTTGATTATACCTTCTGATATTTTCCAGTGCGCCACATCTTATATCTGTTTCATTATCTTTGCTTTGTATATGTATCTGTTCACTGAGCTTTTGAAGCTCAGCCGCATTTTCTTTTCCATGCGGCAGGTATCTAAGCTAGGAGCTGGGGCTTTTGCTATGGGATGAGAGATTAGAGCTTTTGTTGGAGCTTTTACCTTAGATGACCACCTTTTGTTTAGACATTTGTTATTCTGGTTTCTATTTCATTGTTCATTTCATTTGGATTATTTCTTTATCATTTGACTTATGTATTTTGGTTCAAGTCGTGTTGACTTGATTTTCTTTATAAAGTTATGTTTATGGCTTCCGCTGTGTATTATGTATGCTTTGATTTGTCACCATAATGTGATGCTTCTACCCTTGCCGGGTTGGGGTGTTACAATTATGGTATCAAAGCCCCAGGTTGCGACCTGTAGTACATAAGCCATGGCCTGTGAATCATGTGGACCCTAGGATTTGACCCTTAGACTTAAGCTTTGACTGGTAAGGATTTGGGTAGACATTAGGATCCTGTTCTGTCTTTCCTTTCGTGCTTATTCTTCCTATATTTTTGCTAATCATTTTTGTAATCGTTCAGATGGTGAATACGCGTTTTACCCAGTACACTAATGGGAATGATGGCCCTGATTTCGAGGCCATGATAGCCGTTGCTATGGCTGCTGCTCTTCCTCAATTGGTGACCCAAGTCACCAATAACATCAGAAATGGTGCAGGTTCTTCTGGTGGTGGTGGTGGCGAGGCTCCACCCACTGCTCCACCTGTTGGTATTAATGTTTGGATCGAAAGGTTCAATAAGCTCAAGCCTCTCTCTTTCAGGTCCACTGCCACTCCCCACGAGGCAGAGGACTGGATCACCCATGTCGAGAAGTTGTTCAGGGTTCTCGGATGTGCTGACGAGTTTAAAACCCGTTTGGCCACATTCAAGCTGGAGGGTGACGCTCTTAATTGGTGGACTGCTCTTGTTCAGGCAAAGGGAGATGATTATGCTGAGACCTGTTCTTGGGCGGATTTCATTGAGGTGTTCTATAAGCAGTATATTCCATTATCGGAGCAGCAGAGGTATGAGAGGGAGTATGGGACGATTCGTCAGGGAGATTGTGAGTCGTTGGGTGATTTTATGCAGAGGTTCTTGCGTTTGGCCAGTTTTGTTGGGCCAGAGGTTACTGGGGATGCTCATCGTCAGGCTCGTCATTTTAAGTGGGCATTGAAGAAGTGGGTATTGGATCGTATCATGAACTTTGAGTACGGGGATGTTGCTGCTGTTGCGGATGCTGCCCGCAACATTGAGTTATTGCATAAGGGTTGGAATAAGAGAGACAGGGATGGTAATCATGTGAACTTCAGGAAGCAGGGTCGTCAGGACCAGGTTCAGGAGTCGAGGGGTCGCCAGGACCAGGGACATGATCAGAGGGGTCGTCAGGACCGGGATTCTAATCGGGGGCGTAAGGATTTCAGGGGTCAGGATCAGCGGGTTTCTGGAAGGAATGACCGGCAGGGTCATGGTGGTAACAACCCGCGTTAGTTTCGTGATCAGCAGACTCGGGGTTCTCAACCGAGTCATCATTCGGGTTCTTCAGGTCAGAAGAGGCCTCTTGAGATTTTACCTCCTCCACCCATATGTACTACTTGTGGAAAGTCTCATCCGGGCCCTTGCTTTAAGGTGACTGGTGGTTGTTTTTCATGTGGCTCTACTCAGCATAGGGTCAAGGAATGTCCCAAGAAGAGCTCAGGTACGCCAGTGAACTCGACTAGGATAGCTCCTACTTCAGGTCGGGTCTATTCCCTTACTCGAGATCAGGCGGCAAATTCTTCAGGTACCATTACGGGTTTTCTTTATATTAGAGATCGTATTGTTTTTGTTTTATTTGACACCGGTGCCATGCACTCTATCATATCTACTTCGCTTGCAAATAACATGAATATACCCTCAACTCCATTAAAAAATCATATATCCATAGCTACACCAATGAAAACCCACGTGATCATTGATAATGAATATGTGAATTGCCCTCTTCGTTTTGATGATTCTGTCCGTCCCGTAAATCTGCTTCCCATTGATATGGTTGATTTCGACGTGATTCTGGGTATGGATTGGTTGGCTGCTCATAAGGCTACCATCGATTGCTATGCTCGAAAAGTGATCTTTGGCAATATTCATCGTCCGGACTTTGTTTATCATGGTTCCCAGCCTCTTAAATCTGTTAAGATCATCTCGGCTATGAAAGCCAAAACTTTGATTTCGCATGGATGTCTTGGATTTCTGGCATCTATTAAGGATACCTCTGTGGATGTTCCGAGTATTGATAGTATTCCTATTGTTCGTGATTTTGCCGATGTGATTCCGGATGAACTTCCTGGCATTCCTCCTGCTAGGGAAGTTGAGTTTAGCATTGATCTGATTCCAAGTGCTGAACCTATATCTAAAGCTCCTTATCGTATGGCACCCATTGAATTAAAAGAGTTGAAAGAACAATTGCAGGAACTACTAGAGAATGGTTTCATTCGACCGAGTGTATCTCCTTGGGGTGCTCTTGTATTGTTTGTAAAGAAGAAGGATGGAAGCATGCGCCTTTGTATTGATTATCGAGAGCTTAACCGTATTACGATTCATAACCGCTACCCTCTTCCGTGCATTGATGAATTGTTTGACCAATTGCAAGGGGCGAAGCATTTTTCTAAAATCGATCTGAGGTCCAGTTATCACCAGCTTAGGGTGAGGGAGCAGGATATTCCCAAGACTGCTTTTCGCACTCGGTATGGTCATTATGAATTTCTGGTTATGCCTTTCGGTTTGACCAACACTCCTGCTGTTTTTATGGATCTTATGAATCGAGTATTTCACGAGTACCTCGACAAGTTTGTTATTGTTTTCATTGATGCGTGGTTTTGCGACCTTACAACAGGTTTTACCTCTCGAGGGATCTCAAGAGGCTTACAACCCCACCAGGCAGTGTACCTGACCGATGTAGTATAGTGTAGTGGTAAGTACGGGGGATTGATCGTTCTCCACAGGGAATAGTGTCGTTAGGATTGAAAAACTACTCTAATAGGTCTAAGGGTGAGAGAAGATTCTTTTTGTATTTTTTTATATTTTTATGAAAGCAAGTAAAATCTCGGGTTTGAAGGAGTGGGCGGAATTAGTTGCTAGTCAACTAACCCAAATAACTACAAATGCAAATAAAATAAAATAACTGAAAATGAAAAGTGGGGAAACTTATATGGAGAGAAATGTGTTTACTTAGATTTCCTTACTCCCTAACTATCTTTTACCGGTTGATTAGTGTGTATTAATTGCGTGGATGGCGGGTGTATTCCTTAATACCAATCGTGGGGTGGCGTACGTACTTCCCTAACTCTACAAGCTCCTACTTCACTCCTATGTCGAGCCGGCTAAGAAGCTCCTAACATGGGATCACTAGAATTCGCTCATGCATTAAATACAACCATAATAACCTAGTACGCATTGGTTCATGTTTCTTAAGACGTTCAAGCAAGTTACCGTATAGGAGGTTAGCCAGTTTTCTTAAGCCTAACATCGATAAACAATCATCCAATACAATTAATAACACACTAATAACCAATAATCAATAGTTAGGTTTCATTAGATCTAAGCAAACACAAGATAAATCTAGCCTAGCATGTTAATTAAAAGACAAGAACAAGATGTAATCAAACAACACATAGACATATTGAATGATTAAATGATCACTTATCTTCAATTAAACATGGGAGATCCAAGGGTATGAAAACCCTTAAAAATGGCAGAAATTCGTCTAGGGTTTCTCCTCACAAAGTTACACACAATAAGTTCCACACCATGAATAAAAATTTCAAAACTATATATAGAGTTTAGTATCTGACGGCGTCACGTTGTAGATCTTGACGCCGTCACCTCGCCGCGTTTAGGGTTCCCGGATGGCCTTCCTGACGCCGTCCCTCTTTAGTCCTCCAAAATCCTCCCTGGCTTATCAAGGCTTGACGCCGTCAGAAATGTGCTTGACGCCGTCTCGCTTTAACTTAAACCGTGATGGCCTTGATCACCTTAAAGGGTGACGCCGTCAGAATTCCCTTGTAAAATTCCCTGGCTTATCATGTGTATTTTTCATATCCACCACTTTTGCCAAGCCATGACGCCGTCAGGAGCAATCCTTGACGCCGTCAAGAGCACTTTTCCAGCAACATTGGAGACTTTGTCGTTTTCTTCACTTTTATGCTCCAAAAACGTCCAAAATGCTTCCTTTTCCAGATTTCGCCTCCAAAGTACCTAAAATGACAAAAGGAATGATTTAGGGCAATATTTGATCAAATAAATACGATTTAGGGCTTAAATGACCCCCTAAAAGTGGTTCACTTTTCGCTTCATCAAATACCCTTACACTTGAGATTTGCTTGTCCTCAAGCAAATGCGCTTTTATTCTAATCAAAATACAAGTTAGGGGTCATTTAACACTAATATAAAAGTAATTACAACAAATAGTCGTTCCACTTTAATCATAATAAGCACGGAGATTACAAACTAGCACCTCACAAGTAGTGTTTAGATACTCACATCTCTCAGGTGTCATCAAAATAAATCTCATAAATGAAAACGGATAATATCTCTCACTACCTGTCATAGCAAATAGATTACCATAGGCTTGGGAAAGGATCAAAAACCTCCTCCACTAGGCGTAAGCACCTAAGATAAACTATCAAAGAGGGCTTTTAAACGGGTTATAACGTTAGGTGTAGGGATATGATAAACACGGATTTGTTGGATAAGGGATATTTTACTGGTGGCGAGTTAAAGATCTTGATTAATTACATGTACTATACAATGTTGCTAAGCAAAGACTCGACTCAATCTTAAGCTAAAAACAAAATAACAAAAACATAAAATAAACATAAAATGAAACGGGATGGTAGTCCGTATATTTTTTTCTATTTTTCTTTTTTCTCATTTTTTTTTTGTATTTTTTCTTGATTTTTTCGATTTTTTTTTTTTTTCATACACTCTTGCCCTACCATCCATAATAATACATCATAGGGGCGTTGCATTCCCCTTACACTTGAACTTTTACATAACTTTACAAATAACTATTCTAATGACTCGAATTAAGATAATTGAAACACTTGGAGTACTTTTTAAAATATTTAGCACATATGGGGGTAATAAATGATGTTGTTCTTCCCCATTACTCCATTACACTAGTACTTTACCCATGAGTCCCAATCGTCCCAAAACAATATGTACAAGGATATGACTCGACTTAGCAACCATGTAATCAATTAGATAATTAACTGGGGTTTAAACAAATGTTGTAACAATAATGCACTAAAGATGAGTGCATACAAGGTAGGCTAAGGCGATTTGGGTGTACATTTAAGTGGGGTGTAAACAAATTCTTCCTTTAAGTAAAATGCTTAAAGTTAGAAACGAAAGGATAGGCTCTGAGGGGTGTACTAGGGGTATCATGTACTAAAAATGAGTACAACGCAAAGGGTGTGGGAGAATTACTTGACCAATGTAGCCAACGTAATTATAACAAAAACACAGGTGTAAAACAATGGGTTAATCCTAATGCCTCTTATCATGTAGTAAATCTAACTACACGAATGTAGTCTCACTTGTGGCCTTGGAATGGTCCTAACACAAGTTCTAGAATCTAAGTGCTACCGGTACACACATCATAGCATAAATGCTTTTCCTACCAATTCTAGGGGCGAACCTCACATATTTGGGGGTGGAAAATTTTTTTAGTGGTACGGTTTTGTGCTAGTCATATAACTCCTATCCGTGAGACGCTCATTAAGATCAAAGTTTCACTCCTATATGTTGTAAAAAATTTTAAATTTGGCACTAAAATTGCCCTAACAGGTATTTCTCACAGTTTTATTACACATCTACCATCAAACAAACAAAAATCAAGCGCAATTGTATTCTCTAAAGTATCGTACTCTACCCCCCCTTACACTTAAGATGAACATTGTCCCCAATGTTCAAATAACAAGATGTAAAAGTAATAAGGTAAAAGAATGAAATCAAATACTCCCCTGATTCGCTCGGTGGATAATGTGGTAACACGGTTAGATCTTCTTCCAAGGTAATGTTGAAGCTTCACGACTAATGCATTGCCAAAAGCTTGATTCCACATACATCTCCTTGTCCAAAATAACCTGTTAAACCTGAGAAAACAAACACGAAAACCTGCATAACATCGGCGGGATAAATATTATATAAGGATATAATGCTTGTGGAATGATAATTTTGCAGATTCCTGGAGTTTATAAGTTATAGATTTAATAAAAACTTTTTATGAACACAAAACTTTCAAAAATTTCAGAAAATTAAAATCTGACGCCGTCAGGTTGTAAAGCCTGACGCCGTCATAAATGATCTGACAGAATTTTCATGTTAAGTTTCCGGAAAATTTCTGGAAAAATCTATACCTTACTTCTTGGAAATCCTGCAAAACATCATTATGACTCGATACAAGCATTTGACTCAAACAAATACTAATATGTATGTTAATTTAATATTATTGTGATTCATGTTCATTTGTGTTCTCATAAACCGATTTGGATTTCCCTTACACTTATCTTTTGCAAAATACCTTAATATGTAGTTAAGACGAAGTTAAAAACAAGATAAAGCATTTTCACAATTTAGTTTTGAACATGAATCAATAATAATAAAATTTAAACACACATACGGAAGCAAATAAAATCAAACAAACAAATAAATAAACACACAAAGCAAATAAAGCTTGGGTTGCCTCCCAAGAAGCGCTTTTCTTTATTAACGAGTCTTGTAGCTAGACTCAAAGTCCTTCTACCCTATGTAAGTGAGTTCGTCATCGAGGACGTCTTTAGGGTTAAGCTTGGATTGAAGTTTCCTATTGGTCCGCTTAGTACAATATATCTTTTCAAACTTCTCTCCATCCGGGTCATGCAATGTCATCTTAATATGCCATGACCCATCTCCATCTTTGGGTGGTTTGTCCCAATCCCACTTATGATCATCGTCCTCACAAGTCCACTTATTCATCCCTAGGTTAATTGGCAAAACTCCTAGGAAATCAATCATCTTCCTAAAAACTAGAGGGTCTTCAAACGGATCCAATTCGGTGTCCCTAGCCAAGAGTTGCTCTACCGTATGTGTTCGGTTCACAAAGTCCTCTTCTAGGTAAAACGGGCGTTGGGGTCCTATGAAGTCTCTATCGATCCAAGGTCCATATCTAGATGGTCTCCTATTCAATTCTAACCAATGGGGTGTTGGTTCATCACTAGTATCATAGGCATGTTTCTTCACATCGTAGACTGACCAAGTATCACCTTCTCCTACCGCTATCTTAGATTCCTTACAATCAATCATAGCACTAGCGGTCACCAAAAATCCTCTACCTATCAACAAAGGGCATGTAGGGTCGCTAACCATATCAAGGACGTGGAAATCGGCTAAAATGGTTAGTTTTCCAATGTGTACTAACACGTCTTTGACTACTCCAACCGGGTAAGCAACACTCCCATCCGCTAAGCCTATTATCACCTCGGTTTCTTCAAGTTTTCCTAGTTTTAGAGAGGTGTAGAGAGGTAACGGAAGTAGGTTAAGGCTTGATCCAAGATCGGCTAATGTGTCATAAGCCTCCGAATTACCGATCTTGCAAGGTAGAACAAATAAGCCCGGATCATCTAACTTCTTAGGTAGCTTGTTTTGAACAAAGGTGGTCCCTTTTTCGCCTAACTTGAGCTTCTTCTCATCCAACACATCAATAACCGGACTTTCAAGGTGGAGCTCCTTGAATTCATTGTCAAGGTTTTGAGTGGGAGGTGTTTCAACTATGTTGTTGACCAATTTGGATGTCATAACTTCTTGGTCATTTTGAACGACTTGGGTTTGTTTGAAACACGTGCTCATGGAATTGACCGAATAATATTGTGGACAAGAACTAGGAGACGAAACCGATGAAATGGCGATGACGTTTAGTTTCGGGTTCTTGACCGTGTTGCTAGGGAGTGCTCCCATTTCTCGGTCATTGAGGGCTTTCAACAAAGTGTCAATCTTATTGGTCATCTCACTTTGTTTTTGTTTGAAATCGGCTTCAAACTTGGCCAAACGAGCTTCTTGAGATGCCATAAATTGGGACATCAATCCTTCAAAGTTATTGGTACCACCATCGCTGGAAGGATTGTTGTTGAAAGTACGGTTCGAGTTGGAACCGCTTGATTGGAAACAATTAGGTGGGTTGGAAGAATTGGTTTGTTGTGCGTTTTGGTTTTGTTTCCACCTAAGGTTTGGGTGATTTTTCCATGAGGGGTTGTATGAATCACCGTAGGGGTTTGGCTCGGGTTTGATAGTGTACCACTTGCCTCCCGCTCCGTCGGTACGCGAGGATGCGTAGTCCGCAAAAGCTTGTTCGGGGAGTTCCATGCAATCACGAGTGTCGTGGGGACCACTACATAATTCACATGAAGAAGTGATTTTATTCACTTGGCTTGAAGGTTTAGGAGCCTCGTAGGATTTCATAAGAAACTTGACTTGGTCTTCAAGTTCTATGATCCTACGGTCGGAAGTGCTTGAATTGTTTGAAGGCAAAGATATTGCCTTGACCGTTTTATTCAAATCACGGGGGTCACTCCAACTTTCGTTGTCATAAAGAGCAAGATCTTCTAGGAGAGTCCATGATTGTTCCGCACTTAGATCACGTAGCTTACCACCAGCCGATTGGTCAATGGTTTGCCTCGTGGAGAGATTGATATGGTCATAAAAGATTTGGACTTGGAGTCAAAGTTCTATGCCATGGTGAGGGACTTTTTGGAGTAAGTCCTTGAATCGAGTCCATGCCTCGTAGAGGGTTTCGCCTTGACGTTGTTGGAACATCAAGATATCATTCCTTAGCTTGGTAGTTCTTCCCGGTGGGAAAAACTGAGCAAGGAAACGAGTGGTGAGATCATCCCAAGAGGTGATGGATCCTGCGGGTAGACGCTCTAGTCATTGACTAGCTTGGTCCCGCAGAGAGAATTGAAAGAGACGCAGTCGGGTCGTCTCTCGAGTGGCAACATCAAGGTCTATAGAATCAACGATTTTGAGAAAGTCCTTGAGATGTTGATTAGGATCTTCGGAACGACGTCCATGGAATGCGCATTCGCTTTGCACCAACCGGATGGTGTCGGATCGCAAGGGAGTGACATTGGCTCCTTGAGTGAGCTCAATGGTGTTTCGATAGCCATGGTGGCTAGGACGGGAGTAGTCTCCTAAGGTACGGGCTCTAGGAGGTGGGTGTTGTTGTGGTGGTGGGTTGTTGGGATCAAGGATATTACCACCTTCCATGATGTCGGATGGTAATGGTTACGAACAAAGAAACGAAGAAAAAAGATAGACTAAAGAAAATCTAGAAAAATAAAATAAAAATCTCACTAGAAAGGAATCTAGTGAGTAGACCTAATAAAATAAAAATTCAACCTAAACAATAACTATTCCCCGGCAATGGCGCCAAAAACTTGATGCGTGGTTTTGCGACCTTACAACAGGTTTTACCTCTCGAGGGATCTCAAGAGGCTTACAACCCCACCAGGCAGTGTACCTGACCGATGTAGTATAGTGTAGTGGTAAGTACGGGGGATTGATCGTTCTCCACAGGGAATAGTGTCGTTAGGATTGAAAAACTACTCTAATAGGTCTAAGGGTGAGAGAAGATTCTTTTTGTATTTTTTTATATTTTTATGAAAGCAAGTAAAATCTCGGGTTTGAAGGAGTGGGCGGAATTAGTTGCTAGTCAACTAACCCAAATAACTACAAATGCAAATAAAATAAAATAACTGAAAATGAAAAGTGGTGAAACTTATATGGAGAGAAATGTGTTTACTTAGATTTCCTTACTCCCTAACTATCTTTTACCGGTTGATTAGTGTGTATTATTTGCGTGGATGACGGGTATATTCCTTAATACCAATCGTGGGGTGGCGTACGTACTTCCCCAACTCTACAAGCTCCTACTTCACTCCTATGTCGAGCCGGCTAAGAAGCTCCTAACATGGGATCACTAGAATTCGCTCATGCATTAAATACAACCATAATAACCTAGTACGCATTGGTTCATGTTTCTTAAGACGTTCAAGCAAGTTACCGTATAGGAGGTTAGCCAGTTTTCTTAAGCCTAACATCGATAAACAATCATCCAATACAATTAATAACACACTAATAACCAATAATCAATAGTTAGGTTTCATTAGATCTAAGCAAACACAAGATAAATCTAGCCTAACATGTTAATTAAAAGACAAGAACAAGATGTAATCAAACAACACATAGACATATTGAATGATTAAATGATCACTTATCTTCAATTAAACATGGGAGATCCAAGGGTATGAAAACCCTTAAAAATGGCAGAAATTCGTCTAGGGTTTCTCCTCACAAAGTTACACACAATAAGTTCCACATCATGAATAAAAATTGCAAAAATATATATAGAGTTTAGTATCTGACGGCGTCACGTTGTAGATCTTGACGCCGTCACCTCGCCGCGTTTAGGGTTCCCGGATGGCCTTCCTGACGCCGTCCCTCTTTAGTCCTCCAAAATCCTCCCTGGCTTATCAAGGCTTGACGCCGTCAGAAATGTGCTTGACGCCGTCTCGCTTTAACTTAAACCGTGATGGCCTTGATCACCTTAAAGGGTGACGCCGTCAGAATTCCCTTGTAAAATTCCCTGGCTTATCATGTGTATTTTTCATATCCACCACTTTTGCCAAGCCATGACGCCGTCAGGAGCAATCCTTGACGCCGCCAAGAGCACTTTTCCAGCCACATTGGAGACTTTGTCGTTTTCTTCACTTTTATGCTCCAAAAACGTCCAAAATGCTTCCTTTTCCAGATTTCGCCTCCAAAGTACCTAAAATGACAAAAGGAACGATTTAGGGCAATATTTGATCAAATAAATACGATTTAGGGCTTAAATGACCCCCTAAAAGTGGTTCACTTTTCGCTTCATCATTATTGTTTTCATTGATGATATCCTGGTGTATTCGAAATCTGAAGAGGAGCATGAGCAGCATCTTCAGATTGTTTTGGGGATTCTTAGGCAGCAGAAGTTGTATGCCAAATTTTTGAAGTGCGAGTTCTGGTTGAGTCAGGTGGCTTTCCTTGGTCACATTGTTTCTGCTGACGGTATCACTATGGATCCAGCAAAGGTTGAGGCTATCACAAAATGGCCGAGACCTACCACAGTGACAGAAGTCAGGAGTTTTCTGGGGCTCGCTGGCTATTATAGACGGTTTGTTGAGGGATTTTCGCGTTTGGCCTTGCCATTAACGCAATTGATGAGGAAAGGGGAGAAGTTCGTTTGGACTGAGGAGCGGGAAAATAGTTTTGAGGAGCTGAAGAAGCGTTTGGTATCCGCGCCTGTTTTGACTCTTCCATCTGGTTCAGGTGGTTTTCAGATTTATAGCGACGCGTCTAAGAAAGGTCTGGGTTGCGTTCTTATGCAACACGGGAAGGTTATTGCCTACGCCTCGAGACAATTGAAACCTTATGAGGAGAACTATCTGACTCATGATTTAGAGTTGGCTGCTGTTGTTTTCGCGTTAAAAATCTGGCGGCATTATTTATATGGTGAGTCGTGTGATATCTTCACTGACCACAAAAGCCTCAAGTATATTTTCACTCAGAAAGAACTTAATATGAGGCAGAGACGGTGGTTGGAACTTCTGAAGGATTACGACACTAACATTCAGTATCATCTGGGTAAAGCCAATGTGGTGGCTGATGCTCTTTGTCGAAAGTCCGGCATGTTAGCGAGTCTTAATTTTGAGCCTCGGATTCTAAATGACTTGGAGATTCTTGAAGTTGAATTTTGTATTCGGGGTTGTGACGGTTTTTGGGCTATTCTTAAGGTTGAGTCCAATCTCATTCTTCGGATTAAGGAAGCTCAGAAGGAGGATGGCGAACTTTGGTCTGTGGTTCAGAATGTTGAAGAGGGCAAGCAGACAGAGTTCACTGTAGACGATTCTGGTGTGGTATGGTTTGAAGGTCGGCTTTGTGTTCCTAATGATTCCGAACTTCGTGAGGCTATTCTATCTGAGGCTCATAGTTCCCCGTTTACTATTCATCCTGGTTCTACCAAGATGTACAGGGACCTTAAGCAACATTTCTGGTGGAGTGGTATGAAGCATGATGTAGCTTCGTTCGTGTCTAAGTGTTTGACTTGTCAGCAAGTCAAGATCGAGCATCAGAGGGCTAGTGGTTTGTTGCAGCCCTTAGAGATTCCGACATGGAAATGGGATGAGATTTCTATGGATTTTGTGACAGGGTTACCTCTTACCAGAAGGAAGCATGATGCGATTTGGGTAGTCGTTGACCGGCTAACCAAGTCTGCTCATTTCCTACCCATTCGTGTAGATTATAGTGTCAGTAAGTTGGCGGAGTTGTTTCAGCAGGATATCGTTAGACTGCATGGTATGCCGTCATCTATTGTTTCTGATAGAGATCCTCGATTCACTTCTCGTTTCTGGAAAGGACTTCATAAATCTTGGGGCGCTCGTCTTAAGTTTAGCACAGCTTTTCATCCGCAGACAGATGGTCAGTCGGAGAGGACCATTCAGACGTTGGAGGATATGTTACGGTCTTGTGCTTTGGAATGGACCGGTAGTTGGGACGAGTATTTATGTTTGGTAGAGTTTGCGTATAATAACAGTTGGCATGCTAGTATTCGGATGGCTCCTTTTGAGATGTTATATAGGTGCAAGTGTAGAGCGCCGGTTTGTTGGAACGAGGTAGGGGAGCGTATCATTGAGGGTCCGGAGTTGGTTCAGATCACCAACGAAAAGGTAGCTGTTGCTAGAGAAAAGTTAAAGGAGGCTCGTGCTCGTCAGAAGAGTTATGCTGACAAGCATCATCGGGACTTGGAGTTTCAGGTTGGAGATCGTGTGTTCCTTAAGGTATCGCCGTTTCGTGGGGTTAAACGTTTTGGGATCAAGGGCAAGCTTAGTCCTCGATTCATCGGACCATTTGAGATTCTGGAGCGCATTGGAGAGGTTTCGTACCGTTTAGCTCTTCCGCCTCAGTTATCACATGTTCATGACGTCTTCCATGTATCTCTTCTGAGGGGATACAATTATCATCCCTTGCATGTGGTGTTTTATCCGCTTGATCAGATTCAGCCCGATATGTCTTTGTCTGAAGAGCCGGAAGCGGTTCTGGATCGCCATGAGCGAGTTATGAGAAATAAAGTTATTCCGTTCGTAAAGATTCTTTGGAGGAACCACCCAGAGCGCGAGGCTACCTGGGAAACCGAGGAGTCGATACGAGCTAGTTATCCTCACTTTGTATTCTGATCTGGTATGTCCTTGTTTGTTTTCCATTCCGTTTCATTTCTGATTCTTTGCAAATTTCGAGGACGAAAATTTTCTGTTAGAGGGGAAGAGTTGTAAAACCCAAAAATCTAAAACACATAAAAAGACCAAAATGCCCCTACAACTTTAAAATTTAATTAAAACTTATATAAGTGCCAAATTAACTTCAGAAACTTTGTACACGAACCATATATGAAATGAAATAATTTTTAAGACACCATTTAGCATTTGTACATGTTCTAAAAATAATTGTGACACCCTAAAACTTTATATATACCGAATAAATATAAATACATTTATTTAAATTGATTTATAATGAAATAAAAGTGTAGATAAATACAAGTAAATATGGAAATACATCAAATCATTCAAACTCTTGATTTGGTCATGAATGGGCCGTGTATATGGTCAATCCCTCCTCCAAAAATCACGGCATTCTCAATTATTTAGCAAACCATTCCTTTTTATTCTCAAAACCCTAGCCGATTATACCAAAACACACACACACACAATCATTATCATCTCCTCTGATTTTCTGGAACCCTAAGATCATTTTTCTGGTGTTGATCATCATCCAAGGAAGCCAAGAAAAATAAGTTTGAGGTCGTTCCTTGCTTGATTCGAGCGTGGTGTATTTTTCTTTTTCAGAGAGGTATAAACTCCAAATAAATATTCCGATCATCCTAAAATTTATTTGTCATTTTTATCATGTTCCTTATGTTGTATATGGTCTGTGAAAAATGTCTCTAAGGTCGTGGAAAGGCTGGAGTAGTCGTGGTGAATTTTTCCTTGTCGAATTGCCATCCGAGTGACACAAATTCGTGCGCCTATTTCTACACGTCCTATAATTGTTTTGGTATTTTTATCATGTTCCCTACATCATATAAGTCTCAGGAAAAATGTAAAAATCGAATCATGCATGATCTATAATTCGTTTGTGAATTAAAACCCTAAAAATGAAATAAATCGCTAAATAATTCATACGAATTTTCTGGGTGCAAGGCTTATTTTATTTGGACACTATATGATCAGTATAACTCAGGAAAAATGTGTGTTCGAATTATGGAAGCTTATATGATTCGTGGTTTAATTATTTTGTAACCGGGTTTTAAGAAAATAAAGAAAGAAATAAAATTAGAAGAAAGGAATTAGGGTTAGGGTTTCTTGGCTTAAATCTGATCATTAAATGCTTATTAAGGTTGTTGTAATGATTGGCTAATAATGGGAGAAATTAGGGTTTGTTTTACATAATTAAAAAAGTTATGCGATTTGAAATTAAATAGTTAAGGGTGTGTTTTGTAATTCGTGAAACTTGTGGGACATTTTTGTAATGTTATATAGATCTGGGATAATGTATAAAAATTATAACATGAGGGTCCTATATGTAAATTTGGCGAGAAAATGATTTGTTTGATGATTATGGTGTCGAATTGTAATTAATTAAAATAGGGGGACCAAAAATGTAATTTCTAGAAAATTAGGGTTGTTTCGAATAATAAATTATATTCAGGGGGTAATGTGTAATTTTGGGGATTTATTGGCCTAATGTGTAATTATTAGTAATTAAAGATTGAAAATGTAAATTAAAGGGTTTAATTTGTAAACTTTGTAACTTAAGGGACTTGGTGTGTAATTCATATAAAATTAAGGGTGTGATCGTACAACATAATAAATTAAGGGTACATTGTGTAAAATTGGAAAACTAAAGGTTTGATATGTAATTATAAATATCATGAGGCTTAAAGTGTAAATTATGTAATTAAAGGGTGTAAATTATAAATTGTAGAATCTGAAGGACTAATTATGTAAATCTGAATAACTTAAGAATTAAAATGAGCTACTTATGATATTTTCACTTTAAACCTTCATCTTTGGTATAATTACTTTTAAAACCCTAAAATATGTAAGTTGTCATTATAAACCCTAAACTTATGAAACTTGCTAAAACATACTTTATGTCCATAATATTATTTAAATAATGACTTAACCTAATCTCTAATGTCTTAATCTTTCTAATTAAGGAAACTTTCTAAAAATGGAAACTTACTAAATTTGGAAACCTGCTAAAAATAGAAAGCTACTTAAATTGGAAAGGTAACAAGAAATGGTAATCTGAACTTGAACCCTCTGGTGATTCTGTGTTCTTCTTCTCCTTTAGGTGTGAAGAAGGAGAGGCTTTGATCTCTGTTTCGTATTTGTTTTATCTCTGTTTTACTTCGCAATAAGGTACAGATACTCTGCTCTTTTTCAGTAAGGGCGTCTTTCTATCTTTTGACTTCTGATACTGTTTCGTTAGGATTCCCTAAGCCATTGCTATGATCCCCATTTGTTTATGATCCTTTGCTTTGTGAACCCTGATCTGATGAACCTTGATTTTGGACCTTGATACTACTTCTGATATATTGATGTGAACCCTCTGTTATGAACCTATTATTATGAACCTTAGTTTATGACACATCTGATTTGATATGATATATGACTCTTAGTTTGATACCCGAGCCAAACTCTGTGACACTAGGCATGGGGGTTCCATGTCCATGTCTGTGATGCACCACTGGCATGACTCATGTGTGGGTGAGTGATTCCTCACACCGTCCCCATTCTGATTATTATATGCGCATTACTTTGATTATGGATTATATATGTTCTGGGGGGCGTATGGATTGCAATCCTAGATCTGATCTGTTTAGTGGATTTAACTGTATATGATTTGATATGATTTGTCTGGTGACTGGTGCTTGTGTGCAATACACGCCTTTCACATTTATCTGGGAGCTGATCACTCCATTTGATACATGAGGTCACCCCTCATATTATCTGGTTACATGAGAGGTATCCCCTCTAAATTATGATGGTTACTATATGATATGTTTTCTGGGCTCGTGGTGGATTACTATCCTATCTTACCCTACTCTTATTACCTCTTCATTTGATTATACCTTCTGATATTTTCCAGTGCGCCACATCTTATATCTGTTTCATTATCTTTGCTTTGTATATGTATCTGTTCACTGAGCTTTTGAAGCTCAGCCGCATTTTCTTTTCCATGCGGCAGGTATCTAAGCTAGGAGCTGGGGCTTTTGCTATGGGATGAGAGATTAGAGCTTTTGTTGGAGCTTTTACCTTAGATGACCACCTTTTGTTTAGACATTTGTTATTCTGGATTCTATTTCATTGTTCATTTCATTTGGATTATTTCTTTATCATTTGACTTATGTATTTTGGTTCAAGTCGTGTTGACTTGATTTTCTTTATGAAGTTATGTTTATGGCTTCCGCTGTGTATTATGTATGCTTTGATTTGTCACCATAATGTGATGCTTCTACCCTTGCCGGGTTGGGGTGTTACACCAAAACTGATAAGGGGTATTTGTACGCAATCCAGTATGGGTGTTCAAAGGGTGGGATTTATGTACGTGAAGGTTCTGAAGATGAAATTAAACGGCAAACCAGTACCTCTAAAACCGATTTTCCATTCAGATTAATGGCTAAATATTCACAAACACAAGGTTTTTGGAGGTTGAGGGTGAAGTGTGATGGGCATAATCATGATTTTGCAGAGTCTGTGGGAAACTAGAAGGGGGGTTGAATAGTTTACCGGTTTTAAGTTCTTTTAAAAATCTTGTTTTAAAAGTTAGCTATTGGAAACTTTGATTCGAACTCTATGTGTAATCAATCAACACCAATATGAACTACACACTAAACTAACTAATGCTAAATAATAAAAGTAAAGAGTAGAGTTGGAAAGATCAAACCGAGACAAAGGATTTATAGTAGTTCGGCTACGAAGCTCTTCTTCGCCCTACTCCACTCCCCGAGTACCACACTCGAGAGTTTCAAGCACTATGTCAACAACCTCCCTTCAGGCGGAGAAAACCGTACACGTCGCTTATCCTATTACCGACACTAAGCTAAATGTCAAGTGCTAATCTTAGCTAGCACCAATCTACCAAGGTCCACGTGACCAATCACACAAGCCCAATGGCTACAAGAGATCACCACGATCTCAACACGATCACAAAGATCAACTCTCACTTCACTCTACTTAATCTAACTACTCTAGATCCTTTGATCACTCACACACAAGCCCAATGGCTTTAAGAGATCTTCACTATCTCTTAAGATCACAATGATCTTCACTCACACTCTCACAAAAGAAAGATAATCTTGATGTATGCTAAGATACAACAAGAATGTAACAAGTGTTACAAAAACCTAACAACTACAACTCTTGTATCTTCTTGAATACTTTGAGTTCTTCTCTTGCTAATGAAGAGGAATGATAACACCTTGTATCAACTTGGATACTTGTGTTCTTCTCTTGCTAGTGAAGAGGAATGAAGAGGATCACTTGGAGGATGATTGGATCACTCTTGAACAAAAGAAAAACTAATCTAAATGATCTAAGAAAGAAAGTGTGAAGAGAGTATTCAACTCAGAAAGTTTTGTGTGTGTAAGGATACCTAAAAACTGTGAATGGGGTTGGTTTTTATAGGCAAGAAAAATCTGAACGTTACAGAAAATTTTGTATGGACGGCTCCACTAAATGCACCACGGCTCCACTAAATTTAGTGGAACCGTGGAGCCGTCCCAGACAAGGACGCTCCAAATTTTGTCTTTTCTGGTGAAAACTTATTTGGGGAAGTTTGGAGCTGATTTTGGGGGGAAAAATAGCTGTTGTGGTTTTCAAACTTATTTTTCCATTAAAACATTTCTTAATAATTCAAAAATAATTTGTCATGTGTATTTTTGAAAAAAAATGTTTTGTCACATTAAAATGTGAAGTCTTAAAACACAAATTCACTTCTTTGATCATTTGTCAAGTTGTAAATTTGTTCTAGAGTGATTTGCGTAGAAACGGGATCTTCCGATTAAAAACTTGTTTACGTTAATTTTAACGTAACGTGATTTCACATTTTGTCATCCTCAAAACGTGAAGTAATCGAAAGATATAAATAACGTTTTTAGAACATTATTTGCATCAACAATCTCCCCCTTTTTGATGATGACAAAATATAAACTCATTTTAAGTTAAAATTAGTTTTAACAAGTTTTTAATGAGTTTACTCCCATTTCTCCCCCTTTTTGTCAAAGCAAAAAGGTGACAAAGGCTCCCCCTTGATGTGTACTCCCCCTCATTTGGAGAACACCAAGAAATCGAGCAATGATTCGTGCTACAAAACAAGGTTAGATAACACATGTATAAAATTTAAAATGTAGCACTTAAAAGTTAAAACAAATATCCAAACATAAAAAGGATAGTTAAGTATCTAAAAGATAAAAAGGGATAACCCTCATAAAAGCCCATTGATGCATAAAGCGAAAAGTGTACCGCTTTTAGGGGGTCATTTAAGCCCTAAATCGTATTTATTTGATCAAATATTGCCCTAAATTGTTTCTTTTGTCATTTTAGGTACTTTGGAGAAGAAATCTGGAAAAGGAAGCATTTTGGACGTTTTTGGAGCATAAAAGTGAAGAAAACGACAAAATCTCAAAATCGGCTGAAAAGTACCTTTGACGGCGTCAGGGATTGCCCTTGACGGCGTCATGGCTTGGCAAAAAAGGTGGACATGAAAAAATACACATGATAAGCCAGAGAATTTTGCATGAAAAATCTGACGGCGTCACCCTTTGAAGTGATCAAGGCCATCACGGTTTAAATTAAAGAGGGACGGTGTCAAGCCCATTTCTGACGGCGTCAACCTTTGATAAACCAGGGGGGATTTTGGAGGACTAAAGAGGGACGGCGTCAGGAAGGCCATCCGGGAACCCTAAAAGCGGCGAGGTGACGGCGTCAAGATCTACAACGTGACGCCGTCAGACCTTAAACTCTATATATAGTTTTGCAATTTTTTGTCATTGGTGTGGAACTTATTGTGTGCAACTTTGTGAGGAAAAACCCTAAAGACGAATTTCTGCCATTTTTAAGGGTTTTCATACCCTTGGATCTTCCATGTTTAATTGAAGATAAGTTATCACTTAATCAATCAATATGTCTATGTGTTGTTTGATTATATCTTGTTCTTGTCTTTTGATTAACATGCTAGGCTAGATTTATCTTGTGTTTGCTTAGATCTAATGAAACCTAACTATTGATTATTGGTTATTAGTGTGTTATTAATTGTATTGGATGATTGTTCATCGATGTTAGGCTTAAGAAAACTGGCTAACTTCCTATACGGTAACTTGCTTGAACGTCTTAAGAAACATGAACCAATGCGTACTAGGTTTTTATGGTTGTATTTAATGCATGAGCGAATTCTAGTGATCCCATGTTAGGAGCTTCTTAGCCGGCTCGACATAGGAGTGAAGTAGGAGCTTGTAGAGTTGGGGAAGTACGTACGCCACCCCACGATTGGTATTAAGGAATACACCCGTCATCCACGCAATTAATACACACTAATCAACCGGTAAAAGATAGTTAGGGAGTAAGGAAATCTAAGTAAACACATTTCTCTCCACATAAGTTTCACGACCTTTTCATTTTCTGTTATTTATTTTATTTGCATTTGTAGTTATTTGGGTTAGTTGACTAGCAACTAATTCCGCCCACTCTTTCAAACCCGAGATTTTACTTGCTTTCATAAAAAAATATAAAAATACAAAAAAGAATCTTCCCTCACCCTTAGACCTATTAGAATAGTTTTTCAATCCTAACGACACTATTCCCTGTGGAGAACGATCAATCCCCCGTACTTACCACTACACTATACTACATCGGTCAGGTACACTGCCTGGTGGGGTTGTAAGCCTCTTGAGATCCCTTGAGAGGTAAAACCTGTTGTAAGGTTGCAAAACCACGCATCACCCATTCATTCATAAAAAGAAAAAGAAATGTCATACATAGGTATGACTTCATGATAAACATAAAAAAAACAATGATAAGCATAAATCCCTAATGACTAGAGGGAAGCTTCATTTCCAAGAAGGGTCCTAAAGAGTTATTGTTGAAACACTAAACAAAGTCATGTTTAGTTGTTTGGGTTAGGAGGTGGTGGAGATTGTGGCATCATTTGGGGTGGTGGTGGTGTTAAGAGATGTTCTATAAAGGAGAACATGAAATGAATCTCGTCTCTTAAGAAGAAGATGAGATTACGGTTATGGAGACAACATAGGCAATTAGCCCTATGCAAATCAAAGGGATGAGGTTGAATGGGTTGTGCCATGATAGGAGAGGGTGATTGTGGTGAGTTTGTTGGAGATGGAGTTGGCATGGCATAGTCCAATGGAGTTATGGGGGATAATGTGTACTCCATTGATGATGTGGTGTGGAAGGATGATGAAGATGTTGTGTAGGAAGAGGATGTTTTAGAGGGTGCATTAGGTGGTGATGGTGAGTATGAAGTGGCTTGGGAAAGTGGTGTCATTGCTTCATCATCTTTTGTAAGATCTACAAAGAGTGGTTTTGAAGGTGGTTTCACGGTGATTCTAGGTTTCCTGGAAATGTGAGAGGTGGATCCTTGGTTGGTAGCCATGGATGTGTGTGATGGGAGGTTGAAGATGAAGTGCAAGATAAGCTTGCAAGGTGAGGCTTTATATAGGCAAGATGGATGAGATTTAAATTAAAGTTGATGAGAGTGTCCTATGGTGTAGCAAGGGAATCTTAGGGTGTGTGTGAGGTTGCAAATTTTGCAGGTTTAAGGTTAGGGTTGCAGAGTTTTTAGGAGGAACAGTAAAAATCCGTCAAGCAGGGACACGGTTCCTCTAAATGATCCACGGTACCGTTAAATTTAACGGTACAGTCCCTATTTAGTGGTACCGTGACACTGTTGTCACGAAAATTTTTGTGCAGGCTAGTTTTAGGCAGCTAGGGGGATGTTTTCTAGGGGAACTAGTTCCTGGAAATGATAGTGCCTCAACTCACTAGGTATTTATTTACCTAAAATATCCCATATTAAGCTACAACTAGCATATAAAGACTATCATGTAGTTTCCTAAGATAATCATAAGCATGCAATTATAAGAGACAAAATAAGTTATCATCCAAATATCACATAGATTAATTATGCAAAGAGATAGTTAAGCATGCAAGAAAACAATTAGCATTGATTCATAGATAAATCCTATTAAGAGATGTAAATCTCTTCAAGACTACTTATGACTTGAGCATTCCCCCATTCTTGGCACACTCTTGTCTTGAGCATGTGTCTCATTTTCATGATTTGGATCATCAAAGGGTGCATAATAGGTGGAGGATTCGGAAATGAGGATTGATGAGACATGTGACTCGTTTATGGGTTTCATGATGGGTTTGAAAAGTGAGTATTGAGGGTCGTTAAGGTAAGGGTGTAGGTTCATGAAATGGTGATAGAGACGGGTTAGGAACATCCCATAGGGTATCAATTTATTCTTGTTACCCTTGAGATGAACAATTCGCTTAGCGAAGAAGTAAGCGAGATTGTATGGTTGTTGGGTTAGGAGACAGTAAATCATATGAGCACAACACGCCGGGAGTTGAGCAAATTGCTCAAGAGTTAGGACGAATTTGAAATTTTGGACCCAAAACCAAAGTGACAAGGATTGATCCTCGTTACGTACGAGTTCAACTTGTCGAAAGAATTCCAACACAAAACGAGGACAAATGTGCTCGTTAATGTGGAGTAAACAATCGAATCCTATAGCTCTAAAGGAAGTGTTGATGTCCCGATGGTAAACTAGGGACGGATCAACGACACGGCCTTCATGAAACCGACGGGTTTCAAGATTAACATAGGCACGAATGTGGTTACCGGGTGTTGTGGGTTCACGTGAGATTTCGGGTGTGTAGGTATCGATTAGGAGATGATCAAAATCATATTCATGAGACATTTTTGTTTTCAATATAAAAAGAAATTTTTAGGAAAAATTAGAGCAAAGAATAGTTGCATTAAGCACATGCCTAGTGTGTGCCTATATGCAGACTATGTGGAGGTGCGGTAATCTCGACTCAAAAGAAAATAATGAGATTAACCAAACACTCCTAATTTTACTTTTGCTCAAACAAATATGTCAAAAAATACATATTGATTATGTAATTCGATCAGTATTTGTGAGATCATGTATGCATGAGAAAGCGTTTTTAGTTTGCATCAACAATGCACGAAAAATATTTCATGGTCCTAATTTTGTGAAATTTTGAAAGTATTAGAATTGGGGTGTTTGGTGACTTCGATGTTTTGACACCAAAGATTTTGAAAAGTCTTAGTGTTGATGACTTCAATTTGAAATTTTATTAAGAAAAGTTGAAAAGCCCCAATTCAATTTTCATCAATGAGCAAACCCTAGACTCAAAATTGAAGGAAATTAGAGTGAGATAACTTACAATTTATTTTGAAAAGATAGAGGTGGTTGACAATCTTGAAAATCAATGTCTTGAATATGATCTTGAAGAAGTGTAGTGGTGTTTTTGGTTGTGAGATTAGGTTACAACAGCAGTTGCAGAGGTTGAGGATGTTTGAAATAAGTGATGTGGGAAAAGGGGAACTGAAATTCGTGATGTTCCAGATACACGGATCCACGGTACCGTTAAATTTAACGGTGTCGTGCCACATTTAGTGGAGTCGTGATCTGGTGGGATAGCTTTCTGTCCCTTTTTGATTTTTGACGAATAAGTCTCGCTGTTTTAGTGAGACTTTTTGACACGAGGAAAGAATTTATACCTAATAAATTCTTTTGACTAGGGGAACCTAAACTAGACCGAACGAGACTCACGAGATGACTTCAAGAGTCATGGGATTTATGGAATATGTTCCATCATTCCTAGACCTAGACGGAGGTAGTTAAAGGATTCTCGTTTGAGGGGTTTGGTTAAGATGTCTGCGATATTGTCCTGAGAAGGAACTTTCTCAATAGAAATATTTCCTTTTTGAACATTATCGCGAAGGAAGTGGTGGCGAATTTTGATATGTTTAGTACGGGAGTGTTGAACGGGGTTCTTGCTCAAGTCAATAGCACCTTTATTATCACACATAATGGGGACGTCATCTAGATGGATATCATAGTCTATAAGAGCTTGTTTCATCCATAGTGCTTGTTGACATGCCTTTCCGGCGCTTACGTACTCAGCTTCGGTCGTGGAGATAGCAAGAGCCGTTTGTTTCTTGGAGAACCAAGAAGTTATTCAACAACCTATGAAGGTACAAACGCCACTCGTACTTTTTCGATCCACATAATCTCTCGCATGATCAAAGTCCGCATAGACAATAGTTTCTATACCGGTCCCCTTGGGATAGAATAATCCCAAGTGTATAGTGCCTTTAATGTATCGGAAGATACGCTTAACCGCTTAAAGATGAGAGGTTTTGGGATCCTCTTGGAAGCGAGCACAAAGGCAGACACTAAACATGATGTCGGGCCTACTTGCCGTGAGGTATAGTAAACTTCTTATCATACCTCTATACTTAGTGCTATCCACGGACTCACCTTCTTCATCTTTCGCGAGTTTTATTTCCATGGACATGGGAGTTTTCATGGGCTTAGACTCTTCTAAACTAAACTTCTTAAGCATCTCTTTACTATACTTAGCTTGATTAAAGAAGATACCATCTTCCATTTGTTTAATTTGTAAACCAAGGAAGAAGTTTAATTCACCCATCATGCTCATCTCAAACTCGTCATGCATGATCTTAGAGAAATCATCGCACATCTCTGGACAAGTTGATCCGAATATAATGTCGTCGACATATATTTGAACAATGATGAGATGTGAATCTCTTTTCTTTGTGAAGAGTGTGTTATCAACCTTTCCCATGGTATATTCATGTTCAATCAAGAAAGCTTTCAGTCTATCATACCAAGCTTTAGGAGCTTGTTTAAGACCATAGAGTGCTTTCTTGAGCTTGTAAACATGATTCGGAGATTCGAAATCAACGAATCCCGGAGGTTGTGCAACATACACCTCCTCGTTGATATAACCATTAAGGAACACACTCTTCACGTCCATTTGGTATAGTTTAAAGTCTAAGGCACAAGCATAGGCAAGGAGTATTCTAATTGATTCTAATCTAGCTACGGGTGCATAGGTTTCATCATAATCTATTCCCTCTTGTTGGTTATAGCCTTGTGCTACCAACCTTGCCTTATTCCTAACTACGACGCCATTTTCGTCGAGTTTATTCCTAAACACCCACTTAGTTCCTATGATTGTTTGATTTTTAGGAAGAGGTACTAAATCCCAAACTTGATGCGTGGTTTTGCAACCTTACAACAGGTTTTACCTCTCGAGGGATCTCAAGAGGCTTACAACCCCACCAGGCAGTGTACCTGACCGATGTAGTATAGTGTAGTGGTAAGTACGGGGGATTGATCGTTCTCCACAGGGAATAGTGTTCGTTAGGTATGAAAAACTACTCTAATAGGTCTAAGGGTTGAGGAAGATTCTTTTTTATGTTTTTATAATTTTATGAAAGCAAGTGAAATCTCGGGTTTGAAGGAGTGGGGGGAATTAGTTGCTAGTCAACTAACCCAAATTACAACGAATGCAAATAAAATAAATAACTGAAAATAAAAAGTTGGTGAGAACTTATATGTAGAGAAATGTGTTCACTTAGATTTCCTTACTCCCTAACTATCTTTTACCGGTTGATTAGTGTGTATTAGTTGCGTGGATGACGGGTGTATTCCTTAATACCAATCGTGGGGTGGCGTACGTACTTCCCCAACTCTACAAGCTCCTACTTCACTTCTATGTCGAGCCGGCTAGGAAGCTCCTAACATGGGATCACTAGAATTCGCTTGTGCATTAAATACAACCATAAAAACCTTTAGTACGCATTTGGTTCATGTTTCTTAAGACGTTCAAGCAAGTTACCGAATAGGAAGTTAGCCAGTTTTCTTAAGCCTAACATAGATAAACAATCATCCAATACAACTAATAACACACTAATAACCAATAATCAATAGCTAGGTTTCATTAGATCTAAGCAAACACAAGATAAATCTAGCCTAACATGTTAAACAAAAGACAAGAACAAGATAGAATCAAACAACACATAGACATATTGAATGATTAATTGATAACTTATCTTTCAATGTAACATGGAAGATCTCAAGGCAAAAAGCCTTGAAAAAGATGCTAAAATTGTCTTAGGGTTTTCTCCCCAAAAATTCCACACTAAGTTCTCCCCTTTTATGACAAAGAATTGCAAAACTACATATAGATTTTTACATCTGACGGCGTCACCTTATGGAGTGTGACGCCGTCACCTCGCCGCTTCTAGGGTTCCCGGATGGCCTTCTTGACGCCGTCCCTCTTTAGCTCTCCAAAATCCGTTCTGGCTTATCAAGGCTTGACGCCGTCAGACCTTGAACGTGACGCCGTCCCTCTTTGAATTAAGCCGTGACGCCCTTGATCAGGTTAAAGCGTGACGCCGTCAGAATTCACATGCAATTTTCACTGGCTTATCATGAGTAAATTTCACATCCACCTTTTCTTGCCAAGCCATGACGCCGTCCAGAGTAAAATCTGACGCCGTCAAAGGTAACTTTTAGCCGATTTTTGAGACTTTGTCGTTTTCTTCACTTTTATGCTCCAAAAACGTCCAAAATGCCTCCTTTTCCAGATTTCTCCTCAAAAGTACCTAAAATGACAAAAGGAACGATTTAGGGCAATATTTGATCAAATAAATACGATTTAGGGCTTAAATGACCCCTTAAAAGCGGTAAACTTTTCGCTTCATCAAATACCCTTACACTTGAGATTTGCTTGTCCTCAAGCAAATGCACTTTTATTCTAATCAAAATACAAGTTAGGGGTCATTTAATGCAAACATAAAAGTAATTACAACAAATAATCGTTCCACTTCAATCATAATAAGCACGGAGATTATAAACTAGCACCTCACAAGTAGTGTTTAGATACTCACATCTCTCAAGTGTCATCAAAATAAATCTCATAAATGAAAACGGATAATATCTCTCACTACCTGTCATAGCAAATAGATTACCATAGGCTTGGGAAAGGATCGAAAACCTCCTCCACTAGGCGTAAGCACCAAAGATAAACTATCAAAGAGGGCTTTTTAAACGGGTTATAACGTTAGGTGTAGGGAAAAGGAAAACACGGTTTTGTTGGATAAAGGGTATTTTACTGGTGGTGAGTTAAAGATCTTGATTAATTACATGTACTATACAATGTTGCTAAGCCAAGACTCGACTCAATCTTAAGCTAGAAACGAAATAACAAAATAACAAAAACATAAAAATAAACATAAAATGAAACGGGATGGTAGTCCGTATGTTTTTTCTATTTTTCTTTTTCTCATTTTTTTTTCTATTTTTCTTGATTTTTTCGATTTTTTTTTTTTTTTTTTTTGCATACACTCTTGCCCTACCATCCAAAATAATACATCATAGGGGCATTGCATCCCCCTTACACTTAAACTTTTACATAACTTTACAAATAACTATTCTAATGACTCGAATTAAGATAATTGAAAAACTTGGAGTACTTTTAAAATATTTAGCACATATGGGGGTAATAAATGATGTTCTTCCCCATTACTCCATTACACTAGTACTTTACCCATGAGTCCCAATCGTCCCAAAACAATATGTACAAGGATATGACTTGACTTAGCAACCATGTAATCAACTAGATAATTAACTTGGGTTTAAACAAATGTTGTAACAATAATGCACTAAAAATGAGTGCATACAAGGTAGGCTAAGGCGATTTGGGTGTACATTTAAGTGGGGTGTAAACAAATTCTTCCTTTAAGTAAAATGCTTAAAGGTCGAAACGAAAAGATAGGCTCTGAGGGGTGTACTAGGGGTATCGTGTACTAAAAATGAGTACAACGCAAAGGGTGTGGGAGAATTACTTGACCAATGTAGCCAAAGTAATTATAACAAAAACACAGGTGTAAAACAATGGGTTAATCCTAATGCCTCTTATCATGTAGTAAATCTAACTACACGAATGTAGTCTCACTTGTGGCCTTGGAATGGTCCTAACGCAAGTTCTAGAATCTAAGTGCTACCGGTACACACATCATAGCATAAATGCTTTTCCTACCAATTCTAGGGGCGAACCTCACATATTTGGGGGTGGAAAAATTTTTTAGTGGTACGGTTTTTGTGCTAGTCATATAACTCCTATCCGTGAGACGCTCATTAAGATCAAAGTTTCACTCCTATATGTTGTAAAAAATTTTAAATTTGGCACTAAAATTACCCTAACAGGTATTTCTCTCAGTTTTATTACACATCTACTATTAAACAAACAAAAATCAAGCGTAATTGCATTCTCTAAAATCGTACTTTTACCCTCCCCTTACACTTAAGATGAACATTGTCCCCAATGTTCAAATAACAAATGTAAAAGCATAAAGTAAAAGAATGAAATCAAATACTCCCCTGATTCGCTCGGTGGATAATGAAGTAACACGGTTAAATCTTCTTCCAAAGTAATGTTGAAGCTCCATGACTAATGCATCGCCATAAGCTTGATTCAAAACATTTCCTTGTCCAAAATAACCTGTTAAACCTGAGAAAACAAACACGAAAACCTGCATAACATCGGCGGGATAAATCTATATATAAGGATATAATGCTTGTGGAATGATAATTTTGCAGATTCCTGGAGATTATAAGTTGGAGATTTAATAAAAACTTTTTTAAAAACAAAACTTTCAAAAATTTCTGAAAATTAAATCTGACGCCGTCAGGTTATAAACCCTGACGCCGTCAGAAATGACCTGACAAAAATTCTCATTTTAAGTTTCCGAAAAATTTCTAGAAAAACCTTTACCTTACTTCCTGGAAATCCTGCAAAACATCATTATGACTCGATACAAGCATTTGACTCAAACAAATACGAATATGTATGTTAATTTAATATTATTACGATTTATGTTCATATGTGTTCTAATAAACCAATTTAGATTTCCCTTACACTTATCTTTTGCAAAATACCTTTATATGTAGTTAAGACGAAGTTAAAAACAAAATAAAGCATTTTCACAAATTACTTTTGAACATGAATCAATAAGAATAAAAATTAAACACACATACGGAAACAAATAAAAACAAGCAAACAAATAAATAAACACACAAAGCAAATAAAGAAACAATCAAATGAGGCTAGCATGCGATAAATAAAATCAATGTAACAAATGTTTTAAGGCAAACATATGCCTTCCCTAAATTATTACAGACCATATTGTTTCAACACATACAACCAAATATCAAATTGTTCAAACATCAAAACATCAAATCACATCATCACTGGGGTGGGGGACCTTGGCGATAGTCGTAGCCTGGAGGAAGATGCCCGTAGTACCCGTATGGTGGGTAATCCTGCTCACGACCTGGGAAAGGGTCAATCTGCAGATGTGGGTCCAACTGATCACGTGTAGATAGATGCTGCATCTGACGAACCGTGTGATCATACATCCAGTCGAACCTCTCGTCCACCCTGGTCCTCCAAGTATCAACCTGGCCCATCCAGGTCCCCTGGTGAGCCTGCCAATCCCCCCTGCTCATGTGCCGGTAGTAATCAGCTGTACCGGCCTCATAACCCTCATGCTGCTGCTGCTGGGGCTCCTCCTCCTCCTCATCATCCTCATCATCATCATCCTCAGCTCCAACTGGATGATACCACATAAAGGACCCGTCATGCATCTCCATAATCACCTCCATCTGCTTCAGGGACCTCTCCTTCACCGTCCTGCATGCATCACCACTCAAATACCTCATGACCTCGGGCCTGAGGACTCCATAAGATTGGGCCAGTCGGGTGATAAACATCCCACCATAAATCCTGTCTCCTTCCCTCTCCCCAA
Organism: Artemisia tridentata subsp. tridentata; assembly: GCA_021014915.2. Classification (NCBI taxonomy): domain Eukaryota; kingdom Viridiplantae; phylum Streptophyta; class Magnoliopsida; order Asterales; family Asteraceae; genus Artemisia; species Artemisia tridentata. The sequence goes on along the minus strand of CP139509.1, from coordinate 491,263,345 downwards.
CTCCACCATGCATAAAGCTAGCAACCCAAAATGGGATGTTGCAGTAAACATCATTAGAGTAGATGGTGTACAGGTAGAAGAGATCAGAAGCAATGACACGGTGGTGAGAGCTGTGACGCCCTGTCAAGCTGTAGGTGAGGCATCGATGAGTCAACCGAACCCTAGGATCCCTGATTTGGGATGCCACAGTGGTCGAGGTATACACCCCATCCCCAATAGTTTGCCAGAACATGGAACACCTAAAATCATTCTTCATCGACTCCCCACGCAACAACCTATGCATGAACCCTGCCTGAATGGTATCATGCTGATCGTACAACCCAAGTCTCCACCCAAACTCAGTAACCGAACACGTCCTTAGCTCACCCCCCAGCCTGAAATAGATCGTGGTACTGCCCACATCGGTCCTTGCCTCAGCCATGTCAAAATGAAAGGTGGCAAAGAATTCACGTACCAATTCCTCATATACCGGCTCCTGAATTTTAAACAGTCTTTCCCATTGAGGGCCGGTAAACCCATCCGTCTGAAAACTTTGGAGAAAGGTCTGCTCAAGACCTTCTCTCCTCAGAAAGTTCCAATCAACTACGGCCCCATTTTCGACCTTGTGTAGTAGCAGTTGTGCGTATTTGCTTGTAGCAGCATCGTTGTCAAAGACACCCCAACTGAGGACCGTATCCCCAAAGTTCTCTTGTTGAGATCGGGAAGAACTTCCTCGGCTGGGTCTTTGACGCTTACTCATTATCTGGAACAAAGCAGGAGGAACAAAAGTGTTAATATGTGAATTAAAGACTTGGTGGCGCATCAGACAGGTCTGACGCCGTCACGCTTTGATAGGTGACGCCGTCAGATTCGACCAAGTTCAAATCCATAATTACGAGGGAAAAATCAATATTCAAACTTCAGGCTCAATAACCACACACCACTTTTTACAGAAAAATGGGTGATTTGATCATAGGTTATGGTTCAAATTCGTGGCCACCTGATTAGTGAATTGACCCATTTGATTGCTAACAATCACATGCTTTTAATCATTGCTAAAATAACACTAATTAAAAGACATTATGAGTTCTAAGCATGAATCAACCCTAGGGTATCATGAGTAGAGGGCTTTCGAAATTGACAAATCCTATGAGTAATTGAAACGAAAAGAATGAATAAAAATTACTTACCACGTGGAAATTGGTGACGAAAGTCGGTGAATTTGATCCTGGAAATTCGAAGGTGGGGTTGGAGTGGATATGGTTTGTGGGGTTTGTGATGAAAGTGATGGAATTAAAGTTATTATTGCTGTGCAGACGGGGGGTGACGGCGTCACGTTCAAATCCTGACGCCGTCATATCAGCGTTACTTACCACTTTGTGCCAGTTTACAAATGAGCCCCTCGTACTTTAAAGGAGCAGCTAGTCAGGGTCAATAATCCTGATAGCTAGTCTCGTTAACAAGTTCCTCCTGGGTCAAATGTTTTGTTACTGTCACGGGATGTGGTAAAATGTTGAAAAGGGCCGGTTGACGTCACATTCAGGTTCCAATCTCCGTCACGGCAGGTATTCAGGGAGTGTGAGGAGCTTTTACAGGGGGTTTTCGAAATGAGGATGTGCTTTAATTGAGTTCTTCTCACACCTGGCTTAAAGCCAAAAGATCGTTTCCTAGCCTCATGAAAGTTAGGGAGCGTGAAAACCATGCTTCCCACGAAAATGCTACGATCTTGAGAATTCTTTTTCTCGCGAGAGGATCCAAATAGATAAGAGGGTTTTAAAAGTGAAGGCTCGGGGAGAGGGGTTTCATCATCCCATTCGTTGTATGGTTCATTAGGGACCGGGAGTTCAAAGATCTTCTCGATCTTTTTGTGTGAGGCTTCTTCCCTAATTTTCTCCTTTATTCTCACAATAAACTTTTCTGCTAGTTCCATGAACATATCTTGGGTGTTTTTCAAGTGAGTCTCTAATTCCTGGATCCGCCTTTCTTGGTTGTTCACGAAAGTTAGCATTATCCCTTCAAACTCATCTTGTCGTGAGAATTGATGAAACGTATGTTTACCAATTGTGTTCACGCACTCATCGGGATTTTCATCAGCCGTAGGTGTCTCAGCTTTCATTAAGCTCTCAACCTGCCTCTTTATGTTTTCGAACAGCTGTTCTTGGGTTGCACTCATGCAATTTAAAATCCCTTCTTCCGAGAACGTTGAGTCATTCCATTCTTCCTCTTCGTATTGTGCTAAGTCCTCAATGACTTCCCAGCACTTATCGACACTGAACCTGCTCAATCTCCCATTGGCGGCGTAATCTATGGCTCTTCTAGTTTGATGATTGACACCATCATAGAAGATTTGGATTTGTAGCCAAGGATCCATGCCATGGTGAGGGACCTTTCGGAATAAGTCCTTGAATCGAGTCCATGCCTCGTAGAGAGTTTCGCCTTGACGTTGTTGGAACATCAAAATATCATTCCTTAGTTTGGTAGTTCTTCCTGGTGGGAAAAACTGAGCAAGGAACCGAGTGGTGAGATCATCCCAAGAGGTGATGGATCCTGCGGGTTGACGTTCTAGCCACTGACTAGCTTGATCCCGCAGAGAGAATTGAAAGAGACGCAATCGGGTCGTCTCTCGAGTGGCAACATCAAGGTCTATAGAATCAACGATTTTCAGAAAGTCCTTGAGGTGTTGATTAGGATCTTCAGATCGAAGTCCATGGAATGCGCATCCGCTTTGCACCAACCGGATGGTGTCGGATCGCAAGGGTGTGTGACATTGGCTCCTTGAGTGAGCTCAATGGTGTTTCGATAGCCATGGTGGCTAGGACGGGAATACTCTCCTAAAGTACGGGCTCTAGGAGGTGGTGGTGGTTGTTGTGGTGGTGGGATGTTGGGATCAAGGATATTACCATCTTCCATGATGTCGAATGGTAATGGTTACGAACAAAGAAACGAAGAAAATAGATAGACTAAAGAAGACCTAAAAAAAAAAAAAAAAAAATCTCACTAGAAAGGAATCTAGTGAGTAGACCTAATAGAAATAAAAATTCAACCTAAACAATAACTATTCCCCGGCAGCGGCGCCAAAAACTTGATGCGTGGTTTTGCAACCTTACAACAGGTTTTACCTCTCGAGGGATCTCAAGAGGCTTACAACCCCACCAGGCAGTGTACCTGACCGATGTAGTATAGTGTAGTGGTAAGTACGGGGGATTGATCGTTCTCCACAGGGAATAGTGTTCGTTAGGTATGAAAAACTACTCTAATAGGTCTAAGGGTTGAGGAAGATTCTTTTTTATGTTTTTATAATTTTATGAAAGCAAGTGAAATCTCGGGTTTGAAGGAGTGGGCGGAATTAGTTGCTAGTCAACTAACCCAAATTACTACGAATGCAAATAAAATAAATAACTGAAAATAAAAAGTTGGTGAGAACTTATATGTAGAGAAATGTGTTCACTTAGATTTCCTTACTCCCTAACTATCTTTTACCGGTTGATTAGTGTGTATTAGTTGCGTGGATGACGGGTGTATTCCTTAATACCAATCGTGGGGTGGCGTACGTACTTCCCCAACTCTACAAGCTCCTACTTCACTCCTATGTCGAACCGGCTAGGAAGCTCCTAACATGGGATCACTAGAATTTGCTTGTGCATTAAATACAACCATAAAAACCTTTAGTACGCATTTGGTTCATGTTTCTTAAGACGTTCAAGCAAGTTACCGAATAGGAAGTTAGCCAGTTTTCTTAAGCCTAACATAGATAAACAATCATCCAATATAACTAATAACACACTAATAACCAATAATCAATAGCTAGGTTTCATTAGATCTAAGCAAACACAAGATAAATCTAGCCTAACATGTTAAACAAAAGACAAGAACAAGATAGAATCAAACAACACATAGACATATTGAATGATTAATTGATAACTTATCTTTCAATGTAACATGGAAGATCTCAAGGCAAAAAGCCTTGAAAAAGATGCTAAAATCGTCTTAGGGTTTTCTCCCCAAAAATTCCACACTAAGTTCTCCCCTTTTATGACAAAGAATTGCAAAACTATATATAGATTTTTACATCTGACGGCGTCACCTTATGGAGTGTGACGCCGTCACCTCGCCGCTTCTAGGGTTCCCGGATGGCCTTCTTGACGCCGTCCCTCTTTAGCTCTCCAAAATCCGTTCTGGCTTATCAAGGCTTGACGCCGTCAGACCTTGAACGTGACGCCGTCCCTCTTTGAATTAAGCCGTGACGCCCTTGATCAGGTTAAAGCGTGACGCCGTCAGAATTCACATGCAATTTTCACTGGCTTATCATGAGTAAATTTCACATCCACCTTTTCTTGCCAAGCCATGACGCCGTCCAGAGTAAAATCTAACGCCGTCAAAGGTAACTTTTAGCCGATTTTGAGACTTTGTCGTTTTCTTCACTTTTATGCTCCAAAAACGTCCAAAATGCCTCCTTTTCCAGATTTCTCCTCAAAAGTACCTAAAATGACAAAAGGAACGTTTTAGGGCAATATTTGATCAAATAAATACGATTTAGGGCTTAAATGACCCCTTAAAAGCGGTACACTTTTCGCTTCATCAAGGTACTAAATCCCAAACTTGGTTTGCGGTGAATTGATTAATTTCTTCTTGCATGGCAAGTATCCAACTTTCATCCTTAATCGCTTCACCTACATTCTTAGGTTCTACGGTTGATATGAAACAAAAGAAATTACTTTTGTTTTGTGCTTGTGACCTAAGGGTTCTTTGGTTTAGATTACCTATGACATTTTCAATAGGATGGTTTTTGGATTCCTTAATGTTAACGATTTCGTCAACTTCAACTATTTCATCCTCAATGTCATCTTCTAAGGTTTTCTTGCCATTAACCTTAATGGCTTCGTCCTCATCTAAGTCATCATCCACCAATGATGATATCTTAGTTTGTGGAGGACTTTCATCAAATGTCACGTTGAGTGATTCTTCAACTTGCATGGTTTCTCTATTTAGGACAACATAGGCTTTACTATTTTGGGAGTAACCTAGGAATACACCTTCGTAAGACTTTGGGTCAGACTTGGTGAGGTAATCTTTAGTGTTTAGTATGAAGCACTTGCTACCAAACACTCTAAAGTAATCAAGGGTAGGTTTTCTACCTTTCATGATTTCATATGGGGTTTTTCCTAAGATAGGTCTAATTAGAATCCTATTAAGAATGTAAGTTGAGGTGTCCACCACATTACACCAAAACTTTTGCGGAATTGATTGTTCATTCAACATCGTTCTACTCATCTCATGTAGAGTACGATTTTTCCGCTCTACTACCCCATTTGATTGAGGAGTGCGTGGAGCCGAGAAATTGTGAGTAATACCATTAGCATCACAATATACTCCAAATTGCACTTCATTATCAAATTCCCGACCATGATCCGTCCTAATAGAAACTATTGTACATCCTAGTTGATTTTGAACTTTCTTACTAAAGATTTCAAATTCCTCAAAGGCTTGTGTCTTATTCTTAAGAAACCTAGTCCAAGTATACCTAGAATAGTCATCAACTATTACTAAGGTATAGTGATTTCCTCCGTAGCTCCGTATGGCGGATGGACCGAATAAGTCCATGTGAAGTAGTTCTAGGCATCTAGAGGTCGAGACCATATTCTTAGCTTTGTGACTAGAATGAGCTTGTTTTCCAACTTTACAAGCGTCACAAAAATGTTTGTCAAACTTAATCTTAGGTAAGTTTCTAACTAGTTCCTTAGATGCCAATGATTGTATTAAACGCATATTGGCATGACCTAGTCTCCTATGCCACAAAGTGGTATTATCATCTATGGTTGCTAGACAAATCTTATCTTGAGGCTTATTTCCTAACTTCATGACAAATAAGCCATTTTTCCTAACTCCCTTGCCTATGGTTTTGCCATTCTTAATAATCTCACTACCATCTTCGGAGAATATAACTCTACACTTATTATCTACCATTTGACTAATGCTAAGTAAGTTAAATCCTAAATTATCTACGTGCTCAACATTTCTAATAGTGAGAGAGTCTTGAGTAATCGTACATTTGCCTATAATGTTGCCCTTAAGTTTGCTACCGAAAGTGACATTACCTCCGTTGTATGCCTTGTATGATGAGAATAGACTTCGGTTACTCGTCATGTGGTTAGTACATCCACTATCCTTGACCCATTCGTTAGGCTCTAAGTCAATTCCTAAGCATATCTATTTCATAAGACAAACATTCAAACATTTGGTCCCCAATATCTCATGGGTCCAAAGTGGTTAGCATTAAACATCCCATGCATTGCTTGCATGTGGTTAGGATGTTGGAACGGAGGGCAAATTTCCCATGGCAAGTAACTTTGTAGTTGACGGTCATTCCAAGTTACGGGATAGTTACTTGGAAAACTTTGTCTTCTAGAGTTACGTCTCGGTAGAGGATTTCTTGACCGAGGTTTGGGAGTGTTTGTTTTTCTAGGTGGAGGAGTCTTAGACCTAGTGTTGGGTTTTACAAATCCAGGTCTGGGGTTTGACATAGGTTTGTAAAATCTTTTGACTTCCTCTATACTAGCAATAGAGACCTTTGTACCATTTACAACTACGTGAGTTGGTTTAGGACCTGATTTGTTTTTGAAATTTGACTCAGTTCTGTCTCCAGTGCCAGACGGTACCACGGTTCCGTTAAATTTAATGGTACCGTTGGTACCTTTAGTGGTGCCGTCTGGGGATTTGACAGAATTCGTGGGTTTGACAGATTTTACTTGATTTGTTTTATCTGTCGAAGCATTTTCTGTTTCCTTTTTGAACCTAATGATCCTAATTGCATTTTCCTTGAGTTTTTCATTTTCTACTCGAAGATTTATGCATGACTCACAACCTACGTCTATTTCTTTATTTCTTTCAAGTCCTTTGACTTGATCCTTTAGTTCTAAAATTTCTACTTCGAGTTCATGCAATTTTGATTTTAGTGATTTGTTTCTACTTAACATTTTTGAAACAATTTTGCATAGATTATTATGTTCGTCATTTAGTATGTTATCATCTATTGACGAGTTGTCATCTATAAAATTAGGGTAGTTGTGACGTACCTCATTAGAAGCGTGAGCCATTAGACACGTTTCGTCCTTGGGCTTCTTTTCTTCATCATCACCGCTATCACTCCAGGAGCCTCCTATGAAAGCTCGTTGGTTGTTGAATTTCGGTGGTTTGGGACACTCTCCTATGAGATGATTAGGATCTCCGCATCTAAAGCATTTCCTATCACTTGTCCCTTTCTTTTCAACATGGTTCTTTTGTGATGTCTTCTTCTCATCACGAGGTTGCCTAACGAACCTACCTCTTCTCCTAAAGAACTTTTTAAAGTCCCTAACCGCTAATGCATATTCCTCATCTTCACTATCGGAACTCGAGCATTCCTCATCACTAGACTCCTTCTTGGCTTTTAATGCTAGAGATCTAACTCTCTCGTTTTTGCCTTTGACTATATCGGAGTCTTTCTTAATTATCATCTTGTGAACTTTCAAGTTTCCTATGAGTTCATCGAGTGACAACGTCGCCAAGTCCTTTGACTCTTCTATGGCGGTAACCTTTGCTCTCCATTTAGGATGTAGAGCCCTAAGAAACTTCCTAACATAATTCTTGCTAGAGTAACCTTCATCAAGAGCTTTAAGACTAGTAATAATAGTATTGAATCTAGCAAAAGTATTATCTATTGACTCATCTTCCGTAATGGAAAATTGTTCATATTGTTGAACAAGAAGATCTATCTTGTTCTCTTTGACTTGGTTATTACCTTGGTGAGTGACTAACAAAGTTTTCCAAATATCTTTTGCCGTATTACACATGAAAATTCTTTCAAATTCCTTTTTAGGCAAAGCATTATAAATCATCATTTTAGCCTCATTATTTTTGGCTAATTTCCTTTTAAGTTCATCACTTTGTTTATCATAAGAAACTATTTCATCCTTTTTAGTTTCCGGATTCTTTTGAATAGGTTGAAAGTCACCCTCGGTAATAACATGCCAAAGATCAATGTCTTTTGATTTCACATACGTTTCGAATCTTGTTTTCCAATAAATAAAACAATCGGTTTCGAAAAGTGGTGGTCTTTGCATAGATTGCCCTTCTAGATATTTGTCGGAATCCATTGATCGATTCAAGTTTTAAAATACAATATACTTTAAAATCTTGACTGACGTGACTTCTGATACCAATTGTGGGAAACTAGAAGGAGGGTTGAATAGTTTACCGGTTTTAAGTTCTTTTAAAAATCTTGTTTTAAAAGTTAGCTATTGGAAACTTTGATTCGAACTCTATGTGTAATCAATCAACACCAATATGAACTACACACTAAACTAACTAATGCTAAATAATAAAAGTAAAGAGTAGAGTTGGAAAGATCAAACCGAGACAAAGGATTTATAGCGGTTCGGCTACGAAGCTCTTCTTCGCCCTACTCCACTCCCCGAGTACCACACTCGAGAGTTTCAAGCACTATGTCAACAACCTCCCTTTAGGCGGAGAAAACCGTACACGTCGCTTATCCTATTACCGACACTAAGCTAAATGTCGAGTGCTAATCTTAGCTAGCACCAATCTACCAAGGTCCACGTGACCAATCACACAAGCCCAATGGCTACAAGAGATCACCACGATCTCTACACGATCACAAAGATCAACTCTCACTTCACTCTACTTAATCTAACTACTCTAGATCCTTTGATCACTCACACATAAGCCCAATGGCTTTAAGAGATCTTCACTATCTCTTAAGATCACAATGATCTTCACTCACACTCTCACAAAAGAAAGATAATCTTGATGTATGCTAAGATACAACAAGGATGTAACAAGTGTTACAAAAACCTAACAACTACAACTCTTGTATCTTCTTGAATACTTTGAGTTCTTCTCTTGCTAATGAAGAGGAATGATAACACCTTGTATCAACTTGGATACTTATGTTCTTCTCTTGCTAGTGAAGAGGAATGAAGAGGATCACTTGGAGGATGATTGGATCACTCTTGAACAAAAGAAAAACTAATCTAAAATGATCTAAGAAAGAAAGTGTGAAGAGAGTATTCAACTCAGAAAGTTTTGTGTGTGTAAGGATACCTAAAAACTGTGAATGGGGTTGGTTTTTATAGGCAAAAAAAATCTGAACGTTACAGAAAAATTTGTATGGACGGCTCCACTAAATGCACCACGGCTCCACTAAATTTAGTGGAACCGTGGAGCCGTCCCAGACAAGGACGCTCCAAATTTTGTCTTTTCTGGTGAAAACTTATTTGGGAAAGTTTGGAGCTGATTTTGGGGGGGGGGGGGAAATAGCTGTTGTGATTTTCAAACTTATTTTTCCATTAAAACATTTCTTAATAATTCAAAAATAATTTGTCATGTGTATTTTTGAAAAAAAAAATGTTTTGTCACATTAAAATGTGAAGTCTTAAAACACAAATTCACTTCTTTGATCATTTGTCAAGTTGTAAATTTGTTCTAGAGTGATTTGCGTAGAAACGGGATCTTCCGATTAAAAACTTGTTTACGTTAATTTTAACGTAACGTGATTTCACATTTTGTCATCCTCAAAACGTGAAGTAATCGAAAGATATAAATAACGTTTTTAGAACATTATTTGCATCAACAGATTTGTTGCATGGTTTCTCATATGCAATGAGACTAAAGGATGATGAGTTCAGTTTGGTGCAACAATTGACAGAGTATCATGTACGACCACGTCATATACTTTCGTCAGTAAAGGAGCGTAATCCGGATAACGTGTCTAGCATTAGAACTATATATAACGCACAAAATAAGATCCGTGGAGCCCTAATAGGTGATAGAACTCCAATCCAAGTCCTTTACTCACATTTGCAGCATTCAGGGTATACATATTACGAGAGGGTAAATGAGCTCACTAATGAGTATGAGGAACTATTTTTTGTTCACCCCACGTCATATGCTCTATGGTGTACATTCAATGGGTATTGCAATGTGTGAAGGAGGTGATAGAGGAAAGATATTACCCGCGTGTTATCATCACTGACAGAGATTTAGCGTTGGTTGGGGCATACAGAGAAGAATTCCCGAACGCAAACAAATTACTCTGTCAGTGGCACATTAACCAAAATGTGCTTCAGTATTGCAGAAATAGATGCAAGTCGCTAAAGGAGTACGAGTCCATTAAAAGAAATTGGGATTTGATGGTTAAAGCTCCGACACTCGTCATATTCATGCATTATTATCAACACCTACAACAGTTGTTGGTCGAACATGCAGGTACTTAATTATTAATTCATTGTTATTATTATTTAATAAATAACAACCCAAATGACTTTTTGTTAATTCATTGTTTTTTCATATATTTCTTTATATCTGAATAACTTGCTGCAAAATTACTCTGACATGTTTATCGCGTGTATTACCGATCAATATCGCGCCTTCGGCCAGACAACAACATGCAGAGTTGAGGCTTAACACGCGTTGTTGAAATTATACTTGGGCAGCACATAGTCCAACTTAGACACGTTGGTGAGTTCGATCGATAAGATTCTCGTTTCGCAAGAAACTACGATAAAGAATCTTTTAACAGAAGCAAAAACGAGAGAATGAACAAATGTAATGTACAAATATTTCAAGAATTGTGGTATAAAGTTTCCAAACATGCTTTGGAACTCATTTTCGATGAACTCCAATTGTCGATCGAGGCCTAAGATTGTACTCATCAGTTGCGGTCAGTTTATGGCCTACTATGCTTTCACGAACTACTTTTCTATCGGATTCATAGTAAGTATATTAAATTTATGACTATTAAGTTATTTTCCCCATTAATATCAGTAATTTAAATAAGTCACTTTTAATGAATGCAGATATGGCCATTCCACTGAATACGGTTGATATTTTTTGGAGAACCCTATCTGTTCCGTGGCCTAGTATCAATACTGAAGCTGGTCCTTCTTGTGATCCTGACGATGATCCTGATTGTGAAGATGACATACCACAATTCAGGAGTGTTTTTAGCAAAATGTCGTCGTTTGTGAAAAAAAGTATGTTAAAGAAGGTGAGAGGGATATACAATCCGGAATCTGTTGATACACGTCAACCTGCTGTTCACAATAGTACTCGTGGACGACCGAGCGCAAAGGACAAAAAGTCCCAGGCTACAAAAGTCCCAGACTTGAATAAAGTACCAACCGTAGATCACCGACGAAGCACAAATTCAAGATCTACAAAAGTCCCGGACTTGAACAAACAACCTGCGAGACATAGTTCTTACATGGGTCCTAGAGTTGAAAGAAGTCCCAAACACATGTTACACGTTGGAAATACGGAGAGCAAGTATTTCATTAAGCAGCTTCCACAGCTTTTCCGTCGATACATACATATGTGGTTGCAAATGGACTATGACAATCTTCGGAGCAGAATAAACTGGTTATATGATAGACCTTGTCCGGGAGACTACTGAATGCTTATGCCAAACACGGGGTTAGTTATTGCCACAGTGATTAACCGGCCTGTTGTATTTATATCCGGGGGACAAAGTCCTACGTGTTTTCCGGTCTAGATTTATCACAAGGAATTGGCCCCCTTGTGATTGCCCGTGTGGGGAGTGGGGATTGTGGTCACTACATTCATCTTACGCTAGACGAAAACTCACCATTTCTGACTATTCACCCACAATGGAGGTACCATAGACATGCCGCTGCATCCGGATAGGAAACTTTGTATCACGATCAACTACACATGTATAATGAGATTAGACAAACACAAACATAGTACATGATTACTGATTTATGTTGTAAATAATTATACAGACAAAACAATATAAATGATTACTGATTTATGTTGTAAATAATTATACCGACAAAATATTGTGAATGATTACTGATTTATGTTGTAAATAACTGTTTGTATTATTTAAATTAACAATACATTACTGATTTATGTTGTAAATAACTGTTTGTATTATTTGAATTAATTCTTTGGCCAGGTGGAACAAAATAATCCTTTCTTGTGTCACTGTCAGAGAGGATTGATTATAGAGAGGATATCCCGTAAAGAGGGTAGTTATGGTCAACCGTATTACGCATGTCCTTTTTCAGTGGTAAGTAATCATACGTTTGCTTAGTTATGTAAATTATTTGTTTGTTAATAATACATTTCTTATTATTTTCTTAACATGTAACAGCCAGGAACAGATGACTATGGGTGTCGGTACTTTATGTGGAAGGATGCGTTTCAAAAGAAGTACTTTAGTCAAGCCTCTTCTTCAATGCAGTGCTCAAACTGCGTTGCTAAAGATAATAAAATTGACAAGCAAACTTATAAGATTGACCAGCTTGAAACAAGAAACAAGATGTTAGTGTCTCAAAACAAGATGTTGATGACAAGAAATAAGACGCTCGAGGCATCACTGGAATTGGCAAGGAATCCTGAGGATCACGCATGTCAGTCGGGTGCAATGCTCCATGAGATTTTAGATGACATTAATAATCTTCACATGTAGTAGGTGTTGTTATTAAATAATGTGTTAATGTTCTTGTTTAATTGAATAATAACAGTTGTTTTGTTTAATGTGTTAACGTTAACGTGCTATTGTTTAATGTGTTAATTAAATAGAAACACGTCAGATGAATACATTGTAGTTGTTTAATGTGTTAACGTTAACGTGTACAGAAAAACATTACACAAAAAAATAAACATTACACACAAAATAAACATTACAAAAAAAAAGGACAACTAAAAGACAAAAGTACCCAAAAAAAAGAGGAAAAAGTTCAAAAAGGAAGGCTACCCCCACTAGGGGGTGACTCCTTTATAAAAATAGGGTGTGCTTGGTTATAACGTCCCCTACTTCAATGGCTGGTTTAGTCTAGGTTGACTTATGTGGCTCTCCTAGGTCAGTGAAGAAGACAAGTTTCTGGGTCAAAAGGTAAAGTATTGGTGCTGGTGGGAGAGTGATGTATCGATGGGTTTTTGGGAAGATGTCCCTCCCAAAGTGAATAATTGCATATATATCCTTTGTACAAGTTTTTGATGCACATAGTACAATGGTTTTTATGCATGCTTTGGATATATATGCAATTATGCATTTTCGGAAGGATATATATGCAAAAACCCCTAATAAAAATAGGGTTATAGGTTTTTGGGTTGTGTTAGTGGGTGAGTGATATTAAATTTTAGATATGTATTTAGTGAATAAATGGTTAAGGTGTAGTATTTTTATATCCGTGTCTCGTTAAACTGTGTCAAATTTAGGTCCTTCCCGGAACCGTCACAATTATGAGATATTATATTCTTAAAGTCGTTATGTAATACTTGAAGGTATTTTTGAGTTTTTAATTATTCATAAATATTCCTGAGTCTCAAATTTATTTCTCATTGTCGTGTGGTGTCAGCCTGTGCGAAACTGGGATAACCTCCCGTTCCTACTACAATAAAATGAGTAAATTATCATATGTGATTATTCCACTGTTCTAGGTGAGATTTTCGGGTGACGAAATATGCAGGTCTGTTTTTCGTGATAATCACATAATGGCCTAATCTGGTAATTTAGTCATTATAAATGAATTGTTATGAATTAAATATTAGGGCAAATTTACCATTTGTCACATATATGTTCACTGAGCATTAGCTCAGCCGCATTTTCTTTTCTCTGCGGCAGGTTATAAGCGGGATTCTGGGCATGAGTATTGATAGTAGAAGATAGAGGACCTACCCTTGATTAGATCCCATTATTGGAGTTATGATTGTAGATATTATGCTTTGGACATGTATTGTATTTAGATTATTGGTTGGATTATATTTCGTAAGTCCTTGTAATTCTTGACTTAATATTTAATAAGAAGTCTTCCGTTTGCATTTATATGTTCTGATTGACACCATAATGTTACACTTACGCCCTTTTTGGGTTGGGGTGTTACAGTGATAATTTTGTTTCTTCACTTTTACAATTATTATATTTATACTTTAATGCAACGTAAGGAAAAAAAAATTGTTTTTAAGAAATATAAGTCATAGGAGGGGTGTAAAGTAAAAGTATAAGAATAACGCAACTTTTAAAATTTTTTTCCTAAAAAGAATTTATTTTCGGAAGTTGCTTTAAAGTAGAAGTATAATAAGTGTCAAAAAAATTGGTGTCTTTTTTTTAAGTGGTAAAATAATTAGTTTATGAATAAATGAAAAAAGTAAGAAAAAAAAAAGTCAAAAAAGTGTGACAAGTATAAAAAAAACAATGTTTGAATAAGTGTAAAAAAAATTAGTGTATGAATAAGTGGTAAAAAGAAGTATAATAAGTGTGATAAGTGTAAAAAAAAATAGTGTGAATAAGTGTAAAAAAAAGTGTAGTAGGTGTAAAAAAAATTAGTGTATGAATAAGTGGTAAAAAAGTTAGTGTGAAAAAAAAGCATAATAAGTGTAAAAAAATTAGGGTATGAATAAATGATAAAATAAAGTATAATAAGTGTGAAAAAAAAGTGTGTGAATAAGTGTAAAAAATATTAGTCTAAAAAAAAGTGTAATAAGTATAAAAAAAAATTAGTGTATGAATAAGTGGTAAAAATAAATATAATAAGTGTTAAAAAAAATAGTGTATGAATAAATGAAAAACAAAAAGTAAAAAAAAAAGTAAAAGAAAAAAAAAAAAAAGTCAAAGGACTAAATTTGAAAATAGACGCAAACCACAGGGACCATTATTGTCTAAGTTAAAAAAGTCAATGGACGACCGGTGAAAGTTAGCGCAAACAACAAGACCTTTACTGTAACTTCTCTAAGTGGTAACCGGTCAAACAGGTCACATACCGGTCAATATTAAGTACACTGTTCAAAATTTGAAAGTATTTTAGCGATACTAGTAACAGATATAGTTGGTTAATTTTTTTTTTCCTTTATTATTATTATTATTATTTTTTTAATGTTACGTATTTTTAGACTTTGCCCTATAATATGGCATTGATTTGTTTGATCTTTTATCTTTAATTTTAACCATTCTTCATTTACAAACGTATTTGCAACAACATTGCTGCAACTATGTGTATACTGACATAAAGCATTCATCCTAAGTATATTTACAAAGGGAAGAGTTATTTTACATACCAAACTTTTTCTCACATATGCCAAATGACTCATCCCCATTATCAATCTAAAAATAAATCAACAGCTGATATTAAAATTATTTTAATATTTCACATATTTTTAATAATTTAAATATCTCATTGACCGTTAATCGTTAGACAAACCAAATTACACCGTTACGACCAGCATTTAATTATCTTTTTATAGATTGGCACTTTGATATACTTTTGATGCGTTCGGATCGTGCATAAAGACTTGATACGTTCACACGAGGTTTTAAAATTTATAAACATGAATTACCGATTAATTAGGAACACATACGAGCAAGTATACTCGTCCGTTGTAGTAAAGGTGGGTAAGTCAAGATCGTCCCAAGAGACTTGGTTGTACTCAAATGTCGTTTGTTTGTTTAAGCAAGTAACAAGTTGATGGTTATGATTGTCACGGATCAAACCAACAAGAAAAGCAATATGAGAACAAGCACACAAAGAATATACATGTTTGGCAATGATAACAAGTTAGTAAGAACTTGGTGTGAGCCTTAACTAGGACTTGGTGTAAGGACTTGGTGTAAGCCTTTACTAGTTTGGAAAACATATTGGTGTTCCTTTCGGCCTCTAGAACCAATACTAAATTAGTGTTTTATAAATCAAATATACATAAGTCTTAATCAATTGGTCATGTCATAAAACTCATGTCTAAACCAACAACAAACAAAGATGTTCTTTCGATCCCATAACTTTGATGTTATTAATTCGTGAAGTTCCATTTACTTGATGAACACATATTCAAAAGATGTCTTTCGACCTTTAATCCAAATTAAACATTCACTTGTCATGTTTATTAAGTTTCTTATACAATCGTCACAAAGTACAAGACCAAAACATTTGTCGACTAATGAATTGAAATCACCCACTATTAAGAATCCTTTCGACATTTAGATCCAACAATGATTAATCAAAACAATAAACAAGACAAGTTCCAACTTAACCAAATATGATGTTATCAAACAAACACTAATATTATCCAAACATCCTATTATCACAAGTTATCATATAAACCAAACAAGTATTAAGAAGTCACATCAACATAATCATAGAAACCAAACATTAATAATAGAATTCAACATCATAAACGTAACAAGAGTTTACCCAAAGTATGAATTACAAATAGGCAAAGGTGAAAGATTTATAGCAACCTTCAAGCCTCCAATCAACTACAACATCTAACCAAACTAGAGAATCGCTCCAATACTTCTTGGTGATACGTCCTCCATGAATGGCAAAGGTTTATGGTCTTTTGGGTGAGATAAGGTGGTGGAAATTCTTCCTTTAGGGTGGAGGCTAGATTTTCCTTTGGTGACAATTCTTCCTTTAGGGTGGAGGCTGGAATTGCACCTATGTTTTGGTGTAAATTCGTCCTTGAGGGTGGAGGATACAATTTCACACTTGAAACCATGCCAAAGTGGTATTATTTATAGGTAGAAGCCACCCTTAGCCAACAAGCAAATAACTTGGGCACAAAGGGTCATAAAGTAGCAGGTTTAGGAGTTAATAGAGGCACATGATCGGACTTGGGACTTAATGGCACTTAAAGAAGCATTAAAAATAACTTGGAGAAGGCAGTTTCAGCCAACCGATCGGATGCGGGGCAATACCGATCGGTTGGAGCTCTCGTAAAAGTCAAGTTTGCTCCATCCGAATCGGATGCGGGCTCCTACCGATCGGATGGAGCCTCCTGGCCAGAAGTGATAAAAACCAAAGTTGTAGATCTTTCTCTTAGCTTTCCGTGGCCGCTTGAATCAACTAAATCCGAGTTCGTATGCTCGAGTTATGGCCAAAATGGTGGAGGTGTGTCGGGAACAACGAGTCTTCCATTATTTCTTCGTTTGAGCTTCTTTTCTTCATTTCTTTCTTCGTTTTCTTGTACTTGAGCTTCCATGAACCTAAAATGTAAATTATACTCAATTAAGTACCATAAGTTCATAAAAGTGACCAATATATATGCATAAAATCCACAATAACGCTCCTAAAAACATGTTAGATTTGAGCGTTATCAAATCCCCCACACTTGAACTTTGCTTGCCCTCAAGCAAATCTAAGAAAAGAAAAATTAAAATTCAAACCTAAATGACAAAACGAAAAGAAAATTTGAACTTTTGAAAACTTTAACGAGGCATCCATCCGATCGGTTTGCACTTCCATCCGATCGGATAGACAATTCGTAGAAACATGCAGCATGCCAGCCGAATCGGATGCTCGCACATCCGATCGGTTGGACAGAGAAAAAAAAAATTTATTATATTTTTTTTTATATTTTTTTTATATATTTAATAATAAAAGAGAAAATAAGCGAAAAATGAGCGCAAACTCCCCCACACTTAAGGGTTTGCTTGCCCTCAAGCAAATATTAAGAAAAATAGATCCCACATGGTGCATGAAAAATGATTATAAAAATTATGATGCAAATCTACCAAGTACAAGTACAAGATACGATTCATCATTTTAAAGCTTATGGTGAAAAACCGAGATGTATTACAATATTTTCTTTCTTGAGTAACATTTCTAAACACCTCACGAAAAAGAAACGAAGTATAATTCACTCAATCACTCATTTATTTAGGTAGTGGAGTATATATAAGGGAAATCACACTCATTGCTCAGTCATGATCCGTTTATTACCATAGGCTTGTACAAGAAACAAAACTCCACCGACGTGGCGTAAGCACCAAGTGTAAACATCTAAAGAGGACTTTTATTCGGGTTTAAGGCTTAAAGGGTTATATCAGACTTACGTGCAACTATCTTGTGCAAAACATAATAGCTCGCTAACAACGAATTCTTGGATTACCAAACAACGGATGGTCACTAAGGATAACCTTAGATCGCTAACAACGCTACCTAATTCCTCAAGAAATCGGATGGTCACTACATGTCAATACACTTGATAATTTCACAAAGTCAAAAGGGGTAGGGATAAGGCATGGGAGTATTTATGAAATTGGTTTTAAAAGAAAATTAAAGTCAAGTCTAATACCCATTGTTGCTAGTTACCGAACAAACCGCAAACCCGTAAATGATTATAGTTAACAACTTCCTCTTCTTCACATATCGATCACCAAACATATATGTATATCACGTCTTAGCACATTGGCTAATCGATATCTCAAACATACTTCATCTTCCTTCATCTTCATAATAATAATATAGCACATTGGCTATAATTGTCATCACACATATTTTTTTTTTCTCTTTTTTTTTTCTTCGATGACTTATTCATTCATTTTTTTTTTTTTTTCTTTTCTCCATTTTTTTTTTTCACATTTTTTTTTTCATTCTTTCTCCTTTCATACCTAACATCTCATCTCCCCCACACTTCGCATAAGCATACACCACAAAAATACAAATAAGAAGCTGCAGTCTTCGTCTTTGTCGGAACGGCACATTCAAATAACAAAGTGTAACCAAACTATTAATCATCAAAAACAATCCAACATACCAAGCAACTAGCAACCAGCCATTTAGACTTTGACAAAGGGTTAGGCTAAGGTTTAAAGTGTAAAATCTTTTTGTATTTTTTTTGGATTTAATCAAAAATGAAAAGGATGGCTCGAAGGGTTTAACTAGGGGTATCTAGCGCTAAGGATAAACGCTAACAAATGGGTTCATATGGGTGGTTAACTAGCCAATGTAGCTAGCTAATATATCATTAGATGTAAAATGAAGGCCATTTGGTTTTATTCCTAAGGGTGCCTCTTTATCACACGAATACACTTATATCACACGAATGCGATCTTACTGCGGTCTGGTAATGATTTACAAGTACAAGTTCTAGAATAAATAAAATCACCGGCACACTCATAGCAAAAGATCCAAGCATAAAAGATGTATGCTATATATGAAACAGGCTAAAATCCTCACAATTTAGTGGAAAGGGCTATAATATGTGTTAGCAAATGTTATCGATCCCAGAATGGATTGCAATATTAATCGGGACACATATCGAATTTTTCAAAATTACATATTTCACCAGTGGATGATCCAGATATTCTAATATATTATCCTAAAAGCGTGAAAACAATTAGATCTCAAGGGGCAAACAAGCATACAAAATTTTAAATTGGCCTAAAAAATTATAAATTTGAAAAGCAGTTTCGTTTTCCACTATCTAACTTTCCCCCACACTTAAGTTAAGCATTGTACTCATTATGAAAAATAAACTTCAAAGCATGTAAAATAGGGAAAATAAATAAATAAATAGACCAAGAGAAACAAAACTTCCCGGGCCAAGAAATTGCGATCGAGCTCCATATGATAAATTGCTAAGCAAATGCTAGCATAAGCTTATGAGATCAATCGATTTCTCTTTCAACAAAACATCTCCACACCAAGTATAGTGTCACCAATAATCCAATCTCCAAGAGCTTATTAAATCTGCAAAAATAAACTAAACTACAAAAAACGCGTAAAATCCTAAAAACTCACTTTCGTAGGCATCACGTTTGCATTTAGCGTATGCAACAAGCCCTTTAAACCCCTCGGTGGCCCGAGTGGACGAGTGAAGTCTCGTGAGGGTTTCCAGTGAACATACCCACAAAGTTCAAAACATTTTTTTATTTTTAAAAAAAAAACAAGTACTTATTTATTCACAACGTACTAAATTAACAAAATTAAAAAAAAAAACAATTTAAGTAGAATAAAAGAAATGATACTCTTGCAAAAACCAAAAGACATTTAAGATAAAATAACTACACTTGCTTAGACTAGTATACAACTCTTGATAAGCATGATTGTGATAACTTTGCTAGCATGTTGGTTATGATAATTAGTTTGATAAACTAATCTATTGTTTTTACAAGTTAAACCTTCGTCAAGATTTTAGTTTATAAAAACAAGCATTAAGACTAACCAATCAATTCAAGATCAACTCAGGGTTCATAAGCTTGAGATAACAAACTTAAACACAAAAATAATCTTTTGTTTATCAAATACGCTTAGGTGGTTTTCAATCAATCCAATTTGATAGACAAAAAGTATTCTTATTACAATCACAATTAAGTTTCTTTTGTTTAACCAAGAACAATAGTTACAAAGCAATCATTCATAGACAAATGATTATAACTAGTTAAATAACAATAAATCTTCGAACTTTCATTATTACTAACTAGTCAAACTTGACCAACAAATGCCACTATGAAACTTAACCACAATTGGATCTTATAATTGACTTGAAATTGAATTAAAACATGTTATCACAATCATACGCAAATCACTAAGCAATAAACATCATTTAAGCAAGTGCACAAAAGCACTAGACACTCATGGCAAACATAAACATGAACTCGATCTAAACACAAACTCACAGGAACACAATACGAAAAATGAAAATAACTCTTTTTTTTTAATTTTACCGAACTGACCATCCGATCGGTTATCATTCCATCCGATCGGTTGGAAGTTAACAAAGTTTACCGAGAGCCACATCCGATCGGTAAGAGTATCTAACCGATCGGTTGGGTTTGTTCAATTTTTACCGAGACGACCATCCGATCGGTAATGGGATCTAACCGATTGGTTGGACAATTCGTAAAACATGCAACTCGCCACCCGAATCGGATACTCACATATCCGATCGGCTGAACAGATCGTAAAAAACTTTTTTACTTTTTTTATTTATTTTTTTTTTTTTTTTTTTATTTTTTTTTATTTATGAAAACAAGTTTTACTAAAAACTTTTTATTGAAAAAATAAAACAAGAACACAAAAGGTAACATCCACGAAAATAAACACAAGTAAAACACTTAAACACATAAACACATATATACCGACACTTAAAACAAAACAAGCAAATAAAAGCACGATCACAGAAAACGACAAGCACATAGACTCAAACAAACATAATTAATCACGTAACACAAATCAAAACAAAACGATCTAAAACAAGATAATCTTATTCCAAATTAATATGAGACTAATCTAGACAAGAAAAACACAAACTAAAAAGAAACACAAAAACATGCAAGAGATCATATCTAAAACTCACAAAACAAGAAAAACAAAAACTAAAAAAAAATTGGGACAGAAGACTCCAACCGAATCGGTTACGGGTTGTGACCGATCGGTTGAGATGGTTTGGGTGGTCCAGCCGAACGGTTGAATGTCAAACCGATCGGATAGAAGGCTCGGTTTTTTTTTTCTTTTATAAGTTTCATTTATAAACTTTAACTAACATAAACAAACATTAAATACTAAAGAAAACGAAAAATAACAAAACTTAATTTTTTTTTTTTTTTTTTTTTTTTTTTTTTTTTTTTTTTACCGAGAGCTCCATCCGATCGGATGGAAATCCATCCGATCCGGTTGGGGTTGTTTGGGTGGGTTTTTTTTTCGCAAAAACTTTTGAGCAATCTTATGAAGCAAACATTTGAATGAGCATTTTTAGAAAACATGAAACCAAATTTTGATGATGTTGGGATTTGGCTTTAGCAATTATGAGCAATGAGAAAATTATTAGACAAAGAGCAAGAAGCGCAATCATGAGCAAACAAGCAAACAAGCAATCGATCAAACATTTCAAGCAAACATTTCAACAAACAAACGAACACAAAAATACAAACGCAAGTCCCCGGCAACGGCGCCAAAAACTTGATGCGTTCGGATCGTGCATAAAGACTTGATACGTTCACACGAGGTTTTAAAATTTATAAACATGAATTACCGATTAATTAGGAACACATACGAGCAAGTATACTCGTCCGTTGTAGTAAAGGTGGGTAAGTCAAGATCGTCCCAAGAGACTTGGTTGTACTCAAGTGTCGTTTGTTTGTTTAAGCAAGTAACAAGTTGATGGTTATGATTGTCACGGATCAAACCAACAAGAAAAGCAATATGAGAACAAGCACACAAAGAATATACATGTTTGGCAATGATAACAAGTTAGTAAGAACTTGGTGTGAGCCTTAACTAGGACTTGGCGTAAGGACTTGGTGTAAGCCTTTACTAGTTTGGAAAACATATTGGTGTTCCTTTCGGCCTCTAGAACCAATACTAAATTAGTGTTTTATAATCAAATATACATAAGTCTTAATCAATTGGTCATGTCATAAAACTCATGTCTAAACCAACAACAAACAAAGATGTTCTTTCGATCCCATAACTTTGATGTTATTAATTCGTGAAGTTCCATTTACTTGATGAACACATATTCAAAAGATGTCTTTCGACCTTTAATCCAAATTAAACATTCACTTGTCATGTTTATTAAGTTTCTTATACAATCGTCACAAAGTACAAGACCAAAACATTTGTCGACTAATGAATTGAAATCACCCACTATTAAGAATCCTTTCGACATTTAGATCCAACAATGATTAATCAAAACAATAAACAAGACAAGTTCCAACTTAACCAAATATGATGTTATCAAACAAACACTAATATTATCCAAACATCCTATTATCACAAGTTATCATATAAACCAAACAAGTATTAAGAAGTCACATCAACATAATCATAGAAACCAAACATTAATAATAGAATTCAACATCATAAACGTAACAAGAGTTTACCCAAAGTATGAATTACAAATAGGCAAAGGTGAAAGATTTATAGCAACCTTCAAGCCTCCAATCAACTACAACATCTAACCAAACTAGAGAATCGCTCCAATACTTCTTGGTGATACGTCCTCCATGAATGGCAAAGGTTTATGGTCTTTTGGGTGAGATAAGGTGGTGGAAATTCTTCCTTTAGGGTGGAGGCTAGATTTTCCTTTGGTGACAATTCTTCCTTTAGGGTGGAGGCTGGAATTGCACCTATGTTTTGGTGTAAATTCGTCCTTGAGGGTGGAGGATACAATTTCACACTTGAAACCATGCCAAAGTGGTATTATTTATAGGTAGAAGCCACCCTTAGCCAACAAGCAAATAACTTGGGCACAAAGGGTCATAAAGTAGCAGGTTTAGGAGTTAATAGAGGCACATGATCGGACTTGGGACTTAATGGCACTTAAAGAAGCATTAAAAATAACTTGGAGAAGGCAGTTTCAGCCAACCGATCGGATGCGGGGCAATACCGATCGGTTGGAGCTCTCGTAAAAGTCAAGTTTGCTCCATCCGAATCGGATGCGGGCTCCTACCGATCGGATGGAGCCTCCTGGCCAGAAGTGATAAAAACCAAAGTTGTAGATCTTTCTCTTAGCTTTCCGTGGGCGCTTGAATCAACTAAATCCGAGTTCGTATGCTCAAGTTATGGCCAAAATGGTGAAGGTGTGTCGGGAACAACGAGTCTTCCAATAATTCTTCGTTTTATCATCATTTCTTCGTCTTTTTCCTCGTTTTCTTGTACTTGAGCTTCCATGAACCTAAAATATAAATTATACTCAATTAAGTACCATAAGTTCATAAAAGTGACCAATATATATGCATAAAATCCACAATAACGCTCCTAAAAACATGTTAGATTTGAGCGTTATCAACTTTCGACAAACATTTTTTCTTCATTTTTTTTCACATTTTTTTCCGGTTTTTTACGTTTTCTCGTCTCTTTTATTTGTTGTTGAAACTTGCTTTCTAAAAAAATCACATGTGATATTAGGTTTTTTTTTTTTTTTTTTTTTTTTTTTTTTTTTTTTTTTTTAATTTAGAAAGGCAATATATATTAGGGGGAATTGCATATATATCATTCCAAAAGATCATAATTGCGTATATATCCGGCTTAAACTTATATTGCGTATATATCCTTCTTAAAGTTTAAAATTTTCATATATATCCGAATAATTATTTGTATGTCTTTAAAGCCTAAAACAAGTGTCATATTTATCTTCCAAATATAAAAGGTCAATTTTACCCTTGTCTATAACATCATAGATATCACTTTACTCGGTCAAATCCTTCATCATGTAACATTGTCCATAAATTTTAGGGTTAAAGACTTATATTATAATCGAATTTTCTCAAATTTCCATATACCACCAATTTACCCTTTTTAATACCATTGTGAGCATCCAAACATTACATTTTTGTCAAATACCACCAACTTTCTTAAAAGTGACTTGCTATAGCCGGTTACCTACCACCACTTCAGCGGGTTAGCAAGTTACTATGTATTTTTAGTTGAGTTACATACATATATCACCAACGTACTTTTCTAAATTTCCAAATATGGGTAATATACTCGAAAATATTTGCATCGGTAGTCCTCCGTTATAGTTGCATCGTTAGTCCTTTATAGTTGAATCGTTAGTCATTTATACTTACGGCCGTTAGTAAATAACTAAAAATTTGATTATGTTACGTTTTCGTCCGTTTTTACACATTTTCGTCCAGTTTTACACTTTTTCATCCGTTTTTGCACATTTTCTTCCGTTTTTACATGTTTTCGTCCGTTTTTACACGTTTTCATTTGGTTTTTCACATTTTCGTCCGTTTTTACACTTTTTCATCCGGTTTTACACGTTTTCTTCCAATTTTACATGTTTTCATCCGTTTTCATCCGGTTTTGCACATTTTCGTCTATTTTTACACGTTTTTATTTGTTTTTATACGTTTTCGTCCGTTTTTACACGTTTTCATCCGTTTTTACACGTTTTCTTCCATTTTTACATGTTCTCATTGGTTTTTACACGTTTTCGTCTGTTTTACATGTTTTCATCTGTTTTTACACGTTTTCGTCAGTTTTCATCCGTTTTTACACGTTTTCGTCAGTTTTCATCCGTTTTTACATGTTTTCTTTCGTTTTTGTCAGTTTTCATCCGTTTTTACACGTTTTCGTCCGTTTTACACGTTTTCGTCAGTTTTCATCCGTTTTTACATGTGTTTTCGTCCGTTTTTACACGTTTTCATCCGTTTTTACACTTTTTCATCAGTTTTCATCCGTTTTTACACGTTTTCGTCGGATTATACACGTTTTCGTCCAGTTTTACACGATTTCGTCCATTTTTAAACGTTTTCATCCGTTTTTGCACGTTTTTATTCGGTTTTGCACATTTTCGTCTACTTTTACACGTTTTTATTTGTTTCTACATGTTTTCGTCCATTTTTACACGTTTTCATCTATTTTTACAAGTTTTTGTCCGTTTTAACACGTTTTCGTCTGTTTCTACACGTTTTCAACCGTTTTTTCATGTTTTCTTCAGTTTTATTTTGTTTTTACACGTTTTCGTCAGTTTTCATCCATTTTTGAGTTTTCTTCCTTGTAAAATAGACGAAAAAAATGGATGTAAAAAAGACAAAGACGTGTAAAAAAGACAAAAAAATGGATGAAAACGTGTAAAAGCAGACAAAAACGTGTAAAATCGAATGAAAACTGACGAAAACGAACGAAACTGTGTAAAAACGGATGAAAGCGTGTAAAAACGGACTAAAACATGGAAAACGGATGAAAACGTGTAAAAATGAATGAAAGCGTGTAACAACGGACTAAAACATGGAAAAACGGATGAAAACGTGTAAAAATGAACGAAAACGTGTAACAACGGATGAAAATTGACGAAAACAGACAAAAAACGTGTGAAAAGAAATAAAAATGTGAAAAAACGGACGTAAATGTGCAAAAACAGACGAAAATGTGCAAAA
This sequence comes from Artemisia tridentata subsp. tridentata, assembly GCA_021014915.2. NCBI lineage: Eukaryota > Viridiplantae > Streptophyta > Magnoliopsida > Asterales > Asteraceae > Artemisia > Artemisia tridentata. Next base: position 491,237,736 of record CP139509.1, on the reverse strand, counting down.
CGAGATGAAAACGTGCAATAACGGACGAAAACGTGTAAAAACGGACGAAAACGTGTAAAACCGGACGAAAACGTGCAAATACGGACGAAAACGTGTAAAAACGGACTAAAACATAACATGATCAAATTTACAATTATTTACTAACGGTCGTAAGTATAAAGGACTAACAATGCAACTATAAAGGACTAACAATGCCAAAAAAGCCACAGGGATGTAAAGTGGGACAATCGACAAACCTCAGGGGGGGTATTTTGGACTTTATGGAAAATCATATGGGTATTGGTGATATTTACCGGTACCAACAAGTTTGGATGGTGATAATGGTATTAAAAAAAGTAAATTAGTGGTATTTGAAAATTTAGAAAAGTTCGTTGGTAATATAAGTGTTTAACCCTAAATTTTAACATAAAAATGTTATTATTAAATCTCGATCAATTCATCTTCACTTGTCTAAAATCTTAAAAATTATCAAATGATGCACTGATGCGAGGAAAACATCTTACGCATCCCAAAAAAAAATAAAAAATAAAAAAATAAAATAATAATAATAATAATAATAATAATAATAATAATAATAATAATAATAATAATAATAATAATAATAATAATAATAATAATAATAATAATAATAATAATGTAGTGCCATAATCAAAACTTGTATATGTTTATGCAATCTTAACTACATATAAAGAGTGTATGGTCAAAGGGGAAAAGTGGAAAAGTCAAGCTTTGTGAAATGTTGAAAAACCATGTATTAACAATGTATTAACAATCTTGGAAAGTATTAATTACAATGCCTTTGAAATTATAACACGGTATTAACAATCTGGGAAAGTCAAGGTTGTTCTTTGCATGCGTTTGAAATTATAACACGGTATTCCAAATATAACCATGCGTTTGACACAATATATTTTATAAGTTGACATGACATAAATGACACATTTCTCATTTCCATGCAATATCAAAAAATATTTTATAAACTTAAATGGCAGTATATTGTGCCGGAATCATTTCAAGACATAAATGACACATTTCTCATTGCCTATATAAACTACCCAAAAAAAAAATGGAGGTGCAAAATCATTTCACGACATAAAACAATGGAGGTGCAAAATGAAAAGAATGTGGATGATGATCTTGAGGTTAGAAATGGTTTTCTTTATATACGATCCTTCAGTTTTTACTTTGTAATCCTTTTTATGTGTCTTCAACAACTTGACAATGGTTTTCTTTTGATGTGATGCATACATGTATGTCTAAGCTCAAATTGGATGTGTTTTGATTTTATAATATAGGTTAGCGTTTGATGATGATGTTGGTTGCAATGGCTGTGCTTCTCATTTGATAGTTTTCGACCTAAGTTTTTTTCGCTCATTACATGATTTATACTTGAATTAATATGTCAAATCAATTTGTTGTTGATCAGCTTCTGATATACTAAGTCTAATCAGTTTGTTGTTGATCATTGTGTTTAATTTGTTAGTCAGGCTTATTGGTGTTTCGGTTTGTATAACCTTAGTTTTACTCTAACTTCTTAGCTCATTGCGTGATTATACTTCTGTTCAGCTTTATATGTGATGCATATCAGTATGTCTCAGCTCAAATTGGATGTGTTTTGATTTTATAATATAGGTTACCGTTTGATGATGCTGTTGGTTGCAATGGCTGTGCTCTTGTAGGATCGAGTACTTTGAGCTTGATTGAGCTTGGTTAAACGAGAACCTCTAGGTGTAAGACTTGTGTTTATGTGGAAACTAAACAACAAGAATGTAAAGAAGAAAATAATAAAAGACAATGATCCTCTATGGATCAGACTATGAACTAAGAAATTGTTTTATTGAATATTGAAATCGATACATAACTCATAGACGGGATGTTTCTTTTATAATGATAAGAAACCTTAACCCTAACCCGTCATACAAGAAAACGTGTGAAGAGATAAACATGATCTCTTCTAAAAATAAACCTAACAAACTTTCTAAACATACGGATAACAAACAATAATATCCGCAGCAATAAACACTATCGGCAGAAACAAACTTAAACTATCGGCAGGAACCAACCGCAGCAGCAATGAATAACTATCGGCAGGAACCAGCTTCACTATCGGCAGCAATGAGAAATTCCTTATTTCTCAGAGATCCTAACAATCCTCCCCTAATCTTGAGGTTGACTAGGTTAACCTGCAAGATTCCAACGTGATAGAGCTTTAACTTCTCAGGTTTGAGGATTGCAATTTAGCAGCAGCAATAGTAAGAAACCAGCAGTAACATCGGGAACTTCCAGCAGCAACTTCAATAGTTCAGCAGCAATAGGAATTCATCTTCAAAAGAATACACTGGTCACCATGTCATCCATTTGAGCTTGACTGCTACTATGACAATATGTACATCAAATCACTTAAGTTTCATACTATTCTCATCACATCCAGGTGTGTTAACTCCTGTGAGAGGTGAATCATTGAAAATTAATGGATTTGATGTCTCTTTACCAATAGCCATCACTACTGGAGTAGCCAATGTTTAGGTGTGTTAGACCATGGTACATTGATAACCATCTGATTTATTAGAAAATCAGCAACTATAAACGGATTTGAGTTGTCTTTACCTGTAGCCGTTTGCTCAGGACTAGCCAATTCTTGGGTTATAGCAAACCTTGGTGAATTGAATACCAAATATGGATACCAAGGTCTTTACCACAAACCATACTTTTGTGGACTAGTCAATTCTTTGGATCCCATAAAGGGTTACATCCATGGTGAATTGAGAACCATTTTCAACTCTCAGAACTGAATCATGGGTGAGTTGAAATACCCTATAGCTTTGAGCAAGCTATTACAGCTATTGATGAAGCGAAAAGTGTACCGCTTTTAGGGGGTCATTTAAGCCCTAAATCGTATTTATTTGATCAAATATTGCCCTAAATCGTTCCTTTTGTCATTTTAGGTACTTTGGAGAAGAAATCTGGAAAAGGAAGCATTTTGGACGTTTTTGGAGCATAAAAGTGAAGAAAACGACAAAGTCTCAAAATCGGCTAAAAAGTACCTTTGACGGCGTCAGGAATTTCCCCAGACGGCGTCATGGCTTGGCAAGAAAAAGGTGGATATGAAAATTACTCATGATAAGCCAGAGAATTTTGCATGAAAAATCTGACGGCGTCACCCTTTAATGTGATCAAGGTCGTCACGGCTTAATTTAAAGAGGGACGGCGTCAAGCTTATTTTCAGCCAGAACGGATTTTGGAGGTCTAAAGAGGGACGGCGTCAGGAAGGCCATCCGGGAACCCTAAAAGCGGCGAGGTGACGGCGTCAGGATCTACAACGTGACGCCGTCAGCCCTTAATCTCTATATATAGTTTTGCAATTTTTTGTCATTAGTGTGGAACTTTGTGTGTGAAAAACCCTAAGACGATTTTAGCAGCTTTTTCAAGGCTTTTTGCCTTGAGATCTTCCATGTTACATTGAAGATAAGTTATCAATTAATCATTCAATATGTCTATGTGTTGTTTGATTCTATCTTGTTCTTGTCTTTTGTTTAACATGCTAGGCTAGGTTTTCTTTGTGTTTGCTTAGATCTAATGAAACCTAGCTATTGATTATTGGTTATTAGTGTGTTATTAATTATATTGGATGATTGTTCATCGATGTTAGGCTTAAGAAAACTGGCTAACTTCCTATTCGGTAACTTGCTTGAACGTCTTAAGAAACATGAACCAATGCGTACTAAGGTTTTTATGGTTGTATTTAATGCATGAGCGAATTCTAGTGATCCCATGTTAGGAGCTTCTTAGCCGGCTCGACATAGGAGTGAAGTAGGAGCTTATAGAGTTGGGGAAGTACGTATGCCACCCCACGATTGGTATTAAGGAATACACCCGTCATCCACGCAATTAATACACACTAATCAACCGGTAAAAGATAGTTAGGGAGTAAGGAAATCTAAGTAAACACATTTCTCTCCATATAAGTTTCACCACATTTTCATTTTCTGTTATTTTATTTTATTTGCATTCGTAGTAACTTGGGTTAGTTGACTAGCAACTAATTCCGCCCACTCTTTCAAACCCGAGATTTTACTTGCTTTCATAAAAATATAAAAAACATAAAAAAGAATCTTCTCTCACCCTTAGACCTATTAGAGTAGTTTTTCATACCTAACGAACACTATTCCCTGTGGAGAACGATCAATCCCCCGTACTTACCACTACACTATACTACATCGGTCAGGTACACTGCCTGGTGGGGTTGTAAGCCTCTTGAGATCCCTCAAGAGGTAAAACCTGTTGTAAGGTTGCAAAACCACGCATCAGCTATCAACGGATTTGATTATCACACCAGAGCCGTACCCTCATGGTGAGTCAACTCTTTCTTGTCTGCAAGACATGGTGAGTTGAGTACCATTTATTGTGCAGGTGTAAACACCAACACTGTACCTGCAAGGTGTTGCTCAAAACCAACTTATTAGCACACAAAATATACAATTTTTTTTTAACTAAGAAACATAAAAGAAAAGAAAGAAAAACCAAATAAAGAAAAAAATAAGAAAAATCAAGAAAAGAAAGATATACAACAACAAGAAGCCTCCCCTTAGGCTGCGACCTCCCCTTAGGCTCCGACCTCCCCTCAAACTCAGTATCTAGGGATTGACCATCCCAATATGAACCACCAAATGTTTAAACCTTGGTCCATCAAAAGCCTTAGTCAGCAGATCAGCCACATTGTCATCAGTATGAATCTTAAGCACCTAAATAAGATGCTTCTCATAAGCATCTCTTATGAAATGGTGTCGAATCTCAATATGCTTTGTCCTTTGATGATAAACAGGATTTTTAACAATGCACACGGTGCTTTGGTTATCAATAAAGATCTTAGTGTTCATGAAGTTGAACCCATAATCCAACAGCTGATTTTGCATCCAAAGAACCTGTCCACAGCAACTAGCAGCAGCAACATACTCTGCCTCAGTAGAAGATGTAGCCACTATAGTCTGTTTCTTGCACTGCCAAGAAACCAACCTCCTACCCAAAAACTGACAACCTCCAGTAGTTGACTTTCTATCAAAGTTAGCCCCAGCATAATCACTGTCACTATAGGCTTCCAACACAAAAGGAGAATCTTTTGGGTACCAAAGTCCTAACTTCTTAGGCTGTCCTTTTAAATATTTGAAGATTCTCTTGACTGCATTTAGGTTAGAAGTCAAGGGTGTAACCTGATGTCTAGAACATGCACTGACATCAAACATGATATCAGGTCTAGAAGCTGTCAAATACATGAGTGATCTAATCATGGACCTGTATAAATGAACATTAACAGCAGCATCAGGTTCATTATTGGATTTAGGCTTTGGAGGTTCAAAAGGAGTTGTGGCTGTTTTCACATTTTCCATATCAAACTACTTAAGTATGTCATAAACATACTTCTCCTGGCAGATAAAGATCCCATCTGGTTTCTGTTTAACCTGAAGACCCAAGAAGAAAGTCATTTCACCCATAGCACTCATCTCAAATTCACTCTTCATCAATTCTTCAAATTCCCTGCACCAGGCTTCATTAGTGGAACCAAAGATGATATCATCTACATAAACTTGTACTAGAATGATATCTTTGAAGTTCTTCCTGATAAAAAGTGTTTTATCAATAGCCCCTCTTCTGTAACCATGTTTTAGCAAAAAGGCTGATAGCCTTGCATACCAAGCCCTTGGTGCTTGATGAAGACCATAAAGTGCTTTAACCACTTTTTAAACCAAATCAGGATTCTGAGGATCCACAAATCCCTTTGGTTGAGTAACATAAACCTCCTCTTCAATCCTTCCATACAAAAATGCACTCTTCACATCCATCTGATATACTACAAACCCCATGAATGAGGCAAAAGCTAAGAACAGTCTGATAGCTTCAACTCTTGCCACTGGTGCAAACACCTCATCATAATCAATCCCCTCTTCTTGTCTATGACCTTGAGCCACCAACCTAGCTTTATTTCGAACCACAATTCCCCTAGCATCCCTCTTATTCTTTAGAATCCATTTAGTTCCAATAGCATGCTTTCCTGCAGGCAAAGGTACCAACATCCATACTTTCTGATTCTAGAACTGCTGCATTTCCTCTTGCATAGCCTCAACCCAATCATCATTATCAAGAGCTTGAGCTATACTACTTGGTTCAATTTGAGATAAGAAACAAGCATAGAGACAATGTAAATAATCAGTATGATTGCTCCTTAACTGATCCTGTATATAACTGAGAAAAGCAGATTCTCCAAACTTTGGTTGGTGTAATTTACTTCTTGTCTGAACAGGGGAATTTAGATCTCCAAGGATCAAGGACTAAGGATGAACTGTATTGATCCTCTTGGTAACAATGGGATTGACATTAATGGAGGATTCCTGATTAGTAATGGAGGGGTTGAAGTCATCATCATATGAGGAAGAAGTGAAAATGCCTGTTCTGGATTGATGATGAGGATCATCCAGTTTATCTCTTGAAGAAACTGAATTTCCAAGATCAGAAGGAACTGGAAATCTTTCAGGGGAGTTATCAATACCCAAAGAGTCAACAGGTGGAGAAGACAGAGGAACACCAGCAGGAATGGAGACATCAGCATAATCATTAGAAGGATCGGCAGGAACAGATCCTCTACCAGCAGAAATGGTAGCACTACCAGCAGAATCAGTAGCAGCAGGAATAGGAATACCACCAGCAGAATTCAGTTGCCTTCTAACTTCAGCTTCAGCATTTCTTAGAATCTCCTCTGTTTTTTTAGAAAACCCAGAACCAAACATTTCAGCAGCTTTCTTGGCATTATACTCTTGTCTTTGAAGTCTAGCAAGATCTTCTGCAAAACTAGAATCACCTTCTTCCATAACAGAAGAATCTTTGAGCTTTGAATCTGAAATGTTGTTAGAGGGAAAAGATGGAACAACTATAGGTCGTTCATCACTCTCTGTATCAGAATCATCATCTGAGGTACCTGCATTGTTAGTTTGAGAAACATATGTACCAACAGATTGATTTACTTTGAATCTATGATATCCTAAGGTGTCTGTCAGATAATCTAGGTCAAAGTACCATTCTGGGCCTGCACCCTGCACATTAGGTTTATCCTCAAGATATCTTAGGTTGAGAGTCTCTTCTATTCTCTTAGAAGACAAATTATAAACCCTATAGGCTTTACTATGAGCAGAATACCCAACAATAAATCCTTCATCAGCCTTCCCATCAAACTTGCCTAGGTAATCACTAGTGTTCAATATAGTCACATGACATCCAAAAGGTTTAAGATAACTAATGTTTGGAACCTTCCCAGACAAAAGCTCATAAGGTGTTTTATTATGAGGACTAGTAATAGATACCCTATTCAACACATAACAAGCAGTGCATACTGCTTCAGTCCAAAACATAGTGGGCATCTTAGATTCAGCTAACATAGTCCTAGCTGCTTCTATTAGGGTCCTATTTTTCCTTTCTGCAACCCCATTTTGTTGTGGAGTTATGGCATTACTATAGTCCCTTTTTATCCCCTTACTCCCACAGAGTTCTATTAGATTAGAATTCTTAAACTCTGTGCCATTATCACACCTTATAGACTTAACCCTTTTACTTAGCTGATTTTCTATTAAGGCAATAAAATCCCTAATAACTGGATAAGATTCATCTTTAGTACCCAAAAAGAAAGTCCAAGAAAACCTGCTAAAATCATTTGTAATCACCAGGCAGTAGTACTTATGGTCAATACTTCTGATAGAAGTAGGACCAAAGAGATCCATATGAAGAAGCTGCAGAGGCTCAATGATGGTGCTCACTGCTGTGATTGCCTTGTATGAAGCTTTGTGTTGCTTTCCTTTGTTGCAGGCAACACAATTGTGTTCATTAGAGAAGATCTTGAAAGGAAGCCCTTGAACCAAACCATTCTTAGCCAGCTTGTTAATGGTCTTGAAATTCACATGAGCCATTCTTCTGTGCCATTTATTAGATTCATCCACAGAAGCTTTTGCCACCAGACAAGCAAGAGAACCCTCAGGCTGAACATCACTTAGATTGAAACTGTAAAGGTTGTAAGTCCTTGGAACTTTGAGTTCAACCTGACTTTCATCAGGCAACTTGAAGTCTTTGGACAACACAAAGCAATCAGTCTCAGTGAAGAGAACACTGTTCTTCTTGTCACAAATTTGAGAGACAGAGAACAAATTGAAGTTTTGGAGTTCCTTCACATAAAGCACATCTTCAAAGTCCAGCTTGGCAGTTTTGATAGTTCCCTTCCCAGTAATTATGCCATCTCCTCCTCCAAAAGTCACAGTACCTCCATTCAAAGGCACAAAGTCATGCAGTCTCTCTAAATTTCCTGTCATACTTCTGGAACATCCACTGTCAACAATGCCAACATCTTTACTTCTAAAAGGAAAATCCTGTTACAAAGAATACATTTACAACATTAGATACAAGAGAGACCCAAGCCATTGCTGACTTGAGCCTGCCTAGTGGATCAATAAGAATTAAACCCTGGAGATTGATGAGATCCACCATTGATCTTGGACCCCATTTTCATATGTTGGTTATTGATTCTCCAAGAACAACCTGCTGAGGACTTAACAGCAGTTTTCCATCTTGCCCCTACCATGTGCATGGTGTCAAAATAAACAGGTCTCATATCATTTTGAAAGTAAGTGCTAGTAGGTCTGCTGAAAGGTCTAGTAATATTGCTTCTCCAACCAGTAGGATTGATCCTACTGGCTGGAACTGGATAAACAGTAGCAACAGGCTTATCAGCAGGAATGAACTTATCAGCAGCAACATGCTTACCAGCAGAAACTGGCTTGCCAGCAGCAACTGAAGTTCTCCTTACTGCTTGAGGAATATAAGGGGGAATATCACTGACATTTTTCCATACAGACCTATTTTGACAAGCATATATACCCATCTGTTTTTCATAATAGTCACAATCTTTAATAAGATGATCATAACTACGACACACAAAGCAAGATTTCTTTCTAGGGGACTTTTTCTTAACATTATTTTTCTCATTGCAAACAGAATAATTCAAACCAACACATGAAACAAAACTATCCTTAACAGAATTAAAACCACAACCAACATTGTTTGAAACAGAACCACAACTAGAAACATTATTGTTTTTAACACTATCAAAAGAAATATCTTCAAATGCAGCTGTCTTCGATTGAGATTCATCAATAGCTACATCTGAGGAAAGATCTTCTGATTTTATTGAAGCTGACTTGTCACTTGATCCACATGTGGCATAGTCATTTGTCTTGATTTCTGAAGATTTGTCACTGTAAGAACAAGAGACAAATTCATTAGAGTCACAATCAAGATCAGGCAAGTTCTTTGCCTTTTTGCCATAAGTCATTTGTGAATCATCAGAGTCAACAAAAGGATTAGCAGGTTTAAATGTTCCAGTTATGGGTGGAGGAACAACATTCATTCCTCCCTCCTTTACATACTTTACAGGTTTTCTATAATCTACAAGTTCAGGGTCAAAAACACTATACTCATTAGGGTCATAAAATTGATTTGGCCCTACCAGGTCACCGAACCCTAAACCTCTTTTAGTTTTTGTAGACATAGAACTATCAATAAGCTTGTGAAGGTTTTTGGATGACTCTTTCCATCTATCAAATCTAGCCAAGGAATTATCTAGCTTAGACTGCAAATCCTGATTTTCTAACACCACCTTAGCTTTTTCTCTTTCAGAATGTTTAAACTCATTAGTGGCGTTTTTTAAATCTCCTTCCAAAACCTTTATTTTCACTTCATAAGCTGACTGTTGTTGTTGATACCAGACCTTTTGTTGTTCTAATGTTTTAACAGCCTTTTTATGAGCCTTAAGTTGTATAAAGTTATCCTTATATTCACTTTCTTTATCATCAAATTCCTGTTTCAGTTTAGCATATATAGGTTCACAACCAAATGGGCAGTTTTGTACCTGAGATGGATGACCCATCATTCCAAATTGACCAGCCACTTGTTTCTTCTCACCGTATCCAGCTATCATCCCATAGACCTTATCTGCTCCACTTGCAACAGCCTTCTCATGATGTTCCCAGTCCACCATTGAATCGACAGATACCAAGGCCTTGGGGTCCTCTGATTCCAACTCTTGAATTTTGAAAGCAGAATACCTTGCTTTATCATCTACCTTCTTATCTGTACATTCCCTGGCAAAATGTCCTGGTTGAGAACATTTATAACACCTCACCTTCCTTCTGTCAAACCTGGCAGGCTCCTGTCCATCAAAGTTGACCCTTCTTCCTGCCTTCTTTTCAAACCTACCCATTTTCAACGATATCATAGCCACTTTCCATCTAATGTCCATCTCTTCCAGATCCAATTCATCAATCTGATTGAAATCTTCATAAACAATCTTCTGCTGTGGTGAACTCTCAGCAACAAAAGAATGAAGCACCTCCTCTAGAATATTATCAGATCTTGTCTGAGCTTTTGGTGTGGCAGGTGAGTAGGAAAGTGATGAAGATGATGGTGTCAGACTTTTTCCATATGATGCTTTATTAGCACCAGAGGTACTCACAAAAGCCGTATGGGTTGGAGTTTGAGGAGAATAGGTGGAATACCCTTTGATATCAATTTCAAGGGTTTTCAGCTTGTTGTACATATCATCAAAACTCATATAGTCCAGTCCACCTTTGGCCTTGAGTGTTATGGAGACCTGAGACCAAGATGGAGGCAAGGCCCTCAGAAACTTGGTGTTGCAGTCTTCATCGTCTGGCCTAGCTTTCAACTGGTTGAGTTGGCTCAGGATCTTGTGAAACCTGTCATACCCTTTGTGAATCCCCTCAGCCTCAGAGATCTTAAATTCCTGGAACTCTTGCTTGAGCATAGACTTTCTCATTTTTCTGGATTCATCATTCCCTCCAAATCTGGCTTTTACAGCATGCCAGATCTTTCTAGCATCATCTAGGTGATGGAAATCACTCATATGATCCTCTGGAATAGCTTGAAGTAAAAGAGTTCTTGCCTTGGTTTCCCTTTGTACAGCAAGGTGTTCTTCTGCTGTAACAGGTGGCTCTATATAGATATTGCCATCGTTATCCCTTCCAGTATTCTTCTTGCTATTTCCCTTAAGAATCACATTCCACAGATTGTAATCACTGTTCGTGATCCAGTATTCCATTCTCATGGCCCAGACTTCATACTCATCTTTCTTTAGGTATGGGAATTTAGCATTGTTGTTGGACATAGTGGTGACAATTTGTGTTTGGACTTGTGAGGTTTCAGATTTGGGTTGGTGATCTTCCTGGTTAATGACATTGTTTTGAGGGATTTCGTCTTCCATTGAAAGAGGGTTAAGAGATATGAAAGAGAACTTTTTCTTCTTTATCAGAGATCCTCACCAGGCTCTGATACCACTTGTAGGATCGAGTACTTTGAGCTTGATTGAGCTTGGTTAAACGAGAACCTCTAGGTGTAAGACTTGTGTTTATGCCAAAACTAAACAACAAGAATGTAAAGAAGAAAATAATAAAAGACAATGATCCTCTATGGATCATACTATGAACTAAGAAATTGTTTTATTGAATATTGAAATCGATACATAACTCATAGACGGGATGCTTCTTTTATAATGATAAGAAACCCTAACCCTAACCCGTCATACAAGAAAACGTGTGAAGAGATAAACATGATCTCTTCTAAAAATAAACCTAACAAACTTTCTAAACATACGGATAACAAACAATAATATCCGCAGCAATAAACACTATCGGCAGAAACAAACTTAAACTATCGGCAGGAACCAACCACAGCAGCAATGAATAACTATCGGCAGGAACCAGCTTCACTATCGGCAGCAATGAGAAATTCCTTATTTCTCAGAGATCCTAACAATTTTCATTTGATAGTTTTCGACCTAAGTTTTTTTCGCTCATTACATGATTTATACTTGAATTAATCTGTCAAATCAGTTTGTTGTTGATCAGCTTCTTATATACTAATCCTTATCGTTATGTCCCAGTTCAGATTTGTTGAGTTTTGTGAGCTCATTCGTTATGTTTCAAGTAGTTTATTTGGTGTTTTGGTTTGGTCGCAATCGGTTTACTAACAATAGACAGAAATAAACTTGCTTATACATTTCTAAAAAAAAAAAAAAAAGATATACGACACAAATTAACATATTGATAGGTTAAGTGTATTTGATGTTAAATAAGCTTTAATCTGATGCATCCCCAAAAGGCGTTTCTTACTATCGAAATACTCGAGATTGTCATCGAAACGCAATAAGCCATGACCAGTTTCAAACCGGAATCCCAAACACCCCTATAAGTTTTGAGCTAATTTGAGAATGAGTATTTGTGACGAAGGAGGCAACATCACAATTTTGGAAAAGTCAAAATCTGGTAAACAGGGTATCAACAATGAGTTATTAATAAACTTATGATCATGGAAAAATTAGTAACAAATCGGTTATTTTCAAAAGAGATATACATCGAAAATGATTTAAGCTGATATTTGGTATATTCAATTCATTGAAATGCAAATCCTGTATATATTAAACAAACATGCGTTTTAAATTATTAACAATGTATAAACAATCTTGGAAAGTATTAACAATGTATGTGCATACAAAAGGTTGTTCTTTCCATGCTTTGCTCAACTCGTCTTGACTCAAATACGAAATATATTCCAAATATAACAAATTAAAAAAATATTTCAAAAGATATCAATATTTGACACTTGATACACAAGATATCAACAAATATTTTATAAGTTGACAGGATATTTTTCACTCAATATTTGACACTTGATACACAAGATATCAAAAAATATTTTATAAGCTGACAGGATACTATTCAATCTCGTTGTAAAAAATCATTCAAAAGATAACTATGAAAATACTTTCCTAAATGATTTTGAAAGAAGCTGATCATTGTCAAACTGAACTAATTTTGGTTGTCAAATATGTTGGACTATATATATTGTGTAACCCAACATCATTTGTACAATTATTATTGACAAAAATACACTCATCTCCTCAAAATACATAAAAAATGGAAGATAACATGGTTTTGGATGTTGTTGAAGACAATGGTGCCATTCAATCCCAGGTTCACGTGTGAAATGTTTTTAGCTATCACATATTTTTTCTTCATTGTCTAATATCTTGTATCTTAATAGGGTCCGTCACATAAAACAAGAAAACCAAAGAGCAATAACTCGATATGCAATTAGTTGAACTTTATAAAAGCGGTGTTTATTCTTAATAAAAGACTTTCCAATGCGCATCCATTTCAATTTTGTTCGAAAGCCCATATTGATTTGAACAAACAATGGCTAGGATTAATCTTTGATATGCGACCATTTTGTGGAATATAAATAAACACTTTTCTTCGCACCAATTTTAACCACTTATAAAACATGGATTGAAAACTCTCAATCTCTTAATCTTTAATTTTGTTCTATACCTATTCCACCTTCGAAAACTTAAAAAAAAAAAAAAAAAAAAAGTGTTGATAAAAACACGGTTGTTACAACTGGTTTAATATTTTCCAATATTGTTTACATGCATACTTTAAAATGAAAATTAATGGAGCTTAGCACACACACGTTTGTTAACTATATTCATTTGAAAACTAGAAAGCATAAAATGGAAACTTAAATGCAAACTTAACACTTACACGTTTGAATATTCGTTTTGTCAACTATATAAAAACATATTTGATACTTTGATTGTCAACTTAAATAATAGAGTAAATTGCATTTTTGGTCCCTGTGGTTTGGCCAAATTGCAGATTTGGTCCCCAACTTTTTGAAAGTGCACCAGACGTCCCCATTTTCAAGTTTTCGTTGCATTTTTGGTCCCTGGCCTCAGTCAAATGACACAAATGCCCCTCTTCTTTTCTTTTTTTTATATTCCTTTTCAGTTTTTAACACAAATGGTCCTTGTGTTGCGCAAGGCTTTACAAATTTAGTCCTTTTTTTTCACAAATGGTCCTTCTTACACAAAATCGTCCTTGTGTGGCGCAAGGCTTACACAAATGGTCCTTGAGTCCGTTTTTCTTCCGTTTTTTACATTTTCGTCCGTTTTTCTTACGTTTTTTTTCTGTTTTTGTCCGTTTTTCTTATGTTTTTGTCCGGTTTTCTTACGTTTTTTACGTTTTCGTCCCTTATTCTTACGTTTTTTCCGTTTTTACCCGTTATTGTCCGTTTTTAGCCGTTTTTGTCCGTTTTTATCTGTTTTTCTTACGTTTTTGTCCGTTTTTCTTACATTTTTTCCGTTTTCATACGTTTTTGTCCGTTTTTCTTACGTTTTTTCTGTTTTTACCCGTTATTGTCCGTTTTTCTTACGTTTTTGTCCGTTCTTATCCGTTTTTCTTACATTTTTTTTCCGTTTTTGTCCGTTTTTATCCGTTTTTGTCCGTTTTTGTCCCTTTTTTCCGTTTTTATCCGTTTTTGTTCATTTTCCTTACTTTTTTTCCGTTTTCTTTTTTTTTGTCCCAATTTTTTATTTAGTCCGAATTTTTTGTCCCGTTTTTTTTGACCAATTTTTTTTAAAAAAAAATAAATAAAATTAAAAAATTAAAAAAAAAATAAAAATTTTTGTCCGAACTTTTTGTCGGATTTTTTTTTTTTTTGTCCGAATTTAAAAAAAAAAAAAAAAAAAAAAAAAAAAAAGTTCAAAATTTGTGTCCGTTTTTTTTTTTTTAATCGGACAAAAAAAATCCGACAAAAAATCGGACACAAATTTTGAACTTTCTTTTTTTTTTTTTTTTTTTAAATTCGGACAAAAAAAAATCCGACAAAAAATTCGGACAAAAATTTTTATTTGTACGAATTTTTTGTCAGATTTTTTTTTTGTCCGAATTTAAAAATAAAAAAAAAAGTTCAAAATATGTGTCCGTTTTTATTTTTTTTTTTTAATTTTTAAATTTTATTTATTTTTAAAAAAAAATTGGTCAAAAAAAAACGGGACAAAAAATTCGGACTAAATAAAAAATTGGGACAAAAAAAAAAGAAAACGGAAAAAAAGTAAGGAAAATGAACAAAAACGGAATAAAAAACGGAAAAAAAGGGACAAAAACGGATAAAAACGGACAATAACGGATAAAAACGGACAAAAACGGAAAAAAAAAAAAAAGTATAACGGAAAAACGTAGTAAAAACGGACAAAAACGTAAAGAAAAACGAAATAACGAAGAGTAAAAAACAGAAAAAACGTAGAAACGAAAAGTAGAAAACGGAAAAAAGTAGAAAAACGGACAAAAACGTAAGAAAAACAGATAAAAACGGACAAAAACGGAAAAAAACGTAAGAAAAAACGGACAATAACGGCTAAAAAACGGAAAAAACGTAAGAATAAGGGACGAAAATGTAAAAAACGTAAGAAAACCGGACAAAAACATAAGAAAAACGGACAAAAACAGAAAAAAACGTAAGAAAAACGGACGAAAATGTAAAAAACGGAAGAAAAACGGACTCAAGGACCATTTGTGTAAGCCTTGCGCCACACAAGGACGATTTTGTGTTAGAAGGACATTTGTGAAAAAAAAGGACTAAATTTGTAAAGCCTTGCGCAACACAAGGACCATTTGTGTTAAAAACTGAAAAGGAATATAAAAAAAGAAAAGAAGAGGGGCATTTGTGTCATTTGACTGAGGCCAGGGACCAAAAATGCAACGAAAACTTGAAAATGGGGACGTCTGGTGCACTTTCAAAAAGTTGGGGACCAAATCTGCAATTTGGCCAAACCACAGGGACCAAAAATGCAATTTACTCTAAATAATATATAGAAACGTTTGAATATTTGCATTTTCTAGTGGCAAACAACTATAGTTACACAAAACACGTAATCAAAATATCACTATAACTATGTGCCGCTATAAATCCCGTTGCTATGCACGGGTACTCGTCTAGTTTAATGAAAGCCAACAAACTATGAATCTGGAACTATGATAATTTACATATGCATGTGGTTATCCAGATTTTACTAAACCCAACACAACTGTGTGTAATTGTTGTCGATCTTATTACGTATATTGGAACAATCTTACTTCTTTAACAAAAAAGATCCTGAAGTCCACTTGAATGAATATGAATACCCCAAATGTTTTTTTATTGTTGTTGAACAAGGGTATAATTCACATACTCAAGGACGGATCCAGGATTTTTAAGAGGGTGTTGCACACAAAAAAATGTTGGGCTAACTAAATTACACCGTAAGAAAAGAAAGTAGCAAAAAAAAATTTTGGGGGTTGCACATACCACAAAAACGACAGTTTTAAATTTTTTTTGCACTTCGTGACCTAAAATCGAGTGTAGCCCGTGCCACACCGGCCATACATGTGTGTCCGTCCATGGACATACTATGTTTAAATTATATTTACCATATATTTTTAGGATTGTAAATACATAAAAATAGTTATTTGGATATATATGACATTTGTAAGATTTAACAAGGATATATACACAATTATAAGTTTAATTTGGATATATACGCAATTATGAGTTTTTAGAAAGATATATATGCAATTCCCTCTATATATTAAGAACAAAAAATAATAATAATAATAATAATAATAATAATAATAATAATAATAATAAAATAGTAATCATATTAAAAAAAAAAAAAAAAAAAAAAAAAAAAAAACTCACGATACAATACAAGACATCCCTCCCCGATTAACAAGCTACTTAAAAGGGGACGAGATCCAAAAGACAATACAAGAACAAGACAAGTATGATATGTAATAAAATCATATGTGATTTAACACCAATATCACATGTGATTTTATTAGTATATTCAAATTAGTGTTTAATCACATGTGATTTTTTCATGCAAGTTTCAACAACGAAAAAAACGTAAAAAAATAAAAAAATGTGAAAAAAACTTTTTGTCGGAAGTATATCAAAGTGCTCATCTATTGAAAGATAATTAAATGATCGTCGTGATGATATATTTTTTTTCGCTTAACGATTAACGGTTTAAGAGATATTAATATTTAAAAAAAATATATCAAAGTGAGTTTTTTTAAATGTTGGGTTTAATCTTATACATATGATCAAATGAAGATGGAGGGTGAGAATTAATCCTTTCATATCCAAATAAAGTTTGGAATCTAAACGATTTTAAATATAAGACCAGTCGACAAGGAGGTGGTTGCTTCACCTAAATCCATACCTCACGCGCGAGTGAGCCTTGCCTCCCACCAATCATCACGCGCGGCTCACAGGTTCCAAGAAGAAATAAGGTGAAGGTTTCACCATTCAATATGCTTTTTTTTTTTTTTTTTTTTTTAAATTGATCCGTTGCACCATGTAAAAAAACAAATAAATAAATAAAAATAAATAAATAAAATAAAAAATTCAACACCCCCCCCCCCCATTTTTCTTCTATAAATACACACAAAAACCCATCATTTTTAAACACAATCTCAAATCTTTTACACTCTTTTTATAAAAAAAATGTCTCAAGAAAACACTCCCCGAAACATCAATCGTGCCCAACGAAGAAATAATCAAAGCAATCCCCCACACCCGAAGGAACCTTCAATCTAGGAAATACTCCCCCGTCAAACCCACAACGCAACTTACGACCACAATCATTATATAACCAAACCTACCCAAACCGACCATACCATAATCCATCCTTTAACCAATTCTCACAACAACACCAACAAAACGCGTTTAGCCAATTCTCGGGCCAACATAACTCGTTCCCGTTTGATATGTCACAAACCCAAATTGGTGGTTCATCATCACAACCTCAATTTGATGAGGATATGTACTTACCTCAATTTGATGAGGATATGTACTTACCTCAATTCTCACAACACCACCAACAAAACACTCAACAAAACACTCATCGTGAAGAAACTCCACCACCGGTTACAGCAAGGATGAAAAGACGCCGAAAGAGGCCACAGCCGGCTCAAACCGATGAGCCACTAAGGAACATTCCATGGTCCCAAGAAGAAGAAATTACGTTGTGTAAAGGTTGGATTCATGTATCCGAAGATTCTGCCAAAGGTAACGCGAGGAAGGGGAATGGATTTTGGTCTGCTGTACAGGCGTACATAGCGAACAAAACAAATTCGGATCGACGAGGGTACGATATGGTTCTTGGGAAATGGAAGACGGTGCGGCCGAATGTGGCTCGTTTTTGTGGAGTGTATAATAACCTCATGCGTATGCAGCCTATTAGTGGAGCCGGAGATGACGAGTACTACAATAAGGCAACTCTAAACTATGAAGCTGAATACGGAGTAAAGTTCACACTCAAACATTGTTGGGAGCAGTTAAGGAAATGTCAGAAATGGAATGAGAATGAAGTTCCGGGTTTTTTATCAAAGGAAGCAAATGAAAGGTCCAAGAGATACAAGTCATCTGGGTCTAGTTCGTTCAACCAAGAGAGTGGAGGAGATACAAGTATAAACCTGAATGATGATACAAGTATAAACCTGAATGCCGGTGGAGATGACGAGGAAAATGAGGTGCAAGAAGTTTCACGACCAATGGGCAGGGACAAAGCGAAAGCTTTGAAGAAAAAAGGTGTGAGATCGTCGGCAACTATTAATGAAGAGGATTTGGCTAAGATGATGATATCGGAGATGGCACAGCAAGTCAAACGTGACAATCAGTTGAAGAGGAAAGAACGGGTTGAATGGATGGAGATAAAAAAAAAAAGAAGTGGAAGTGAATGAATATAAAGCAAAGCAAACAGACTTGATGTTCTATATGCAGCCATATGAACATTTGACTGGGGATGCACGCAAAGCCATGGACGAGATTAGAGCGGGGATCAAAGAGAAGTGGGGTTTAAACTTTTAGTTTTAATTTCGAAGTTTATGTAATGTTTTACTTTCGTATGTTTGCGTCTTTAATAATCGTAGTTTATGTATTGTTTTAATATTCCTGGTTTATGTACTATGTTTAATATTTGAAGTTTATGTAACGTTTTAATTTCATACGTTGTGTTTTTAAATTTGAAGTTTACGTTTTTATATTTTTACGTTTACGTTTTTAATTGTGTAAGTATTAAAAAAAAAAAAAAAAAAAAAAAAAAAAAAAAAAAAAAGGAGTTATGGTGAAGGATTGTTTTGCCTTGACTAGTAAATGGTGAAGTGTGGTGAAGGGGTGTGAGAGGAGAGAAAAAGCTGACGTGACGCTGATGTGTATGATGAAAAAAACTGGCACTTGCCATCCAGCCTAAGATTTTGAGGTTACGTGTAATTTAAGTAAAGGATGGATACATGTGAGTAAAGTGTGGAAATTAAATATACCAGGTCAAATAAACCAAGTAAGATAATGGAATTTAAAAAAGTGATATGGACTTGTGATTCCAAAAGAAGTTGCCTTTAGTAAAGAGATAGACAAACTTGAAATACAAATTATGGAAAATGCTAACTCTGCAAATTTAAGAGCACGAAAGATTTGATGCATTTAATGACTTGAGGCATAAACAGATAAAGTTTTTATCAAAGACTTTAGGTTTATCAATTCTTGGTAAAAAGCTATTAAAAAATCTTTTGATGCAATGCATAAAAACCTCTTCCAAAAATTTTTTAAAATAGTAAAAAGCTTTTGTCGATTTTGTCATTGCGGATACTCTAACACCAGCTTTCATTTATAATGGTTGAGTAAGTATACCGGCAATGGGGTTGTGAGTTTGGTGAACTTTTTTTTTTATTTGAGGTGAACTTTCTTCTTTGAAACTTGGTCGCGATTCGACAGCGGGAGGTCTAGCTTACGTTGTCTTAACCGGGCCCGCGCTAGAGAGCCCCCTCGAAGTGGAAAGCCTTGTTCAAATACACGATGGGGGGAGAACCCCCTACTAATCCGCCCAAAGGCACGACGATTAATAGGGGTAAACCCTGCCCCCTCAGACTTGACCTGAGTAAACCCAAGTCAAGCCCTCATAGAGGGACTTCCTAATATCTGACTTCCTAATATCTCAAAGATGGCCTTAGTGGGGTTTGAACTTGAGACCTCACGGTCAACAAGCCAAGATCCTACCACTGGACCAACTCATCATTGATGTGAGTTTGGTGAACTTAATTTCGTATTTTAATTTGATGGGGACTTGTAACAGTGTTTCATTGACATTTGAAACTATGGTTTATTAATAAGGTTCTTATTTTCCTTTTAATAGTACTCCATCAATGAAAGTGATTATTATGAAATTGTGGTATTTTCTTCGATCTCTATCATTTAATATCAATGCAATTTACACAAAAGATACAAATGTCATTGGTGAACCCTTTACTATGATATATAATACTTATTAAGAGACTGCTAAAATGTCCTCGCATTACACTGCTTAAAACCATCTCAAATGTGAAGTAGAACAATGGTATGTCAAACTTCTTTTCTTTTCTTTTTCTTTCTTTTGTATATTAATCTTAAAAACACAGAGTTAGACTATGCGTACTGAGGCGTTTTAAGCCCCAATAGCGCCCCCATCAAGCCCCTTAACGCCCCATTGCCCAAAACGAGTAGGCGCTAACCAAATAAAATACTCCCAAGAAGTGTTTTAAGAAATTGCTACCTTCTCTTTAATCATAATTCAACAATTTTTGCCATTGTACCCTTACTAGATTTTACTTCTAAGACCCTAATGCCTGGCCACACTGCCACAATGGAACGAACCAATGACTTTTTGTCATCTTTCTTTCTTCTTTCACATTACTACATACAGTGTTAGAGCAAAACTCTCTTTCATACATATTAATAAAGTAGAAAATTAAAAGCTTCGTAAAAACTTTTTCGCATTGAAGTAAGTTTATTCGTTAAAGGTAGAAGTTTCCTCACTAGTTTGCAATCTCAATTCACTTCTTTGTTCTATTTAGTGAATTTTTACCATATGTTTACACATATATATACTTTCTTTCAATTTCAAATTTCTTGTCTAAAAAAGATTACTGCAGAGGAAAGCAAGCAAATACTCCAAATGGAAAACGAAAAAAAAATATTGTCTCCAGATGTAATTGTCTGCAGTCTTCTTGATAGTGTAGAAAAGGAAAAAAATGATAAAGTATTCACCATCGATTTACAAGGCTCCTAGTAGCCTCCGAAATCTCAGCCAAAGTTCTTTTAAACCTCGAGTGGTTTCTATCGGACCACTTCACAGAAAAGATGAAAATTTGCAAGCATTTGAGGGGCGGAAAGCTGATTTTGTTCATACTGTTGCGTAAATAAAATCACCGCCAAAAGAAACATTGCAAGCGTGTGTTGAGCAGGTTGCTGCTTCAATGGAAAAAATCAAAGGATGCTATGCTGAATTGAAGGAGACTAATTACACTGATGATGAGCTTGCAGAAATGATGGTTAAGGATGCTTGTTTCATACTTGAATTCGTTCACCGGCTTTCAGAACAAAATTTTAGAAAATCTAAAATCATCTACCATCAAATACCATATGACCTGGTGCTTTTAGAGAATCAAATCCCTTTTTTTGTTCTTAATATCATATTTCAGTGCACTATTTTGAAATTTGAACCGAACGTCACTCTAATTGAATTCATTCTTCCACTTCTAAAATTCCCCAACCTCTTCCAAACAAAGAAAAAAGTTGGAATTAGTCGCCCACATGCCACTGGTCGCACACATACCACTCATGATCATATTCTTGGCCTTTTGCATAATTGTTACAAGCCCACATACCCTGTTTCCTCATATTTTCCTAGTTCAACTATCCACTCGGCTGTTGAACTCCACCGTGCAGGGGTGCACTTTAAGCCTCATCAAGATACAAAATGGCCTATGGCGATGAAAGTGAAGACGCATAGATTTTCATGCTTTTTCTCGGTCTTGGATCAAGCCTACTCTCAGGATGCCGGCACTGCATGTTAATCACTTCACTGAATTGGTTTTAAGGAACCTCATTGCATATGAGCAGTCTTCTATGGTTGAACCTTATGTTACATCATATGCCATGGCTATGGATATGCTAATCGATACTAAAGAGGACATTGGCAAGCTAATGGAATCAAAAGTACTGATAAACCATCTAGGTTCAAACGAAGAGGCGGCAAATATGATAAACAAACTATGCAAAGAGCTTGTGTGGGAATATTTCTTCTATGGTGAAGAATGGGATAAATTGGATAAACACTGCAAACGTGCCTTGCCAAGAAAGATTTTGATGTTAAGGCGCACTTATTTTAATAGTCCATGGAGTATCATTGCTCTATGTGCTGCAATTATTCTTTTTGCTCTTTCAGTGGTTCAAACCATCTTTGCTGTTCAATCCACCAGCAATTGATCAAATAGAGAATGTGACTGTAAGTTTTATCTTCTTATGTTGAGATTATTCAAAGTTGTTTCCCACTCATTTTATATTGTCTACTAATCTACTACGAGTATTATTAGCATTGATGTATGTTAAGCCTATCTTATATCAATCTTGGTTAATTGTTATTTTTGGACATCATGTTGGATTATCTGTGGATAAGTTTCATTACTTCCTTTTGTAAAACTCGTTCCATTAAAATAATAGTGAAGTATCGGCAGTAAAGAAATGGAGAACATTATGAATGAGACGATGGTCGTTGACCCGAACTTCCGTTTGTAAAACTCATTCCATATATTGGTTATAGTCGGCCATGGCCAGTGACCTTGCTGCCAATAGTATAGACATAGTAAATGGAGGGGCAGTAACGCTAGCGTGTGTATAACATGCAGTTTTACATGATTTAAAATCGACTAGTGTATATACACATTAATTTATCATAGCATAATGTAGGATAATTTGTGTTGAAATCATAATCACATAATCTGATATGTTAAAATATCTCAAGTATCATTTCCTTACTTTCTTTTGTTTGTCATATCTCAGGAATAAAGGCAAAGTTTGGAAGAAATAAAGAAGGTTGTGGCTGGTTTATGCAGATCTATTCTTGGAGGCTTAAAGTGGAGTTTTAAACCTTATATATACCTGCTGATCCGTGCTAAAACTATTTAGACACTCATCACCTGCATAAGTGATTAGGTTTGTATCAAATTATCTCCTTCCTCCCATATAATGGAAACCATAATCTGCTATTGCAGAATTCTTATACTAATCGTTTGATTATTGTTTTCTTTGTTGGCCCAATTTCACGGATCTTTAATCAACGATATACCAAAATATGAAATAATCTCTATTTTCTATAAATCTGTCATCATTGTAATCGTTACAAGTTCTAATCTATAAATAAGATATGAAAAGGTACAAATGAAAGGGTGTGTCGGTTCGTTTAATTCCAATAGTTGTGTCCCTTAGTTTTGTAACCGTTTGTAACTGCTATTTGGCATTTATTTGTTGCTGCGTTGACTTTTCCATGTTGACTTTGACTTTCGGGTTTGACCTTTAATATGGGCAGATTGGGATTAACCCAATATTCTCCCCCTTAATCACAATCGCTGCGACGTAGATCTTTAAGTCTTTTGTAGTCGTCTCCATTTTGCTTCCTTTAATATTCGCTGCAACATTGATAGAATTTTGGAATCTTCTGCACTCCCTGCTGTCTTTTGAGTTATCTGCACTCTCTGCGATTTCTGCATTCTCTGCGGTGTCTGCACTCTCTGCGATTTCTGTACTCTCTGCGACTTATGCACTCTCTGCGGTTTCTGCAATCTCTGTTGTTTCTGCAATCTCTGTTGTTTCTGCAATCTCTGCTGTTTCTGCAATTGTATCATTTCTCTTCAGTTATAGTCGCCATAAGCAATGTTGGCTCTAAGTCTTCTTCAATAAAATTGGATTGTTCTCTGACTTGATTCTTGCGTTTGTTTTGACATTGATATGCATAATGTCCAAGTTTGTGACATCGGTAGCATGTGACTTGAGATTTGTCTCTTGTATCTTCTTCAAAAGACGCTCGTTCTTCCCTTTTAGATTGATAATTGTTCTTGTCTTGTTCTCGGCCTCGAGACTGGTTAGATCTTCCCTGACCATATTCTCTAAAAGGTTTTCCTTGTCCTTCATATCGTGTGGACATCAAACTCTCTTGGTTGTTCACTTGTTTATCCTTCTTAAACTTAATCCTTTCTTCATAGGTCTTAAGTCTTCCAATTGCTTCTTCAAGTGTCATAGTGTTTAGATCGGAATATTGTTCTATAGATGCAACTATTTGCAGATACCTATCAGGTACAGCATTTAGTAACTTCCTAACTAAGTTCTGATCTTTTATTGTGTGTCCTAGACTAGCGGCTTTGTTTACAAGAGCTGTGAGTTTTCCTGTAAAGGTATCGATGGTTTCATCTTCCTTCATATGTATCAACTCTAGTTCAGATCTGAGTGTTTGAAGTCTGGCTTGTTGGACTCTTTCTTCGCCTAAGTGCCTAGTTTTTAAAGCATCCCAAATTGCTTTCGGGGTTTGTGCTTTGTTATTTGAAGTAATTGTTCTTCGGGTAAGGATTGGTAAAGGTATGCAATAGCAGTTTTCTCCTTTTTCTTATCGGATTGAGTCGTTTCATTTGGCTCAATTGTTTCCCATAACCCATTTGCTTCTAAAATAATTTGCATTCGAATTGCCCATAGTGAGTAATTCTCGGGTTTCAATATCGGGCATTGGAATTGAGGGGTAGTATTAGGTATACTAACCTCCTTCTTTCCATTATCTCCACCATCTTTTGTCATTTCTAATAGTTAATGACAAGGTAATCTCCTAAAATTCTAAAACAGGAGAAAATAATATAAGTATTCACATCGATTTGGTCTAGTAGTGAAATCACAAACTCTTAAACCTCGAGTGTTTTATACATCACAAAAAATAAATGCACTTTGAGGGGGAGTGATTTTTATATCTTCTAAATAAATACGAAAGAACCTAAGGTGTTAATTGTTTCATAAAAAATAATCTTGCTGAATTGAAGTAATTAATAATGAGCTTCGAAATGATGGTTAAGGTGTTTTATTAATTCATTAAGCAACCTTGATAAAATCAAAAATCTTAATAAATTAATGGAAGTATCTTTTTTGCTTATATCATTATATGATATTTGAAAATGAAACTATACTATTTAAATTATCCAAAAATGACCTCTTCATATTGGAATCAGTCGCACAGATGCGCAAATAACTCTGTTAGCGCTGTTTCATTTTGGTTCATGATTGCCCCTACTGTTTTATATTCCGTTCACTATCACTCGGCTGTTAACTCCTCCTTTAAGAAAAGATAAAATGGTCCTATTCGATGAAATGAAGACTGCTATTTTTGTTTTCTGTGGTTTGGATCCGCCTACTTGTTGCGGCTTGGTGTTAACGCTTCCTAATGTTTTAAGGTTGATTGATCTTCTTTTGAACCAGTCATAATCCTCTTGGGAATTGCTAACGAACTAGGGATTGGCAGCTTTGGAATCAAAAGTACTGATAACCGTGTATAGTTCGAGGGGCAATTAGTAACAAATTGAAAAGTGTGGGGAATTTCTCATGTAAGAGGGAAATGGCACTGCAATTCCTTGAAAAGGTTTTTGTTCCACTTTTTTATATAGAATCATTTCTGATGTGCTGCCACTTATTCTTTTTTTCTTTCAGGGTTTGGTTTCTTTTGTTTCTAGAAATGTGACTGTAAGTTTTATCTTTTTGTTGAGAATAATCAAAATCGTTTCCCATATTTTTGTTATATTACTACGGTATAAGAAAAAAAATCAATCGGAATTTTTTTTTGCACATCAGTTTGTATAAGTTCCTTTTTTTAAATCGCCAGTTAAAATATGTGTACGAGGAGACATGAGAAATTATAAGAGGATGTCGTTCCGAACTCATTAGTAAAAACTTTATTATTGTGGTTCATGGTAATGACCTTGTGCAAAGTATAGTATACCAGAACCTGGGGATTTTTTCTTTTGATTTAAACAATGGACTGGTATATACTATTTATCATAGCAAATGTAGGATAATTTGTCTTGAATCAACGATATACTAATGTTAAAATATCTCTATTTTCCTTACATTTCTCTTGTATTGTTCTATATCTAGAATAAGATGAAAATGGAAAATAAAGGGTTGTTCGGTTCTTAATTCTATTATTGGAGGCTTAAGTTTTTAACCGTTATTATCCCTGCATAAGTGGATTAGGTTGTTGCTTTGACTTTTCCATGTTGGAACCATATTGCTTTGCAGATTCCTTTACTAATCGTTGATTAACCAATTTTCTTTGTATCATTGTTACTCAAACAACCATAAACGTTTGTGTACTTGTTTGAATCGTTTGATTAATAATACGGCTAATCTAGCCGACTGATTCTCTTTTGATTAATCGTGGTTATTGTTCGAGTCCTGATACATGTTTTAACAATTTATACAAGAATAAAAGCGCTAACTGTAATTCAGTAAATGTACACACAAAATAATACTTTTCTGTAGGAACTAGCCATCAATTAACAAGACCTTGCTTCCCAAATCAAGATTTGAAAACATGTCTTGTGACGTATTCAATTCTAGAATGAAGCATTATTTAATTTAATAGTAACTAACTATGTTTTTAAAACGCTTTAATAATACGTTATGTTCCTAAATATTGGAAATTCAAAATCGGATCATTTGATTCATATCACACTAGATTTTTAAAATTCATGTAATAATATTCCCAATTATGTTTACCTTTTTTACATAATAATAATAATAATAATAATAATAATAAAAAAAAAATAAAAAAAAAAAAAAAAAAAAAAAAATCCTGCCGACACGTTTCTTTTCTGTGTTATAATGGCCTTTGGTTTAATTTTACAAATCTACAATAATGTATAATACGAACAATAATGTATAATTGTTAAAATACCTATCAAACTTTCAGGGTCTGTTTCTGTCATTACAGAAACTTGTTTTATATAACCCTTTATGTTTTGTTCTCTGTTTGGAATGTTTTCTTTGTGCAGGGTCTGAAGCTGACATCTCTCAAAGTTGATGGCTATATAAGTTCTCTTCCAGCTTTGGGCTCAACGGCTCTTTTCTTTTTTCTTCTGGTGGATAATAATTATCACCTCTCTCCAAGAGCTGGTCTATCTCTTTTGTCTTGTAAATCATTTGACTGATCATATTGATCCAGTCTTTGAATATTGTTGTTCTTAATCTGATTGACCACAGTTGGTGTTCAATCTGATCTTCTTTTGTCTGGTATTGTAATCTGACATTCTAATATTGAATCAAGGGGAGGTTGGTTGGATTCATTCTCAAGTGTTATTACCATTTCTACCTGATACCAGAGCTGTGGTTCTGTTAGATTGGTGATTTCAAGTTCTAGGGTTTCAACCAATTTTGGGGGTTCTTGAAATTGGTGTTGGATCTGGTTGTATTATTGATTAATTCAACAATTGTGGTGGATTAATTGCTTATTGTGTTAAAGTCTGGTGAATTAGGGTTTGGATCTGAAAACCCTAATTTTTCAAAATTGGGGATTCTTGATTCCGGTGGTTTCTGGTGTTAATTGGGACCTGA
The DNA here is from genome assembly GCA_021014915.2 of Artemisia tridentata subsp. tridentata. NCBI lineage: Eukaryota > Viridiplantae > Streptophyta > Magnoliopsida > Asterales > Asteraceae > Artemisia > Artemisia tridentata. The sequence goes on along the minus strand of CP139509.1, from coordinate 491,210,355 downwards.
TTCTCTCACAATATCTCTTAACTAAGTGAATTAAGAGTATTGTGAGGTCTTTCCGCTGTCTTCTTCCTAAAAGCACTGTAAGGTTTCTCTTCCTCTTTAAGATTAACAGTATTTGAGTTGTAGGGTGCAAACGGGTAAACTAACATCTTGATCTGCACCTTTTGAGTGGTATGAATACTTGCTCTGGTTTACCCTAGTCCTCAAACTTGATACTTGTTGTATCTTGGGTGTGAGTTTATCTTTCATTTTTTTTTCTGTTTAGATTGACGGAGATAGGTTAGTATAGGTTCTGGAGATTGATTTGGGATTAGTGGTTATCTGTGATTGGAGGTGTTTGGAGTTATTTGTTGTTTATCTGTTCTCTGTATGTGCTTATCTACTCTTATTTGCTGATTATCTGTTTGATTATTTGTTCTGTGTGTTTTCATTATGTCTGCTAGTGGTAGTGGTAGGCCTGAGGATTTTATTAGTAATCTTGACTTGGGTAATCCCTTGCATCTTCATTCTAATGATATCAGTACTAGCTCTATTGTGTCTGTTAAACTTACTGGTACTGAGAACTATAGGGCCTGGTCTACTGCTATGAAACTGGCTATTAACACAAGGAATAAAACTGGCTTTATTAATGGTACATGCATCAAGGCCACTTATGCTTCTAGTGATGTTCTGTCTAATCAGTGGGATAGATGTAACTCTATTGTTTTGTCTTGGATTTTGAATTCTGTGTCTGAAGATTTATATCTTGGTCAAATCTTTTCTGAAAATGCTGCTGAGGTGTGGGCTGAACTTAAAGAAACTTATGATAAACTTGATGGTTCTGTTATTTTGAGTCTTATGCAAAAAATTAATAACTTTAAACAAGGAGAACTAACTGTGTCCGAGTATTATCATAAGCTTAATTCCTTATGGAGAGAATTTGACATTATGACAAAATTGCCTAAGTGTACTTGTACTGCTAGAGAAGATGTTTTAAAACATAATCAACTCATGAAACTTATGCAATTTCTTACGGGTCTTAATGATATGTATCAGCCTATCAGGAGTAGCATTCTCTCCAGAGAAACTCTCCCAGATGTTAAAGATGCCTTTGTTGTTGTCTCCAGAGAAGAGTCTCACAGAGGCATTGCCTCTTCTTCTTCTGGTTCTGAGTCTAAAAATCAAATTGCTAGTTTTGTTTCTAAAACTAATTGGTCTAATAATGGGAATAAGAGATTTGATAACAAAAAAAGGTTATGTTGCTGACAATAAGAAGTTTGTGAATACTGGGAATAATAATAATAATAGCAATAACAGGGGTTCTAATCCAAACTTGCTTTGTAATAACTGTGGTAAAATTGGTCACACTGTTGACAGATGCTTTGATATTGTTGGGTATCCCCCTGGTTTTAATAAGAATCCTGGTCAGAAACAAACTAATGTCAAATCTTATTATAATGCTAATTCAAGTACCTCATCTGTGGAAAATGGCTCTTCTATGACCTTTACTAATGAGCAGATTATGAAACTAATGAGTCTTATCAAAGATATGCCTGCTTGCAGTATGCAGGCCAACATGGTAGGTATATCCAGTTTTATGAACAATAAAGTTTTCTTTAACATAAACTTTCATAAGTTTTATAACAACAATACTGCTTTGTGTAAGGTTAGTATTGGGTGGATTATTGATTCAGGAGCAAACCAACACATGACTATTAATACTCTAAATATGTTTAGCATTATTGATATTTCTGATTTAAATCTTACTGTGGGACATCCCAATGGTACTCTTGCAAAAATCAAGTATATTGGTAATCTAAAACTTTCTGATAAAGTCATCTTGTATGATGTGTTGGTTGTCCCTGAATATTGTGTTAGTCTTTTGTCTGTGCACAAACTTATCAAGGATAGCAAATCGTTTATTGGTTTTGATGAATCTAAATGTTACATTCAGGATTTGACTCAAAACAAAATCATGGGGACTGGTAGTGAAAATGGTGGTCTCTATTTGTTTGATTCTCCTCTCCTCTTAATTCCAAAAATCAAACTATAGGTAATCTATCTGTTACTTGTTATGCTTCTAAATCCTTATGGCATAACAGACTTGGTCATCCCTCTGACCAAGCTGTGAGTATGCTTCAACCTGATCTTAAATTCACCAAGGATTCTCATGTGTCTCCTTGTGACATTTGTCACAAGGCTAAACAGACAAGAGAACCCTTCCATTTGAGTGATCATAAGACTTTTGCTATTGGTGATCTTGTGCATATAGACCTTTGGGGGCCTTACAAGGTCACTAGCAGAGAAGGATTTAGATATTTTATGACTATTGTGGATGATTATACCAGGGCTGTTTGGATATATCTTGTCAAAACTAAAGATGAAGTTTATAGCTTGTTTGTTAGTTATGTTAATTTGATTCACAATCAATTTAAGTGTGGGATTAAAACTGTGAGATCTGATAATGGCACTGAATTTATAAATAACAAAATGAGTAACTTGTTTAGTAGCCTGGGTATAGTTCATCAAACATCTTGTGCTTATACTCCTCAGCAAAATGGTATTGCTGAGAGAAAGCATAGACATCTGTTAAATGTTGCTAGAAGTTTGTTGTTTCAAAGTGGTATTCCTTTAAGTATGTGGCATGAATGCATCTTAACTACTGCCTATCTGATTAACAGGTTGTCATCTTCTGTTCTGAGTGGGAAATCTCCTTTTGAGCTTATGTATGGTCAAAAACCAAAACTGTCTCATCTGAGAAGTTTTGGTTGTCTATGTTTCTCCTCTATTCTCAAAAATTATGATAAGTTTTCTGCTAGATCTGAAAAATGTGTTCTAATTGGCTTTTCTACTACAAAAAAGGCTTACAAAGTTTATAGCATTGACTCTAAAATGATTTTCTATTCCAGAGATGTTCAATTCTATGAAACTGTTTTTCCATTCAAAATGAATTCTAAGCTGCAAACTGATCAGAACTCAGATTCTACATTGAATGATCAAATTTTTTTTAATGAGAAACACTTTGATCATAATCCCAATGATGAAAGGAGAGGTAATAATACAACACCCAATGATGATGGTGGTGCCTCTTCATGCCCTAGAAGTATAAATACTTCTACTGATGATGAGACTAATGGCACTGCAACATCAATGGGTGATAACACTCTGTCTGAGGGAAATGTCCCTTCCAGTTCTAATCCTGAAACAGCTCAAGTCAATCCTACTCAGAACCTAAGTCCTGAGCAGCCTGCTCTTAGGAGGTCTAGTAGAAACACTAAGGCTCCTGCTAGGTTTAATGACTATGTTGTTAATAGTAGTGTTAAATATGGGCTTGAAAAATATGTCTGTTATTCCAATCTTAGCCCTGCTAATTACTGTTTCTCCACTACTTTAAACAAATCTGTTGAACCCTCTTCTTATGATGAGGCTGCTAAGGACAATAATTGGGTTCAGGTTATGAATAATGAGATTACTGCCTTAAAAAGGAATAATACTTGGATTGAATGTGATCTTCCTAAAGGAAGAAAACCTGTTGGCAGTAAATGGTTGTGGAAAATTAAATATAAGTCTACAGGGGAGATTGATAAGTATAAAGTCAGGCTTGTAGCCAAGGGCTTCAGCCAGAGGGAGGGATTTGATTATATGGAAATTTTCAGTCTGTTGTTAAAATGTCTACTGTTAGATGCATGATTAATGTTGCTATTTGTAATAATTGGAGTCTGTTTCAATTAGATGTCAACAATGCTTTTCTATATGGTGATTTAACTGAGGATGTGTATATGACTCTGCCCCCTGATTTTGATAATCATAAATCTAAGGTTGTGAAGCTTAATAAGTCCCTGTATGGCCTTAAACAGGCTCCTAGACAATGGAATGCAAAATTAACTTCAACTCTTAATGAACATGGTTTTGTGCAGTCTAAAAATGATTATTCTTTGTTCACTAAGAGGTCTGGGAATGTATTTTTGGCCTTACTTGTGTATGTTGATGACATTGTCATAACTGGCAATGATATTAATGAAATTGAGAAGTTCAAAGTGTTTTTGAAAACAAAATTCCAAATCAAAGATTTAGGGAAGTTAAAATACTTTCTTAGAATTGAAGTTTTGGAAAATGATAATGGTGTTTGTCTCAGTCAAAGGAAGTATTGTTTAGAACTCTTGCATGAATATGGTTTGCTTGCTGCCAAACCTGTTGACACACCTTTGCCTGAAAACACCACTCTTAATCACATTGAGTCTGCTGATGATAAAGCCTTGAAAAATATTGGGAACTATCAAAAACTGGTTGGCAAGTTAATTTACTTAACCAATACCAGACCAGATATTTCTTATGTTGTTCATAGCTTGAGTCAGTTCATGCATGCTCCCCTTGAGTCTCACTTGAATGCTGCATTGAGGGTTTTGAGATTCTTGAAAGGCTCACCTGGTAATGGTGTGCAAATTAACAAAAAGGGAAACCTTAAGCTTAGAGCTTATGCTGACTCTGACTGGGCAAGATGTCCTGTTACCAGGAAATCTGTGTCTGGCTATTGTGTTTTTCTGGGTGACTCTTTGGTTACCTGGAAAAGTAAGAAACAATCTACTTTATCTAGATCTTCAGCTGAGGCTGAGTACAGAAGCATGGCTTCATGTACTTGTGAGATTATTTGGTTATCCAATCTTCTTGGTGATATGGGTGTTAATGGATTACTACATGTGATGTTGTATTGTGACAACAGTTCAGCATTACAAATTGCTGGAAATCCTGTTTTTCATGAAAAAACCAAACACTTTGAGATTGATGTTCATCTTGTTAGAGAGAAGGTTTCTGCTGGTGTTATTAAGACTGAGAAAATTCACACTTCTCAGCAGATTGCTGATATTTTGACAAAAGCCTTAGACTGTAAAAGTCATAAGTTTTTGTGTGATCAGTTGGGTATGTTGGACATGTTTGGTGTGAAAGTTTGAGGGAGGGTGTTAAAATACCTATCAAACTTTCAGGGTCTGTTTCTGTCATTACAGAAACTTGTTTTACATAACCCTTTATGTTTTGTTCTCTGTTTGGAATGTTTTCTTTGTGCAGGGTCTGAAGCTGGCATCTCTCAAAGTTGATGGCTATATAAGTTCTCTTCCAGATTTGGGCTCAACGGCTCTTTTCTTTTTTCTTCTGGTGGATAACAATTATCACCTCTCTCCAAGAGCTGGTTTATCTCTTTTGTCTTGTAAATCATTTGACTGATCATATTAATCCAGTCTTTGAATATTGTTGTTCTTAATCTGATTGACCACAGTTGGTGTTCAATCTGATCTTCTTTTTTCTGGTATTGTAATCTGACATTCTAATATTGAATCAAGGGGAGGTTGGTTGGATTCATTTTCAAGTGTTATTACCATTTCTACAATACGACCATCTGGACATGCTCCTACCCACCATTAGGTTACTTGTAGAGTTGTAAGTTTTGTAAATCTATGTATACTGTAGTGTGTGTATATATATATATATATATATATATATATATATATATATATATATATATATATATATATATATATATATATATATATATATATATATGTGTGTGTGTGTGTGTGTGTGTATATATATATATATATATATATATATATACATACTAGATGCAAGGCCCGCCCGATATATATATATATATATATATATATATATATATATATATATATATATATATATATATATATATATATATATATATATATATATATGTGTGTGTATATATATACACATACATACTAGATGCAAGGCTCGCCCGATGGGCGGCTAGCTATAAAAATTTTATTATACGATAAAGTTAATAGTAAAATATGTATGAACGTGTAGTCGCATCCATGGGACAAAAATGAATAAAATAAACATGCCATTATCAAGAAAATAATAACGTTAAACAAAACCTAACGTTCAAAATAACCGAATTACATATAATTTATAATCTATGAAAAACTTCTCTAAATCACAACACTTTTAGAGTTGGTTGTAGAGTTGGTGTAGTTGCCGTTTTTGTGGAATCGATATAAACCAAAAACATCTATCATCCATTCAAACTTGAATATCCTCCATTCAGTTAAGAATGCAAGATCATCTACGCTGATCCACAGGTGGCCTACAACAATTAGAAACAATGAACGAAATTCAGAAATCAAGAAGACAAAATTAAAGAATATTGAGGTGAACTAAAATTTGAAATGCTACAAACTATAAAGACACTTTTTAAACTATTGCTATCCAACACATACGATTCGTTCATCTAGTTAGCCATCCAAAAGTGCTCCAACCCAGCCGTACCATGTCATTCTATTGCATTAAAATTTACGATTGAATGTCTTACCTTATATTATATGAATTCATGTTAGCAGAAATGTGGGTAATGATTGCACCAAAAAATAAATACTCCCAACTATGCCAGGTTATTTGTATATGAATTCATTTTTCCAGCCTTTTGAGCACCAACATGCGAGAAAATTGAGGAGCGTCAATTCTACATCTTGTTGGCATGCCTTTCGCTTCTTGCATGTGGTCTGCACTTCCAAATAAGTAACAAATTATGAATTACCTGAATTATTTTCGAGAGATTTCTATAAAATATGTCCTCCAATAGGTGGTTTATATAACATGATATAATGATATAGACTTGTATCTTAACTGATTTAGCATGATCCAAAACATGTATTAAACATCACATAAGAAGCATTTAATTTATCCAAATAGGACATGCAACAAATTTTTACGGAACACACTTCAAAAATCAAAACATCTTTAAGCAGAATGGGTCACCTTGGTTGAGTGGGTCACAAGATTTGAAACTTACATGTTTATACAACCTCATAACTTTTTTTTTTTAACATTAACCCTTAATTTATTTTTGCAGTGATAATGTGACTAAAAATAAATTATAATCCCCTATTTTAATGTTATGCAAAGGCTGCTTAAGGCTGATGCTATGAGTGGGACCCCCTGATTTCATTTAGACAAATCGTGACTATGAAATAACATTAAAATCACTAAACACCTTATAAAGATAAACTTAAGTAGAGGTTGAAACTCAAACAAATTAATATGGAAACAGTTTGTTGATATAAATAATGCCTAAACACGTTATTAATATTTTTCGATATCTCTATGTTTTGATAATCACAAAATGTAAAATCATTAATCGGAAAATTATGACGTAAACAAGTATTTAGTTGTAAATATCTATTTCTACAACTCAAATCACTTAAGGTATGAATGAACTAATGCTTAGTGCATTATATGATCAAAGGAACATTTTCTTAATAACTAGATTTTTTATAAAACATCAAAAACATTTTATATATTTTTGAAAAACATTTTTGGTATTAAATAAAAATGTTTAATCTTTTATAAAAATATGAATTCAAATTTTTAACCAAAATCAGTTAAAATGTTCCAGAAAAACCTTCCCCACAAAAGGACAAAATTGGCCAACGGACAGAAGGGGCAGCCCCCTTAATTTTACTAGGCGGCCCCCTTAATTATTAAGGGGACCCCCCCCCGCTCCAGTAGACTTCCAGCTGTCCAATTTTTCTCCTATAAATACCAGTCTTCTCCTGGACTTTTACTCACCTTTTGCACACTAAAACTTTCTGTTTTAAATCACATTTCATATCTTCAAAATCCTTTGATCATATAATCTTAAGCTTTGGTTTCTAAGTGATCCAAGCTTCCACCACCAAAAGTGCAAAAGAAGAACTCTACTTCAACTAGTGAAGAAGTGTTATTACTTACCTCATTCAATTGTGTTGTTGTGTAAAGTGTTGTGTAGTTGTGATAAGTAGATCTAAGTGTAATTACATAGTAGTGTTGTAAATTAGTTGTGAAGTAGTTGTGAATAAGTAGTTGTGAAGTAGTTGTGAAGAAGTAGTCGTGAAGTAGTCGTGAAGAACTAGTCGTGAAGCCGTTGTGAAGAAGTCGTGAAGCCGTCGTGAAGAAGTCGTGATTAAGTCGTGTAGAAGTTGTGTATAAGTTGTGAGATTGGTTCTAGCTACGATTAGAACTCGACATCTAGCTTTGTGTCGTTAAGCCGGTGTAAGCTAAAGTTGTGTAAGGTTTCTCCGCCATAAGGGAGTTTGTTGACATAGTGAAGAAAAACTCTCGAGTAGGTGACTCGAGGAGTGGAGTAGGGCAAGGAAGGTGTCCTTGTAGCCGAACCACTATAAATCTCCGTGTTGTGGTTTGATCTTTCCATCTCTCTCTTTTATTTCATTATATTTACATTACTTGCATTACTTATCTATATTTGTTTATATATGTTCATATTAATCAAGAATTGAATTCACATAAGATAGAATCGAAGTTTTTAAAAAGTAAACAAAAAGTTTTTCATAAATTTAAAAGACGTAAAACTATTCAACCCCCCTTCTAGTTTTCCACAATTGGTATCAAGAGCCACGTCAAACAAGATTTTTAAAATTAACTGTATTTTAAAACTTGAAACGATCTATGGAATCTGAAAAATATTTAGAAGGGCAATCTATGCAAAGACCACCACTATTTGAAAGTGATGGATTTTTATATTGGAAAAATCGATTCGAAACTTATGTGAAGTCAAAAGATCTAGATCTTTGGCATGTTATTACTAATGGTGATTTTTTACCTATTCAACATAATCTTGAAACTAAAAAGGATGAAATTGTACCTTTTGAAAAACAAAGTGATGATTTAAAAAGAAAACTTTCTAAAAATAATGAGGCTAAAATGGTTATTTATAATGCGCTACCACGTAAAGAATATGAAAGAATCTTTATGTGCGAAACCGCAAAAGAAATTTGGAACTCTTTACTAATAACTCACCAAGGTAATAGTCAAGTCAAAGATAATAAAATAGATCTTCTTGTTCAACAATATGAACAATTCACGATTCCGGAAGAGGAATCAATTGATAATGCATTTGCTGGGTTTAACACAATCATCACAAGTTTAAAGGCACTTGATGAGAGTTTTTCTAGTAAGAATTTTGTCAGGAAATTTCTTAGGGCTCTTCATCCAAAGTGGCGGGCTAAAGTTACGGCGATTGAAGAATCAAAGAACTTGTCAACTCTTCAACTTGACGAGTTGATTGGCAACTTGAAAGTCTATGAAGCAATAATCAAGAAAGACTTCGAGATGGTCAAAGGAAAGAAAGAGCAAAGCAAGTCAATCACGTTGAAAGCTAGGAAAGCATCAAGTGACGAGGATAGCTCAACCTCCGAAAGTGATGATGAAGAATATGCCATGGCCGTAAGAGACTTCAAGAAGTTTTTCAAAAGACGAGGAAGATTCGTTAGACAACCACATGACGAAAGGAAAACACTCCAAAGAAACAAAGACGACAAAGGTAGCAAGAGCGAGAGAAAGTGTTTCAAATGCGGTGATCCAAATCATCTCATTGGAAGATGCCCTATGATGTCAAAGGAGCAAAACCAAAAGGCGTTCATTGGAGGAGCATGGAGTGACAGTGAAGAAGACGAGAAAGAAACCACAAAAGAAGAGAAGTGTCTTATGGCTAAGACATCAAGTGAGGTACGTTCCGAAACCGAATACTTTAGTGATGAAAATTTATCATTAGATGAAAAAGACCTAGATAACGAATATAATAGGTTATGTATATTAGGCCAAAAAGTAATGACTAAAAATAAATCACTAAAACACATTAATAATCAATTAGAAAAAGAAATACTAGAATTAAAAATCAAACTACATAACTTAGAAAAGGGAAAAGAAATTCTTGAATGTAAAACATGTCAAGAAACTAAAAATGAAAATGAAATACTTAAGGAGGAAATTTGTAGGCTTAACAAATTCGAAAATAGTAGTAATTCTCTTAGGGAAATAATAAGTATTCAAAGAGTATCAAGTGATAAAACCGGATTAGGATTTAATTCAACTAAGGATTCAAATAGTCAAACTAAAAATGTAAAGTTTGAATGTGAAACTAGTGAGCAAAAACCTTTAGAGTCAAAACCTAAGTATATACTTATAAAAGATAGAAAAATACCTATAGCTAGTGATGAGGAAGTAAAAACCTTTTATAAACCATCCTTAAAAAATGAAGTAAAATACTCGAAACCAAGATTAAGGTCAAAAACACCTCCACCTAGAAGACCACCTAGTCCTCACCCTCGGCCTAAAACTCCTCAACCTAAAAGAAACCAAAATATACCAAACCGTCATAATAATAGTTACCCAATGTGGAATTACCCAAATCCACCAAGCTACAATCCTTGGGGAATACTTCCACCATATATGCATCCGAGTCAATTGCAAACCATGTTTGGGCCAAACAACTTTGGACAAATGAGACCATGGGGACCAAGTGGCTAGATTGCATACTCATCGGGAAAGGCGTTTTCTCTTTCGTAATTGACTTTTATAAGTTAATACGCTTTGAAGAACTTGAAGACCACATGTTGAAGACCAAAAGGTACGCCACTCTTTCATGCTCACCATCATATGCGTAGATAAATGAACTAGCCAATTGCATGCCCCATTAATCTTTTATGCTTAGTATGTTAGTTAGTAGATCTTTCCTTATACATATATACTTATATATACCTATACTACTATTTATACATACTATATATATATATATATATATATATATATATATATATATATATATATATATATATATATATATATATATATATATATATATATATATACATATAAATATATACGCACATAACCTAGATACGTCATTTGTTGACTATCTAGAACTAAAAGAAATTATTCGTCCTCGAACCTTTTCTTCCCCCTTTGCCTCTTTTGAACTCTAACGTTCAACACGAAAATCTTCCGTGTCCACTGTTACATAACTCATGGTGATGAAGAGAAGTGAGTTAAGTGGATTAACGTAGAAGTAGCTCTTTGACCGTCGAGTCAAATAAACTATGGATGAAACAAACTCCCGTCACCGCCAGCACCTATCTCCGTCATTACCTTATCATTCCTCAAAATCTACTCAACATCCCACACTTACACATACTACTAATATATATATATATATATATATATATATATATATATATATATATATATATATATATATATATATATATATATATATATATATATATATATATATATATATATATATATATATATACGCACATTTCTTCCCAATCCTTAAACCTCCTGTCGACTTGACGTCTTGAGCATTTTGTCCAAAATTATCAAGATTAAGTTTATTAACATAATGTTAATAAAATGTGTCAAGTATTCCTTCTTCGTGCCAATAAACGTATTTTTGATATATTTTAAATATATACATATAAATATTTTGCCGTCAGAAACAAAAATCAAGAAATACTAAAATTTGGCAGGCAGCCCCCTTAATGTTTAAGGGGACCGGCTAGTAAACGGGGGCGGTCCCCTTAATGTTTAAGGGGGCCGGCCTACTGTTGCTGCCAAAATGAATTTTCTCCTTGAAAACTTTGCCAAACACCCCATTTTTCAAACACATCTCACTCCCACTCTGCTGTATACGAACTGCCATCACAAATCCATCATCAAATCACCTCTTCGAGTCAATTTCACAAAGGGCAAACATCTATACATCGATTAGCAACACGTTTAGTAAGTTTTTCATTATACATTTCATCTAATTTCATTCAATTTTGAGTCTAATCTTAATTAGGCCTTTTGCTAAATTTTTCCAAACTCAATTTTTTATTGAAATTAAGTCTAAGAATGTTGTAATCAAATGCTCCCCATAGGATTAGAATGCTTAAACAACCTAGAAACTAAGTAATTTAAAAACCTCATATCAAAATTTTGAAAAACCAAACTCACTCGTTTAAAACTTATTATACATTGTTGAATTATGCCATAAACACTTGTTAAAACTAACCACATTGTTTTATTATAACTCATTAATCCTAAAAACATATTTTTCGAATCATAAAAATATTTTCTTTAAATAAGAGGGCGTTTGGATTAGTGGTTAGAGTCACTTTAATTAATCAAAATGAAATTCACAACTACTTGTCAAAATTTATAAACATGAAATTAGTTGTTTTAAGTCATCAAGATACATAATTCATATGTATATTGAAATTTTACTAGTTATCTTCTTATTTAAAGGAGCGTTTGGCACAACATTTTGAAAGAAATTTTTGAGTCAAAATCTAAGTTACTTAACATAAACACTCATAAGAAATAGCTAGATATACAATCCAATGTTTGTCTAGCCACATTTCAAGGTAGCTTATGACGTATAAAAGAACGTTCGGATATTGTTGATTTCTTGTCATAATATCCCTATAACTATTCTTTAACATCATAAAATACATTTCAAGCGAGTTAAAAATTAAAACTAAGGAACATTGTAAACCACTTCTTAGGACTTAAGTTTTAGAGTCGAAGTATGTTTACGTTCCACATAGGTAGCATATTTAATATATGCATGTCATTTTCTTATTTTTTGTTTGTTGCTATCTTGTATAGGTAAAAATGCCCAAAGTGACGGTTGGCGATGTCTCAAAAACAAAAGCATACATTCCTAAAGTCTCTTCCACTCCGGGCATGGCTCCCTCTGTTGCTTGTTTCTATCGTCCCATTGAGGATAGGAACATTCACGAAGGAAGAATTGTCCATCCATCGTTCTATGAATCCGACTTCATCAAACGAATGTTCACCAACGTTGGTCTTGATTGTCTCTACAAAATAAATGAGCCAATCATTCCCCGGTTTGTCCTCGACTTTTATAGTCAAGTGATGTTACAAACCGATCCCAATGGGTATATCCTCATATCCTTCATGATTCAAAACCAATTCATCACTCTTACTCTTACTCAATTCGGGCAAATTCTAAGAATCCCCTTCTCCGGTCAAGCCGTCTTCTCTAATGAGTGGGACCTCTCGTCTCTTGAGGAAAATCGACCTCAACAGGGTCCTTACTACTCAGAGATTCCATCTCCTGAAGAGATTCGTCAATATCTTGGACTAGCTCGTGGTACGACTAGTCGAAAGATCAAATCAAAAGATGTTGACATCACTCCAAACCAAGTCCTTATCAAGGAGCTACGCAAAGACATGAGACGTTGGGAAGAACTCATTCGTGAGAATGCGTTCGGTACCAGTGGTCACCGTGATCATGTCACGGCGAGCATACTCCACATGTTGTATTGTATCATTGCTGAAAAGCCGTACAATTTGGCATATCTCTTTGTCTACCGTATCATGTCCGCCAAAAACACTCGTAATGCAAATCTTCCGTATGGCATGTTTCTCACCCGTCTCTACAATGATATCATGGAACACTATCCACAGCTTCGGAGTCCACTCTATGAGTCTGTTCTACCGGTCCTCAATCCACTTGTTCGTGTCCGTGCTCGTCGCTCCCGAAGTGATTAAGAAAAATCTCGTAAATCTGTCTCACTTCCACCTCGTGGTTCCACATCACATCAAGGAGACGATGATGATGATGATGAGGAGGAGGGCACAACACGTGCTAGTACCCCATCACCTAGGACCTTCGTTCAAAATCTTCCGGATCTTGATTACACCGAGTATCAAGTCCCTTCTCCTTCCGAACGAACAGACGAACTGCTATATGAAAGACAAACCGAACTACTCAACACCACACAGCAGATGCGTCAAGAAGTACGAGGCGGTTTCAAGTCTATTGGAAAGACTCTTGGAAAAATGTTTGGAAAGAAGAAGAAATAAACATATTTGATGAATGCTTAGTTGATTTTTATTGATGTTGTGATTAGACACTTATATGTAGTATTATTATCTTGACATTTGCTTGCTATGACTTTTATTTTGTTAGTTGATAAACTTATTAGAACCTAGCTACTAGTTTATGTGAAATTATATGACTATGCTTATAATATGATTTTAGTAGTTTACATATAACCATTTTTATTTTTAATAAGTTTTTGTTATTACTTAATCATTCTTAATATACATAATACAAATGGAACTTGCTGCAAAAACACCCTAAAAATGACATTTTTTTTCTGAAATTTTTCAAATTTGGTCGCCTGGGAAATCACCAGATGGGCGGCCCCCTTAATTCCTTAGGCGGTCCCCTTAATTTTAAGGGGGCCGCCCAACAATTAAGGGGACCGGCCATCTGGACAGTAAATTTTACTGTTTCCTTTTGCATCTTGTGACCACTTTTACCTAGCCCCAGCTACCATTACCCTTAATGCACGAACTGGACTTGGAATATTAGCACAAAACCTCCACAATTTGCCTAAATCAACCACATTTTCACAATATAAAAACCCTCCTTACAATTACCTTTCACTTCATCAACCATCACCTTCATCAAACACCCATTTTCATCCAAAATGCTATCACCAAAATCCTCCATCTCTAAGACCTCAAGGAAACAAAGACTTGTTATCATACCACCAAAACAACCTTTCATAGACCTAACCCAAGATGACATCAAAACTCCATCACCACCACCTCAAAATTCATCCCCAAGTGCACCAAATGCACCATCAAAAACACCATCCACCTATGGAGCTTCATCTTCCTCCATTCCATCCACCTCATCCATAAATGACTACATCCACAATCACCTAACATCATCACCAAGAGCATCATCACCACCATCCACTCAAGAACCTTTATACACCCAACTTGCCATTTCCCTATCACCCATCACACCTCTTGATGCTCACTTTTCACCATCACCAACCCCACCACCATTCTTTCCTATACCTTGGGCAATGCTTGAAGCCCATGGTGATAATTGTCTTTGTTGCGTCCATAACCGGACCTTAATCTTTGGTCTTAGAGATGAGATACACTACATGTTTTCATCTCTTGAACACATGATTGCCAACCAACAACCACCACCTACTCCACCTCCTTCACCCACTACACCACTACCACCTCCATTTTCACCCAATTAAGCATATGCAATGCTTAACAATAATTTTTCAAACCCTTCTTACAAGCAAGCTCCATGGAAGACCATGTACCTCTAAGATGATTATGTAGTTTCATTAGTAGTTTTTGTTTGTATGCTTGCATGCTTCATGTTGTAATCTTTTGGTTGTGTACTTATCCACAACACCTTTATTAAATGAATGATCTTATTCTATATGCTTGCTTATTGTTGTTACATATACTTGTGCTTCTAACATTTTTTTTTGCAAGCGTTCCATAGCTCGTTTCCTTGGTGCCTGATGAACTCAAATAAGTACATTTTATTACTATCATTTATCCTATTAATTTGACTTGTTTTACTATATTATGTATGAGGATTGATACTTAATCGTTTACTTTTGTAATTCTCAGGTAAAAACAAGCATTTGGTGAAACTTGGCGATTTTGGACTAATTATGGAGCAAAACGTGCATAAAGTGAAGAGTCTACTGAAATGAAGAAGATCAAGACTAATCTGCTCCAGATGCGCCGCATCTCACTATCAACATGCGCCGCATCTCTATCAAGATATCACCAGATACGATCCAAGATACAAGAGGACATGCGCCGCATCTAATAAAGAGTTACGCCGCATCTTCTGGCGGTGTACGAATATTCCTGAATATTATAATCTTGGACCCCACGCGAAGTTACGTACATACGCCGCATCTACTTAGTAGATGCGCCGCATCTTCCCTCAGACACAAACTATAAATACCCCGTAGACCAAACGAGAGAAGAGAGTTCGAAACCCTAAAACCGAAGTTCGGACAGCAGAGCAAAAGGACGAATTCAGTCAAGAGGCAGCACAAGACACACCCAAATCGAAGATACAAGAGCTGTAAGAAGGTGCTGCATGTATTTAATTCATTAAGTAGTTTTGTTTTATTGTTTTAGCAAACTTTAATTCATCAAGATTGGTGGCTTGTGTAATGTGGCAACGGAAAGATTGCACTCCCTTAAAACTGCTTTCTCATTAATTAAAGTTTATATGTTGATGTCTTTGGTTACTACTTATTAGTGCATTGATAACCTCTGTGTTTATTAGTGGCTTGCGGGCATCCGACTGCGGGACAAGATGTGGCTCCCACGGTTGTTTCTAAATTGATCACTTAGGAATGACTTTTAGACATAAGTAATCATTAAGGGTTTACTCGCCGATAAGAATAGGACCAACGAGAAAGGGTTAATTACATACACTTCATATAAAGCTATCAATAAAACAAGTGACAATCTACTTAATCATAAGGACAGCCCTCTTATTGTCTCAAGTATCTATCTGTGTACGTGTGTGCTACTTGCTGATTCGTGCCTATTTGTTTATTTTATTATTTAATTGCAAACAAACTGTGCCAGTCTCTCAGGCTGAAACCCCCTTGCGTTAGGATATTAAAATACTGATTAGATTAACGAGATTATACGTTCCACTCTTAGTGATCGACACTCTACTTACCATTATCTTCATACTGACCGGGTACACTGCTCGTTAAGTGTGTGTGTTATTGATAAGTCGGCTAAATATAAATTTAAAACTTGAGTAGGCATTAAAACTGCTAAACCGCAACGACACATCACGCGCATCAAGTTTTTTTGGCGCCGTTGCCGGGGAGTGAATTGTTATTTTCTGTTAATTTGATTAGTATTTTAATTAGGTTTTTCTTTTTATTAGATTAAATTGCATCATTGTACTATTTTGCATATTTGTTGTATTGTGTATTATTTGTTTGCTTTTGTTTTTATTTTTGTGTGTTTTATTTTTGTTTCGTGTGTTTAATTTTTATTTTTATTTTTCGTATTTTTCTGTTCTGCTATCGTTGTTCTGTGCTAAATCAAACGATACGGCGCATCTGATCTCTCAGATACGGCGTATTGCGTTTAATTTTTATATACAACGCGTTTAATTAATTCGATACGACGCATCTTTTCCCCAAGATACAGCGTATCTGTTTTTAACAAGAAAATTTTTCTAAGCGATAAAGTAATACGACGCATCTGCTTTTGTAGATACGGCGTATCTGTTTTGATAAAAAAATTTTCTAAACGTTAACGCCATACGACGCATCTGCTTTCGCAGATACGGCGTATCTATTATTTTAATTAAGAACAGTTTGCGAATTATTAAACAAATACGGCGTATCGATTTCCGTCGATACGGCGCATCTTACTGAATCTAAAATCTTTTATTTTTAAACATAACGAAAATACGGCGCATTAACTTTCGTTAATACGACGCATTTAATTTTAATTAGATAAGTTGATTTTTGATTAATTAATTCGATACGGCGCATTCATAAATTCTAAGCGGCGTATCTATTTTCTGAATAAAGTCTGATTTAATTTTAACGATTATAAGATACGGCGTATCCAACTCTTTGGATACGGCGCATCGTCTGCAGATATCAGTAACTTTAATTTTTCGTATTCCGTTTTCGCTATTAATTATCTGATATACTACTTTCTCGAGCATACCCTACTGATATTTTTGTGTTGATTTCAGGAAGTGCATGACCAGGAGTTCTACGAAGAACTTGATTCAACCTTTCGAAGATCCTGAACGAGCCCTACATTCGCTTAAAAGGCTTTTCAACACAAGAAGCTTTGATCTTTCAAGTTCACTCGAGCTTGATTATTTTTCTGAAGAGAAAGAGGAAGTTGAAACAGAAACAATGGGCGAAAACACTACTATGGAGGAATACATGAACAATACCCGTGCTGATTACACTTCAGGAGTTGCTAGACCTAAGTTTGATGACAAGTCAAAATTTGAGTTGAAGGGACAATTTCTCAAAGAACTAAGAGAGAATGCTTTCAGTGGGACGGAACAAGAGGATGCTAATGAGCATGTTGAAAAGGTCCTGGAGATTGCAGATTTGTTTACTACAGAAAGTGTCAATACCGATCAACTCATGCTAAGAATCTTCCCAATCTCACTAAAAGGAGCTGCTAACAAGTGGCTAAGGAATGAACCTGCTAGTTCAATCACTACGTGGGAAGGTTTGAAAAGCAAATTCCTGAAGAGATATTGTCCACCTGCTAAGACTGCTAAAAAGATGGAGGCTATCAATAGTTTCAAGCAAGAGCCTGATGAAACCCTTTATCAAGCTTGGGAACGATTTAAAGATTTATTGATAAAATGTCCTCAACACTATCTAACCCCTATGCAGGAAATAATATTGTTTTATCAGGGATTGGACGTGCCTACAAGACAGATTTTGGATGCTAAGGGAGCTGTACCTCAGATGAGTGCAACTAATGCTAGGAAAGCGATCCAAGATGCTGCTGATCATTCTCAGAAATGGCACGATGGGACCTCTACTAGATCTAAGAGCAGCACTAATTTTGACGGGATTGCTGCTATTCAAGCTCAATTGGATAAAATCAGTAGAGAAATGAAGAAGCGCGATGAAAGAGCGTATGCTGCCCAAGTTGGATGTGAAAAGTGTGAAGGACCTCACTACACTAAGGATTGCCCGAGCAAGAATGAAAGTGAGACGTTTGAAGAAGCTTATTACACCCAATTTGGACAACCATTCCGACCTTCAGGGAGATTTAGGGAAGCTACACTGGGATTCTATCAAAAGAACAACTTCAATCCCGCTTATCAAGAAAGGAGGCAGACTTTAGATGATACTCTAAAGCAAATTATGGCCGATGCTGCTAAAAGACATGAAGAGAATACTGCTATGATCAAGGAAATTCGAGCTTCAACGGATACTACTACAAGAAATCAAGGAGCTTCGATCAAAGCATTGGAACAACAAATTGGTCAAATGAGCAAAGTTCTTCAAGAAAGGGGATATGGAAGTTTACCGAGCTCAACTGAAACCAACCCAAGGGATCATGTCAAGGCCATAAGCACCACTGAAGAAGTCACTCCTAATATACCTAGAAGATCGATGAATGGTAATGATGGTGCAAGACCCGAATTTTTCTTTAACTCTTCAATCAGCTTAAGGAGACTACTAAAAGAAAAGACAAAATTGAAGAGGAGATCAAGGCAACAATGAAAGAAGAGAGCCCTGCAACCGACTCAAATGCCTTGCCTCATAAAGAAAGAGACCCAGGAAGTTTTACTCTACCTTGTTCTATTAATAATATATCTTTCAATAATGTGTTGGCTGACTTAGGAGCTAGTGTTAGTGTTATGCCTCTTAAGACATTCGCTACCCTAGGACTAGGAAAATTAGCACCAACTAAATTACTTATTGAACTGGCTGATAAAACAGTAAAACGACCTGAGGGGATTGCTAATAATGTGCTAGTTAAGATTGAGCAGTTTATTTTTCCCGTAGACTTTATTATACTAGACATGCCCGAGGATGTTAAGATTCCTTTAATCCTCGGAAGACCTTTCTTGTCTACTGCCCATGCTAAGATTGATGTGTTTAAAAGAAAATTTTCATTAAGGGTAGGGAATAATAAACTAGTCTATAAGTGCAAAGATCCGGTTAAAAGCATAATTAGAGGTGTTTATGTGCTAGAATTAAGGGAGCGTATGGACCTCGATCTTGAAGCTAGACTTATGGGAGAAACATTGATTCAAAACAACTCAACTAATCCTAATCATGAAGACTTTGAGGAATTCATTGACCTTAATGTACCTACCGAACTTAGACGCGATGTTGTTAGTGATTCTGATGATGAGTGGTATGATTGTGTAGTAATTAATAAACGTAGGAGAATAGTTGAGAAAACGAATTTGAATCATGATGTGTTTATTGAACTACCACCCCACCTTGCTTATTTGTGCCTACATAATAATAAGAATTTCCCGTCTATCATTTTGTCATCTCTGCCCGAAAGGGACAGGACTTTATTTATACAGATGTTAAAGAAGAACGGCGTGGAAATTAAGGACGAGCAAGGAGTGTTCAATATTACTAAATTGGCAATGAAGGAGCGCGATATTTCCGACTCCTTCAATGATCGATACTAAAGAGCTGAACGTGAGTCTAACTTGAAGACTCTGGAATAAAGAAAAGTGCTGACCGGGAGACAACCCGGATTTATCATTTATTATTCTGTTTTCTGTGTCGAGTCAGTCCAGGCCGCACGAAGATACGGCGCATCTCCATCCTGAGATGCGACGCATCTCCTGCAATGGTCATATCTTATTTTATTTTTCTGCATTTTAATTTTCGACTTTAAAACTATTTATCAGTTTATTTTAATGCGGCGCATCCCTGGTTAAGGATGCGGCGCATCTTTATTCTGATCCGTATTAATTCCAGGCTCGATACGGCGCATCTTCTTCAATAAGATACGGCGCATCGACTGACCTGATGATTTTCAGTTTTAATTTTTAAGTTTTATTTTTCCTAACTACTAATGTATTATGCAAGTTGAACCTTTCTTATCTTAGGTGTGTTTTAAAGTGTTGGTGGTATTATAGTTTTCTGAATTTTCTGTGGATACATCAAGTATGAAGCTTTAACGTTCTAATCCACAAGAAAGATGATTTTTGCTCTTACACTAATGGAGGATCATACCGAGCAAATCTCAGGGGAGTTTTTCTGTTCTAATTCTTTTTATTTTCCAGTTTTTAACCTTTTATACAAACAACGAGGACGTTGTTTAACTTAAGTGGGGGGATAGGAGAATTAGAACACTTAACACTTACTTGTCCTAAACTTTTTCAAAAATTATGCTTAAAATGTGCTTAATATATCAAACTTAAAAATTTTTTTTAGCATGTTTTTGTTTAAGATCTAAGTTACATAACTGCACACATGACGTTATTTTCAAAAATTGTGATTTTTTCCAAAATTCACAAATCTATGAGTGTGCCGGTGACTTGTAAACTTTAGAACTTGGCTTGTATACTATTCGAGACCACCATAATGAGTATTATTTATTTAATTGGAATGACTTGTCTAACTTGGTAAAATTCTAGGATTACACCCAAATAGCCTATTATATGTTATGTGTTATTAGCTAACTACACTGGTTAGTTAACCCCCGTATAAACCCTTTTGTTACTCTCATTTTTAGAGTAAGATACCCCTAGAAAAACACTCAGAGCCATTCCTTTCGTTTCTTACACCTATGTTTAAAATGTTTCGTTACACCCTTACACCTTAGCCTACCCTGTAGATTAAAGTCCGTGGTTGGTTAATTGCTATAGGCGGAGTGTGTTTCCTTACATTACCTGTGTTCGCGTGCGTAATTCATTATCTATGGTTAGGTCGGGAAATTGCACAATGCAATTGGAGTGAAAGTAAATATTGTATATTTTAGAGTTTATTTTTCGTGTGTTTACTACTTTCACTATTACCATTATTTCTGAAGTTATGAAAAGTATGAAAAATTATCCGGAAAGAAAGTTGTAGTGATGTGGTGAAATTTTACACATCTATGTTTATACTAAAAAAAAAAAAAAAAAAAAAAAAAAAAAAAAAAAAAAAAAAAAATGAGAAAAGAAAAAGAAAGAAAAAAGAGTTGGATGTTTATTTTAAGCCAACGATGTAAAGTTATGTAAGTGGTTCATATGGCCACTATTTGTTGTACTATATCTATGGATTGAATGGGAATTGGCAGTTATGGGAACGCCAATTAAGGTTTATTCTTTGATTAAGATCTTGTTGAGTATAATTCGTGTCTACCTAAAGCGTGTGTTTCAAGTGTTAAAGCGTGAGTTATTCAATGATATGAGTCTTATTCATGGGATGGTTGGGATAGTGATTAACCACACTTAGGATTTTAATTTATTTGTTTTGTTTATTTTTTATTTTACACCAATTTATATCCCAAATATTATCCATACCCTATATTATTCTTTATCCAACCGTACCTTTGATTTATTGAGATTGGGGATTTGAGCAATCTTAAGTATCGTAGTCGTGGATTCGGCTATGTATTTATGATTTTGTCGCCCTTTTTGATATATTATTATTGGTGAAGTTTGGACCTATCTTTAGCCTATTCGAGTTAAGGATTTGAGCAATTGCAAGTATCGTGTTCGTGGATTCGATCATGTATTTGTGATTTTGTCGCCTTTTCTGGAATTTGAGATCGATAGTGAAATAAGAATAATTAACCCTTAAGCCTAAAACCCCTTTTTACCGCTTTAGACTTGTTATTCCTTAGCTTTAGTGGTGGAGATGTGTATACTTGCCAAGCTTATGATAGAATATTCGTCGCGACTGGACAGTTAAACGATTAGATTTGCTTTTATCGACTTATTTTATTTTACTTCTAATTCGTTAAGTGTTTAGTTGTGTGATTACGAAATAAACGAATACATGCTTAAATATAAAAATAAATCCTAACATCTTTTAGGATACATTTTCATGAGATTTAATCTAAGGTTTACTTGGGGACAAGTAAAGTTCAAGTGGGGGGATATTTGATGAACTCAAATAAGTACATTTTATTACTATCATTTATCCTATTAATTTGACTTGTTTTACTATATTATGTATGAGGATTGATACTTAATCGTTTACTTTTGTAATTCTCAGGTAAAAACAAGCATTTGGTGAAACTTGGCGATTTTGGACTAATTATGGAGCAAAACGTGCATAAAGTGAAGAGTCTACTGAAATGAAGAAGATCAAGACTAATCTGCTCCAGATGCGCCGCATCTCACTATCAACATGCGCCGCATCTCTATCAAGATATCACCAGATACGATCCAAGATACAAGAGGACATGCGCCGCATCTAATAAAGAGTTACGCCGCATCTTCTGGCGGTGTACGAATATTCCTGAATATTATAATCTTGGACCCCACGCGAAGTTACGTACATACGCCGCATCTACTTAGTAGATGCGCCGCATCTTCCCTCAGACACAAACTATAAATACCCCGTAGACCAGACGAGAGAAGAGAGTTCGAAACCCTAAAACCGAAGTTCGGACAGCAGAGCAAAAGGACGAATTCAGTCAAGAGGCAGCACAAGACACACCCAAATCGAAGATACAAGAGCTGTAAGAAGGTGCTGCATGTATTTAATTCATTAAGTAGTTTTGTTTTATTGTTTTAGCAAACTTTAATTCATCAAGATTGGTGGCTTGTGTAATGTGGCAACGGAAAGATTGCACTCCCTTAAAACTGCTTTCTCATTAATTAAAGTTTATATGTTGATGTCTTTGGTTACTACTTATTAGTGCATTGATAACCTCTGTGTTTATTAGTGGCTTGCGGGCATCCGACTGCGGGACAAGATGTGGCTCCCACGGTTGTTTCTAAATTGATCACTTAGGAATGACTTTTAGACATAAGTAATCATTAAGGGTTTACTCGCCGATAAGAATAGGACCAACGAGAAAGGGTTAATTACATACACTTCATATAAAGCTATCAATAAAACAAGTGACAATCTACTTAATCATAAGGACAGCCCTCTTATTGTCTCAAGTATCTATCTGTGTACGTGTGTGCTACTTGCTGATTCGTGCCTATTTGTTTATTTTATTATTTAATTGCAAACAAACTGTGCCAGTCTCTCAGGCTGAAACCCCCTTGCGTTAGGATATTAAAATACTGATTAGATTAACGAGATTATACGTTCCACTCTTAGTGATCGACACTCTACTTACCATTATCTTCATACTGACCGGGTACACTGCTCGTTAAGTGTGTGTGTTATTGATAAGTCGGCTAAATATAAATTTAAAACTTGAGTAGGCATTAAAACTGCTAAACCGCAACGACACATCACGCGCATCAGTGCCCCCAAACGAGGGGGAGTACACATCAAGGGGGAGTTTTCGTCCCGACAAATTTAGTTACTAAAACTTGTCAGCTTAACCTTTTTGATTCTACAAAAAGGGGGAGAAATAGATGTAAACTCACTAAATATTTGTCTAAAAACTAATTTTTAGATTTAATGAGTTTAGATTTTGTAATCATCAAAAAGGGGGAGATTGTTGATATAAATAATGCCTAAACACGTTATTAATATTTTTCGATATCTCTATGTTTTGATAATCACAAAATGTAAAATCATTAATCGGAAAATTATGACGTAAACAAGTATTTAGTTGTAAATATCTATTTCTACAACTCAAATCACTTAAGGTATGAATGAACTAATGCTTAGTGCATTATATGATCAAAGGAACATTTTCTTAATAACTAGATTTTTTATAAAACATCAAAAACATTTTATATATTTTTGAAAAACATTTTTGGTATTAAATAAAAATGTTTAATCTTTTATAAAAATATGAATTCAAATTTTTAACCAAAATCAGTTAAAATGTTCCAGAAAAACCTTCCCCACAAAAGGACAAAATTGGCCAACGGACAGAAGGGGCGGCCCCCTTAATTTTACTAGGCGGCCCCCTTAATTATTAAGGGGACCGCCCCCGCTCCAGTAGACTTCCAGCTGTCAAATTTTTCTCCTGAAGTAGTTGTGAAGAAGTAGTCGTGAAGTAGTCGTGAAGAAGTCGTGAAGCCGTTGTGAAGAAGTTGTGAAGAAGTCGTGATTAAGTCGTGTAGAAGTTGTGTATAAGTTGTGAGATTGGTTCTAGCTACGATTAGGACTCGACATCTAGCTTTGTGTCGTTAAGCCGGTGTAAGCTAAAGTTGTGTAACACCCCAACCCGGCAAGGGTAAAGATGTCACGCAAATGGTTTCATATCAGATATAACAAAGCATACATTCAAAAGTAATACAAAGATTCTCAAAGGTTACAGAAGAAATACTGAAATTACAAGGTTACAAAGGCGGATACAAATTCTAGCAATAAAATAACTTCTAATCATTTCTAGGCCAAATAACTGACAAGTCTTCTAGGTCCAAAAGTCTCTTCACTCATCCCCATCATCCATCTAAAACCTGCCGTACATGAAAAGAAAACGTACGGCTGAGCTTACAAAGCCCAGTGAACAGATATATAATAAACGGAAACGAAAGTAAACGGAAATAATCAGATGTAGCATAATGAAGGAGATATAAATAAGGTACAAGAGTAAAGGTTTAGGATAGTCATCCACCACGAGCCCAGAAACAGATCATATCATATCATAACAGTGTAACCATAAATCTTCATAATCATATAGAGGGGAGACCTCTCAGATAATCAGATAATATGAGGGGTGTCCTCATTCTTCAAATGGAGTAGCTAGCTCCCAGATATATGTGAAAGGCGTGTATTGCACACAGCACCAGTCACCAGACAAATCATATCAAATCATGTTAAATCCACTAAACAGAACAGATCTAGGATGCATCCATACGCCCCCCAGAACATATATAATCCATAATCAAAGTAATGCGCATATCATAATCAGAATGGGGACGTGGCGGAACATCACTCTACCGCCCTAGAGTCATGCCATTGGTGCATCAATGACACGGACATGGAACCCCCATGCCTAGTGAAATGGCTCGGGTATCAAACTAAGAGTCAGATATCATATCATAATCAGAGTGTCATATATCAAAGGTCAAATCAGATGGTCCATAACAGACGGTTCATAACAGATATATCAGATGAAATACCAAAGGTCCAAATCAGAGTTTATCAGATCGAGGTTCATATCAAATAATTACGTCAAGGTTCAGATCAAAAGTTCATTTCAAAACTTTCCATCAAAAGTCCATTTTAAACAATCCTTTATTCATGATTTTCATAAAACGATCCTTGAAAGTAGTTCTCATAAAAATATTCTTTCAAAAAGGTTTTTCGTAAAAATTAGTCTTCCAAAAATAGTTTCCATAAAAGCTAGTAATATTTATATAAAAATGGTTTTGCCTCATTTATAAACCTCTTTTAAAATAGTTTTTCTCAAAACATTTCCAAGATATAAGTAGAAAAGGTTTTCATAACATAGCTTCATATCAGACATCATATCAAATGGAATCAACAGGGAAGGTTCAAGCAAAAGGGGAAATCGTAGCAATCGAATCAGAAACTAACGGATCAGAATACGAAAGAGATCATGAGAAACCTTAAAAGAAAGGTCAGAATATCTGTACCTTATACCGCGAATGAAAACACAACAGAAAATATCAAGGTCGGAAGCAAACTCCATCTTCAGCGAATCTACACGAATTCATAACTGACTTATTAAGAATTTATTTAATTCGGATTACTTATTAGCTCATTAAATGTCATAACGGATCTTAGTATTTATTGTTATTTAAATAACATGTTTAGGGTTTCATTCCATTTTTAGTAACTTTCCGATCTTAGTAATTTAGTAAGTTTTCCGATTTAGTAACTTTTAGGGTTATGAATGCCAACTAACTAACTTTAAGACTTAAGATGATCAACATTTAATTCAAGGTATGATATTACAACTTTTAATAGTTAGGGGTTAAAATATCATTTTATCAAAGTTCAAGTACTAAAATGCAAATTACGTAATCATATGAAATTTCCTATTTGTATAACTTACCTCATTACTGATAGCCATGTACCAACACTCTATTTCGTTTTTTTTTTTTTTTTAAAACCTTAACTCAACGTACACGATTTGATAAAACCCATTTTGACTTTACTCCTTAAGACACACTAGAATTGAACCCACGCCTAGCCCCTGCATTCGACCCATACACACCGTCTCATATACACAACTATACGACTCCGTTTTTGCACCCTCACGTACAGCAACTATAATGACCCAACATTTGCTCACATTAGACCCTTGCTTCCCTCCACTTCCGGCCCCATTTGATCACATAAAATCACACATTTGAACTACCAAATCACCCCATGTTTCCAGCCCATAACACACCATATTTACACACACAAAGCCACCTAAACGACTCTAATTTACCCATGCATTCAGTCCATAACGCACACGGCACACTCATTTTAACATGCACATGTTCTCTAACCAGATTTGTTATTAGATTTGCGTAACTGCTCATAAGTGAAAAAAGTACATTACCAATTTTTAATGCATGTCAGTATGTCATGTGGCTTGTAAATTTGTATATATATATATATATATATATATATATATATATATATATATATATATATATATATATATAACGAATCAAGAGGGTAAATTACATGATCTAACGTATTCGTATATTTTATGTCGAGTGAGAAACACAAAGGCGACACGAAAGAGGTACCTCAGTCGGCAGAACGATAGAATGCAACCAAAAGTCGAACCTAGAACTACAACTCCATCAATACTAATCACTTGCAAATCTGCTATGAACTTGAAGACAAACGCGACACAACCACAGCTTCAACAACTTCTAGCTCTAGCTTCTTGGTGGAGAGTACATACGAATGGGTGGTTTAGGGTTTCCTTCTTGTGTCAGATTTTAAACTGATGAAACATGAACACGAGGACCAGAATCTAAAACCCCTTCGACCCTTCTTTTGCACCTTGTTTTATTGGAGATAAAAGATGGCCGCCACTTATATTTTGATGCTAGGGGTTATTGTGTGTTTTGATGAGTGTATAATATGATAATATAGAAAAATTAGGGAGTTGGGGCTGAATTGATGGCCGAGTTTATGGGGTCAAAAGGAGACCAAATCATATTTTTTTATTTCCTTGTATCTATACTTCAACATGATATGTTTTCTAAGCGTGTGATTCCAAAAGGAAAGTGGCGTGATTTCTGGAGAGAATTAGGGGTCACATTTATCACAACTATTGACCAAATCTTCAATTTATGTGTATGTACAAAACTTAAAATAATTTGGTCCTATAGAGGACTTGTAAATCGTGTATCATTTAGGAATTAATATTAAACATAAGTTATAATTATTTAGTTTTCGGATTTAATTATAATGTGTATATTAATTATAAGGTAGAGTTATAGTTTATACTTAGGATAAAATTCAAAATGGTACAAAATTTATGGTTCAAATATTTCGGGTTTTACAAAAGTTGTGTAAGGTTTCTCCGCCATAAGGGAGTTTGTTGACATAGTGAATAAAAACTCTCGAGTAGGTGACTCGAGGAGTGGAGTAGGGCAAGGAAGGTGTCCTTGTAGCCGAACCACTATAAATCTCCGTGTTGTGGTTTGATCTTTCCATCTCTCTCTTTTATTTCATTATATTTACATTACTTGCATTACTTATCTATATTTGTTTATATATGTTCATATTGATCAAGAGTTGAATTTACATAAGATAGAATCGAAGTTTTTAAAAAGTAAACAAAAAGTTTTTCATAAATTAAAAAGACGTAAAACTATTCAACCCCCCTTCTAGTTTTCCACACAGTTCCTTTTCGTTGAAAGTTATCAATAGTATCTAACTGCTTATTAAACGGGTCAAAACTACTATGGGGTGAAAGGTTTGATTGTCAAGTGCATGTTAAAACGGTAAATATGCTTCACACATTGATGACAATCCTTGATAATAAGTTACTAAATTTACCAATGCCAGCATGTAAAATTTATCTGCTTAAAAATATTTACCCACTCATTTAGGTTTGTTTAAATGCTATGGGCGCCACTAAACTCTATACATAAAATATAAATCAATGAACATTCTAGCCCTTTGCAAAATGAAAATAATAATGGAGTAATAACCAACCTTGTGTGCCATGAGTATTCAAAGTGGAGCAGCAACTTGTATATGCTTGAGTTCACCCCAAGCTGAATCTGCACACTGCAACCCTTTTGTTTAGATAATTAAGATGAAAAAAATAGTAAATATGAAATAAAGTGTCACTTTTGAAATACCTCATCAGTTGCATTGTAACGCCAATGTTCTATTTCAGCTAACCCCGCTTTCACGTACTCACCATTACTGAATGGACAACATTCGTGCCTCCACAATAGGCTAAGTGACCGGATCTACACACACTCCTTGTGTTAGATGTGATACGAAGAATTATACTTAGTCTAGCACGCGGAATTTACTAGCTAGCACTTAGAAGACCTTATGCGTTTTGTATGATTAGAATTAAACAAAGAAACACAGAATAATAACTTCCAACGATTCAATATTATTAGGATAATAATACGAGTGATCTTCCTATCACTAGGGTTTACAGCCTTGAATCTTTCTAATACGTATGAACTCTATCGTATTCGTGTATATGTGTGTTGTGTATCTGAACCTTAACCTAGGCAATCCTTTTATAGACCAAGGATTCCTGTACAAGATAACTATCAATCTATTCTTATACGATATACACAATATATTTTCCATATTTATCTACTTTACATAAATCATAACCAGTCTTAACTTCTTCTCTCAGCAATCTTAACTGCTCATGTCTTCAATACTCTTCAGCAGTCTTAACTTCAATCTTCAACAGTCCTAATTGTTACCTCCAACAGTCTTAACTGCTTAAGCTTAATTCCTAACAATCCTCCCCTAAACTTATGATTTCCTCCCAATCATTAAGTTTCTTCAAATTAAGTTTCTTCTTCTTAATGCTGAAAATTCTTTCAAATACCCATCAAGCAAATCTCTTCGATCTAGCTTTTACTTCTTGTGCAAGGTTGAATATCTTCGTTACCAGCATATTAGCCATCTCAGACTCTTCATTAGCTTCTAGTTTAGTAAATACCAGCATAGTCAAAACACCTGGTCTGAGTGGATAATTCTTTTCAACCAGCATATATATCTCTACTCCATCCTTTGTAGATACTCTGTGTACTCCACATGTACCAAATAACTTCCAAGAAATATCCTTGACTTGAGCTTGAAATCTCCAAATCGATTCTCTATCATCTGGTTCATATAGTCTCTTCAATTGAACCCATAGTTCTTTGTCTTTATCTTCAACTGGATCAATATCTCTGAACTTCTCTTTCACCAAACTCCAAAGTTGATTTAGATCTTCTCTGTCAAAGCCTTTAAGTAAATCTTCAAACAACTTATATCTTTCAGAAATATCTCCAAGTCTAATAATTTTCCATCCCTTCATTCTACCATCAGTAAACACTTCCCAGTCAATAATTGGATGTTTGACCTGCAAAGGTTTAATGTAAGAATACTCTGGAATAATCACCATCATGCTTTTAATCTTCTCATCAGTTAATCCTTCTTCATCAGACTTTTGTTTCTTAGCAACTTCTGATTCCATAGACTCTGCTTCCCTCTTCTTACCTGTTTTGAAACTTCTTCTTGGAGAATTCAAAATAGCATAAGTTTCACATAATTCTTTTTCAATTATAGCATAAGACTTTCCCTTTAAATCTTTCATTGAGTAATTTGCTGAGTTCTTCAAATAATGCTTCATATCCTCAACAAGTTCTCTCTTTGTAGGTAACTTTGTCTTGTACCCTGACTTCTGGCTTTCTCTTATTCTATGAATCAGATCATCCCATGTTGCAACTCCATTCTTCTTGAGTATAAATTCCTTAAGCTCCTCTGTCTTCTCATCTTCATTTAACTCTTGATCTCTAAGAACCATAGAAGCTTGTGCTCTTACCATCACATCAGAATCCAGAAAATATTGCAACTGTTCATTGAATTCTTCTTCATCAACTTCATTTGATCTTTTTCTTTCCATGAATTCGTTCATCAGAAGTTTCTTTAGTTTGAACTGCTTGTTGTTCTGACTCAGCAGTTTGAACTGTTACTTGCTCTGTCTCTTGCTCTGGCTCAGCAGTTTGAACTGCTTCTTCATTTACAACTGCTTGATGTGTCTCAGCTGTTTCTTCATGAACATGACCAGAACCTGAACCAATATCAAAACCTTGATCTTGTTCAGAACCTTCTTCATACCTCCCCTGAGATGCTGATCTATCCTTATCTTCAAATTTCCTCTCTTTACCAAATTTCTTCCCCTGTTTGGAAGAATTTTCATCATCCCCGTCTGAACCATCAGAATCATCATCATCAGAATCTTTATCCAATACCACTCTTGCCCTTTTCTTCTTCAACTGTTCTTCAAACTGCTTCACCCTTTTTGTTAGCTTTGTATAGACTTTGGCAAAAGTTTCCTTGTGAGCTTTAAAATCCTCTTTGGTTTGCTTGAGCTCCTTCTCCAAAGTATCAACCTTGTTTACTAACTTGGTACATAAAGCCGTCAATTCAGTTTGTGAAGAACTACCCTCATCACTTCTAGCTGTATTACCTGCTATGAGAGGTGAATCTTTGGGCAAGGATTCAGTCACAACCCTAGTTAGACTAGGTTTAGACCTTCTCCTATAAGTGATAGGTTGTTGGGTTGTTTCAAATACTTGAGTGGATGTGTGATGGGGATCAGTTGGAACTGCTGAACCTTCACCCAACTCAGTTTGAATCATTTGAGGAAATAATGGAACTGGTTCCCCTTGAAAAAGTTTACTAGCCATAGTCATATTTTGAAAGACCTTTGATTGTAGACTAGGCGTAGGAAAAATTTCAGTTGGTTCTGTAAGCAGGTTTTTCTTTTTATTTAAAATTGTTTGAACAAACCTGGGATACATTAAAAACTTTGTTTTACTATCAACATTTGATGCCATACCCTCAAAAATATATTTTGACCAGTTAAAAACTCTGTTTGTAGACAAGCAAATGAGAGCAATAGCAATATTGCTACTGAATTGTTCCCAAGCAGTCTTTTTATTACTTAAACATAACAGAAGAGTATGTATCAAAAATCTCCATTGGGGTGAAAAACATGCTTTTTGAAAAGTCAATTTATGTTCAGATGTATCATACCCCATTCTTTCAAGTTCTTCCCAAATTTCAGTATTTAGCATAGTGTCGATACCATCTGAGTCATTTAGTTTAAGATGTCTCCTAAGTATAGACTCGGTAACAACAAATTTAATGCCATCTACTTTAGTATGAATTTCTAACTTTCCATCATCACGTGTCAAGATAGATGAATTCTGCCAGAACTGTGTGATGTGCGAAACATAAAGAGTAGGAGAAACAGTTAGAGCATACCTTATGTGAGAGTGGTTGAGAAAGTCCACAACCTCATAAAATTTTGGCCCATCTCCTTGCTCTGTTTTCTCTAAAAACGCAACCTAGTTGTGACGCTTAGCAAAATCCAATCTTGCCATTCTTAGTAGAAAATGTTAGTTAACAGCCGTGAATAGTAATAATGGTGAGTGAAAAGATAGAAGATGAAAGTAAAATTGAGAGTTTATGGAGAGAGTTAGGGTTTCAAGTTGACCGACTTAAAGAATATGGTAACTATTTATTTTAGTATAAGAATATAATAAAATAAAAGTTAAAATATCTATAAGAGGATCCCTCGAAATCCGTAATTCATCCAGTAAAAATCGCAACAAACCGCCAATGGCTAGTTTTTACTCCAAAATTAATTACCGATACGTCAGTCATAACGGCTAGTTGAACCGTACCAATATTTTGTACTAACCGTCTCAACTGTTGAAAAATTTTATTGAGCCGTCCCAACTTTTTGAAATAAGAATTTTAAAATAACATGGCTCAAACATAGTTTTTAGCAAACTATCAGCTATCAACGGATTTGATATGTCTTTACCAATAGCCGTTTGCTTTGGACTAGCCAACTCTTCACATTTAGATATGGTGAGCTGATAACCATACAATTTTTGGTAAATTGTCAACCAGAAACGGATTTGATTAGTCTTTACCAGAAACCGTTTACTCTGGACTAGTTGGTTCTTATGTGGATAAGACATGGTGAACCAATTACCATTTGTTGTATGCAAGAATCACATACTAATCTCCAGAACACCATTTAGTCCAAAACATCAAGCATTCATAATCCCTTGGTGTTTACTCTCCAATCCTGCAATTGTTAGTCCAAAAACAAAGAAACCAAATACAAGCATATGACTAACAATGCATATAACAAGAAAAATTAGTTTTCTTGTCGAACCCAAGCCAAAACAGACTTAGGCTTTCCTCTAGCATCAACATAATTCATTCTTTTCAAAACAGTCTTGGCACCATTAGGTTGAATTGGTCTCCATACCCAACATGCTGAAGCATTCACCCCATTACCCATGTTTCCCTTAGCAGTGTTTTTATTCACACCAGTACCAATTACCCTGCTAGCAGTTGGAACTGTTGGCTTGGCAGTTGTTACCTTAGGTTTCCAAACTTGGTTTGTCACCACTGCTTTCTCATAAAAAGTTCTTTTACCAGTTTTGTATGATGGTTTAAAAACATTGATTTGATTTTGAACTGGTGTCCTTGGGTGAATCTGTCTCATAGGTCTGACAGTTGGAACTGCTGGTCTAGCAGTTGGAACTGCTCTAGGTCCAGACCTCAAAAGAACTTATCTGGGTATCATCATGTCATTCCTAGGAGGAGTTTTAGGTCTTGCAATGCTTAACCTATGATTTGTATATCCAGATACCCATTTATCACAATAATCTGCAAGATGATCAAAACTACCACAAGAGTAACAAGCTTTCCTATAACAAATAAAATCCTTTCCTAATTGGTGGGATTTGAGGTCATTCCAATTCCTCTGGTTACCTCTTGGCTTGTTTGTGGTTCTATACATCTCTGCATACCTAACTGTTGGTCTAAAAGGTTTGGCATTAGAACTAGGCCTAACAGTCTCAGGTTTAACCATCTTTGGAACTTTTGGTTCCTCCACTTTATCACTAACAGGCTTAACCACAGCCTGATCATCCTCATCATCAGAAGTCCATTCCTCAATTGTTGGAGCATCTGAGTCCTTAGGTGAGGACCTATCAGAAGACACCTTGTCCTTAGATAGTGATTTATCACTTGCACTAACAAACACAGGTTTATCAACTACTTCCTTCTTAGGTTGAGGACCATAGTTAAGTTCAGGTAATTGAAATTCAGGGAGTCCTGTATGTTCTAAGTCTATACCTTTGGGTGATGGTATTCCTCTATAAAGAAGTGGAACTGACTTATATCCTAGGCCTGACTTAGCTTTATTTTGAATCTGACTCTCAATTATCTTTTTAACACCTTGTGATGTGTATTCAAGTGTATCTACACTCATCTGTATGTTCTCCTTAGCTTTCTTAACCTGTTCTAGCTCATATTTTAAAACAGTGATTTCATTCTCTCTAAACATTAAGTCTCTCTTAACAATAATCATATCATCAGAAAACTTAGATTCATTGTTTTGATAATGAATAATTTTCTCTTCTAACACAGCTAAAGCTCTCTTATGATTTGCTAAGCTAAAAGCAGTTTGATAACGCTTAAATCTAACATGTTTCTAGTAGCGTTATTTGTGTTTTTATATGTGTTTTGTGGTTATATTTATATGCTTTTGTTACTTAATCGTACCAAAGTGTGTTTGCGAAGTTTATGTAGCCAAAAACAGGAAAAAGGATGAAAACAATGCAAAAACGAGGAAGAAGGAAATATTTATGATTTCATGAAGATTCTTATGGCAAGTCCCGCACCAAAAAGTACTTAGAAGAGTGAAAGTCCATGTAGTCGAGTTAATGAGTCTAAAGATGAAGGGAAAGATCAAAGAACCAAGAGCTACGAACAAGAAATAAGTCAAATGGCAAAAGACCAAAAAGAGTAAATCAGCAAGCTCCATCCGATCGGATGCAGCCCGCATCCGATTCGGATGGAGGTCAGTTTTGAAGACCAACCGATCGGTTGGATGAAATACCGATCGGTTGGATGTCGTCTGATTTCCAAATCTTCATCATTAAGTCTTGTGATTGCTACACATCTGGTTCTAGGACCTTCTAATCATAATAATGGTCTAATTAACACTACTTGGAGGACAAGAGAAGAGTTAATGAGCCAAGACCCTTGGTTGGAGTATTAAAAGATCCATTTGATGAGTATTGAAAACACACATCGACACATAACTATCAATAAAAAAGGAGAATCAATCAACCACTCATCACATACTCTTAAATTCGTCCAAAAAGTCCAGGAACAAAAGGGGAGTCGAAGTCCAATTCATCTCTTGTGAGAATCATTGCCTTTTCACTTGTAATCTTATTTTCAATCATTGTAAGACTCTCAATCATGGTTCTTAATGTTCAAGGTTTTAAGATTATGTTTATGTTTGCTATGAGTGGCTAGTGCCTTTATGCACTTGCTTAGATGATGTGTATTACCTATTGATTAGCATATGATTGTGATAACATGTTTTAATTCAATTTCAAGTCGATTCTAAGAACCAATTGTGATCAAGTTTCATAGTGACATTTGTTGGTCAAGTTTAACTAGTTGCTAGTAATTTTAAGGGTCGAGAGAACTATTGTTATTCAACTAGTTATAATCATTTGTCTATGAATGATTGTTGTCATCCACTATTCTTGATTGAACAAAGAAACTTAATCGTGATTGTAATGAAAATGCTTTTGTTTATCAAAACGGATTGATTGTAAACCATTTCAAGGGTCGAGAGATTAATAGTTTATTATCAATTGTGACCTTTTGTCTATAATCGGTTACCTTTCGTATTGACCATTTCTTAAGCTTGTTTGATTAGACAAAAGATTGTTTTTGTGTTTAAGGTACACCAACTTATGAACCTTGAATTGATCTTGAATTGATTGGTTAAATGTAATGCTTGTTTTTATAAACTAAGATCTTGACGAAGGTTTAATTTGTAGAAACAATAGATTAGTCACCAAACTAATTATCATAACCAACATGTTATCCAAAGTTATCACAATCATATTAGTCAATCGTAGTATACTAGTCTAAGCAAGTGTAGTTTTTAATCATCTGAATTTTCATATTATCATTATTGCTTATTTGAGAAATTTGCTTTTAACTTACAATTCGATTCACTACACAAATCCCTGCGAACGATCCCGACTTACCATAAAAATCTTGCTACAACGGACGAGTATACTTGCTCGTATGTGTTGTTTTTAGATTCGGTAATTCACCCTTATAAATTTAAAACTTGCACGAACCCGACACATCAAGTTTTTGGCGCCGCTGCCGGGGATTTTGATTGTGTTTCTGTAAGTTTTAGTCCATTTCTCACCTAGTTAGTTTTCGTAAAAAAAAAAAAAAGTTTTACCGAGCTGAGAATCCGATCGGTTTCACATCTAGCCGATCGGTTGCCCAGTTTTTTATTTTACCGAGAGATCTATCCGATTGGTAGGCACTTCCATCCGATCGGATTCCTTCAACCGAATTTTACCGAGAGCATCATCCGATCGGTAGACCATTCTATCCGATCAGTTGGTCAGTTCTGATTTTTTTAAATTGTTTTCGTTCTTCGCTCGTGTGTTTAGACATTGCCTTGATTCTCTGGGGAATTGTATGAACACTCGATCAACTGGAATAGAACCAATTTCACCTTTTTCAGATCCCGAACGTTTAGTCCGAAGACAAAGAAAGAAAAGAAAACCCTTTGTTCCATTAGCCAACCGTATACCGAGAGTACCAAACCCACCGTTTGAAAACCTTTTTGATGCCAAAGTCGTTTATAATCCATTCACTGATCAACCTTTTTCCCATGGCTGACGATAGACCCATGTGGGAAGCCAACCGAGCCGTAGCACCCACTCCTGGAGCTGCTATTGTTGCTGTCAACCTAGGTGACAATTTCACCGTGAAAGGTCACCATCTTTCTATGATCAAAGACCGTCAATTCGATGGCCGTTCGAGGGCCGATCCTCACAAACACATTGCCGAATTCATTGAAATTTGTGGCATGTTCCGATATGGCGACACCAATGTGGATGCCATTAAACTCAAACTTTTCCCGTCATCACTTGCTGGAGATGCAAAAGTGTGGTATAACGAATTAACACCCGGAATCATCAATACTTGGGAGGAGATGAGGCAAGCTTTTGTAAGCCGATTCTTTCCACCTGCCATGTTTGACCGACTCATGGGAGAAATTCGTGCTTTCACACAAAACCCTAACGAATCGCTCGTCGAAGCCTGGCTTCGTATGAAAGATCTACTTCGAAGTTGTCATGGACATGGTTTAGGACGAGGAACCATTATCCAAATCTTCTACCATGGACTTGATGAAGCATCTCAAGGAATTCTTGATGCTGGAGGAATTTTTCTTTATAAGACCCCTAACCAAGCATACCAATTGCTTGAAGACCGAGTTCTTCTCAAACTCGACTGGTCGAAAGATGCCAAAACCAAACCTTTAAGGAAAACCGTTGCTTTTGTTGAAAGCTCCGATTCATCTAAACTCATGGAGAAAATGGAAACCTTGGTTTCCAGAATCGATTCGCAATACAAAGATCTTAAAGGAGAGATGAAAGAAATGCGAGATGGTTGTAACAACTGCGGAGGTAATCACCCGTCTTCAGAATGCGACGATCAACCTATGGATCAACCCAAAGAAGGAGAAGCTAATTATGTCCAAGGAGGATACCGTGGAGGAGGATATCGTGGAAATTATTACGGACGAAACTCTGTTAGTTGGCAAGAGCGCCAACAACGGGATAACAACCGTGATTCTCAACCAAGAGTAGACAACCAGACCACACAAAACTCTGACAAAAAATCCGAAGAAACCGATTTTGAAAAAATGAAGAGAGAATTCGTCACAGCTCAGAAATCAACCAATGAGTTTGTCAAGAATCAATTTTTCAATCTCTAAACCAAAGTTGAGCAAGGTCAGAAAAATCATCAAGCATCTATTCAAGATCTTGAAAATAAATTTGGTAGACTCTCTGATCAAATTTCTTCCCGACCATCAGGTTCGTTGTCGAGTAATACCCAAACAAACCCTAAGCCAACATCATCTGGATCGAACGATAAGACTTATCATTCACCACAGACCAGAAATGAGCATATCAATGTTGTATTCACAAGAAGTGGCCTTTCTTATGATCCACCACCCAACCCAAACAATACCACGATCATCAATGATGATAGTGAGGATGAAGAAGAAGAAGCCAAGAAGGAAAATACACCAAAAACGCCACCCAAACCCAAACCACCAGTTAAGGCTTACACTCCAAAAATTCCATATCCTCAGAGCCTTAAGAAAGAAAGGATGGAGGAGCGTTATAAGAAGTTTGTTGAAATAATCAAAGAAGTTAGACTCAATGTACCCCTCATTGATGTTCTAGCCGGAATGCCCAATTATGGGAAATTTTTGAAAGAACTTCTTAATAACAAAAACAAGTTGGAGCAAATATCTGCTACCTTTCTCAATGAAGAATGTTCAGCCATTGTTCAAAACAAAATTCCACCGAAACTCGGAGATCCCGGAAGTTTTCTGATTCCGTGCATATTAGGAAACAACATCACATGCGATGCTTTAGCCGATTTAGGTGCAAGTATCAATTTGATGCCCTATTCTCTGTATTCGAAACTTTCCATCAACACCCTGAAACCCACAAGGATGAGTATTCGATTAGCAAATCATTCTTATCAATATCCTGTTGGTATTGCTGAGAATATGCTTGTCCAAGTTGGTAAATTCATTTTTCCCGTGGATTTTGTGATCTTAGAAATGGAGGAAGATAGTAGAGTACCCCTTATTTTAGGAAGACCTTTCCTAAATACCGTTGACGCGATTATCAAAGTAAAAGGAAAAGAACTGAATCTTGGAGTAGGAAATGATAGAATCACCTTTTTAATCGATAAAGCAATGCAATATCCATATTCTAGTGATGACACTTGTTTCAACATTGATGTAATCGATGAAGTCACTGAGGAAGAATTGGATGCATTACTTGAAGATTCGGATCCATTCATGACTACTTCAGAGAAAATTAGTGAAACAAACTTTGATAAGGAATTCGCTGATTTTATGGAAGTAAAGTTTGAAAAGAAGAAGAAACAGAAGTTGAAGAAGGAGAAATAGAAGAAGATTTTGAGGAAATCGATTTTAATGATCAAATGAGGATCAAAACATCACTTCAAGAACCACCAACTGATCTTGAGCTTAAACCACTTCCCGAAAATCTTGAGTATGCTTACTTGGGAGATAATTCGCTACTTCCAGTAGTCATATCTTCGTTGCTCAATGATAATGAAAAAGAATGCCTCATTTCTGTTCTCAAGAAGCATAAAAGAGCTTTTGCATGGAAAACTTCTGATATCCCAGGAATCAGTCCTGATTTTTGCAAGTACAAAATCAATTTCGAAGAAGATGCCAAACCAGTTGTAGAAAGACAAAGTCGACTCAACCCCAACATGAAAGAAGTTGTTAAAAAAGAAATCATCAAACTTCTTGATGCTGGTATCATTTACCCCATCGAGGATAGTCCTTGGGTGAGTCCTGTTCACTGTGTTCCGAAAAAAGGAGGAATGATTGTTGTGACCAACGAACGGAATGAATTAGTTCCTACTAGAACTGTCACAGGATGGCGAGTATGTATTGATTACAGGAAATTGAACAAAGCCACCAGGAAAGATCATTTTCCTTTGCCTTTCATGGATCAAATGCTTGAGAGATTAGCAGGGAACAAATACTTTTGCTTCCTTGATGGTTTTTCAGGATATTTTCAAATTCCTATTGATCCGGCTGATCAAGAAAACACTACATTCACATGTCCCTTTGGAAATTACGCTTACCGGCGTATGCCTTTTGGATTATGTAATGCTCCCGCAACTTTTCAAAGATGTATGATTGCTATATTCCAAGACATGCTTGAGACGTCTATGGAAGTTTTCATGGATGACTTTTCAGTTTTTGGAAGCTCATTTGAAGCTTGTCTTTCTAATCTAGATAAAATGCTTGAAAGATCCGAACCTGCACATCTTGTTCTCAACTGGGAGAAATGTCATTTCATGGTGACTGAAGGAATTGTGCTAGGACACAAGATTTCCAGCGCAGGAATGGAAGTTGACAAAGCAAAGATTGATGTCATAACCAAATTACCACCCCCAACCAACGTTAAAGCCGTTAGAAGTTTTTTAGGACATGCCGGTTTTTACCGTCGTTTCATTAAGGATTTTTCCAAAATATCTCGTCCAATGACGAAACTTCTAGAAAAAGATTCTGTTTTTTGACTTCAATGCAGATTGCATGAAGGCATTTGAAACATTGAAAACCCAACTGGCTAGTGCACCCATTATGGTTTCACCTAATTGGTCACTACCATTCGAGCTCATGTGCGACGCAAGCGATTTTGCTGTTGGAGCTGTATTAGGACAACGAGAAGAGAAACATTTTCGTCCTATATACTTCGCCAGCAAAACACTCAACAACGCTCAACAAAACTATACGGTTACG
This sequence comes from Artemisia tridentata subsp. tridentata, assembly GCA_021014915.2. Classification (NCBI taxonomy): domain Eukaryota; kingdom Viridiplantae; phylum Streptophyta; class Magnoliopsida; order Asterales; family Asteraceae; genus Artemisia; species Artemisia tridentata. Next base: position 491,170,536 of record CP139509.1, on the reverse strand, counting down.
GAGAAAGAATTGTTAGCCGTTGTTTTTTGCTTTCGACAAATTCAGATCTTATCTTGTGCTTTCAAAAACAATCGTGTTCACTGATCATTCAGCGTTAAAATATCTGTTTGCCAAACAAGATGCCAAACCGCGTCTTATTCGATGGATTTTGCTACTCCAAGAATTCGACATCGAAATCAAAGATAAGAAAGGAGCAGAAAATTTAGCTGCTGATCATCTGTCTCGTTTAGAAAATCCAAATTGGAAGAGTTAAAAGAAGATGAGATTGACGATTATTTTCCAGATGAAACACTCATGACTGTTGATACAGTTGATGAGAACGAAATTCCATGGTTTGCAGATTATGCAAATTATCTCGTTGGAAGAATTCTAAAGAAAGGATTAACTCATGCCCAACGAAAATAAATTCTTTTCAGAACTTAAACATTACTATTGGGAAGAACCCTATCTTTTCAAAATGTGTCCCGACGGGATGATAAGAAGATGTGTTTATGGTTCCGAAACGAGAAAAATTCTTGATGAATGCCATCATGGCCCGACTGGGGGACACTATGGTCCTTCCACCACCGCCAAAAAAGTCTTTGATGCTGGATTCTATTGGCCAACCATTTTTAAAGAAGCCCATACTCTTGTTCAGAACTGTGATGCGTGCCAAAAATCCGGTAGTCTTTCTCGAAGAGATGAAATGCCACAAAAGAGCATTCAAGTCTGTGAATTATTCGATATTTGGGGAATTGATTTCATGGGACCATTTCCTAAATCACACAAATACGAATACATTCTCGTTGCTATTGACTACGTTTCCAAATGGGCAGAAGCTGAAGCTTTACCCACCAATGATGCACGAGTAGTTGTTAATTTTCTCAAAAAACTTTTCGCTCGTTATGGAATTCCTAAAGCTTTAATAAGTGATCGAGGAACCCATTTCTGTAACAAACAAATGGAGAAAATTATGAAGCGATACGGAGTTCATCATCGTTTCGCTACAGCTTATCACCCACAGACCAGTGGTCAAGTTGAAAATACCAACAGAGCCTTAAAAAGGATACTCGAAAAAACGGTTAAAGACAATCCCACCGTTTGGTCGAGGAAACTAGATGATGCTCTGTGGGCATTTCGCACGGCTTACAAAACACCAATTGGTACAACACCATACAGACTTTTGTATGGAAAAACCTGTCATTTGCCGTTCGAAATCGAACATCGCGCTTACTGGGCACTGAGAAGCTGTAACCCAGATCTCAAAATAGCTGGAGAAAAGAGATTTTTGCAATTGCATGAACTCGATGAATTAAGACTCCAAGCTTACGAGAACTCCAAGCTTTACAAAGCTAGAACCAAAGCCTATCATGACAGAAAGCTAAGAATCCGAAAAGAATTCAAAGCTGGAGACAAAGTTCTGCTTTTTAATATGAAATACAAGTTCAAAGCTCCTAAGCTGAAACCGAAATGGTTCGGACCGTATATAGTGAAACATGGATTTCCATCTGGATATGTTGAATTGCATGACAAACATGGTGGAAGTTTCATTGTTAATGGGCACCGAATTAAATTGTATTATGACAAGGAGCAAATGAATGAAGTTTCTATCAAAGAGATTCCGCCTGAATCGGAATATGAAGCTATAGCATTTATGTCACCTTTCCCGGCCGATTTCAAGAAAAACACTCCGTGGGCCGAGGATTCTGGTTATATCTATGATGTTCTTCCTAGACCATGGGAGAAAATTAAATTGGAAGACATAGATGAAACTGGAGAAGGAATAGTGATAGGAAATGTGGTGTATGTTCCAAAATTCTCAAAGAAGAAATCAGAAATTACACCAACATGAAAAGGAAGTTCGAGTCCGGCTGATGACTCGTTAATAAAACAAGCGCTTCTCGGGAGGCAACCCGTGTGTTTTCATTTTTATTTTTATTTTCAAGTGATTAAACCCCAAAGTTTTTCTAAATTGCTTAGTTGAACTTAAGTGTGGGGGTGTATCACTAGCTTTTAATAAAACGAAAAAATATTTCGTGTGTGTTTCTTTTGTTTTAAATTACTGCAGGTAATGATTGCGAAGCTGGGATGCTAGGATCAAGAATCACCCTGAGCAGAAAATACGGTTTATTCTCTTATTTCCCTATTTCATTCCTTGAAATCGTTTATCACATTGAGGACAATGCTTAACTTAAGTGTGGGGGGTGAATAGGAAAATAAGAATAGATTGTATGTTTCGAGCTTAATTTTAAATTTTGTTTGCCCTTGTAATCTAGTTGTTTGTCATTTTAAAGATTATATATTTATCCACTGGTGAACCCGTAATTTTTGAAAATTGAGATGTACCCCTAGCGATTAATATTGCAATCCATTCTGGATCGATAACATTAGCTAGCACATATTATAGCCCTTACCACTAAACTGTGAGGAATTTAAGCCTGTTTCGTATATAGCATACATCTTTTATGCTTAGATCTTTTGCTATGAGTGTGCCGGTGATTTTATTTATTCTAGAACTTGTACTTGTAAATAATTACGAGACCGTTGTGAGATCACATTTTTTTTGTGATATAAGTGTATATGCGTGATAAGAGGCAACCTTAGGATTTAACCCAAATGGCCTTCCATTTACATATAATTATATATTAAGCTAGTTACATTGGCTAGTTTACCACTCATATGGACCCATTTGTTAGCATTTATCTTTAATGCTAGATACCCCTAGTTACACCCTCTGAGCCTATCTTTTTCTTTTGATAAAACCAGAAAAATTCAAAAAGATTTTACACTTTTTGCCTAGCCTTACCCCTAGTCAAGTCTTGGTTGGTTGCTAGCTATTTGGCAAGATGGATGTTATGTGGGAAATCATGAAAGTTCGAAGAAAGTTGCAAACTCCAAAAGTTGTGAAGTCATCGGTGAAAAAAAAAAAAAAAAAAAAAAAAAGAGTCATCGCAACTATAAGGTGACAAGAATGAGCCAATGGGCTAGTGAATAAAGTATGAATCAAGGAAGTATGGAGTTTCTCGCAAAAATGGCATGATAGTGGTTTGTAATAGCTAGTAACATTCGGTTAATAGACTTTGATTAGTTTTTGTTTTTATCATCAAACCTCTCTCAAGTATATCCCATGCCTTATCCTACCCTTTTTGACTTTGTGAAATTATTAAATGTATGGACATGTAGTGACCATCCGATTTCTTGAGGAATTGACTAACGTTGTTAGCGATCTGGGGCGTATTTTGGCGACCATCCGTTATGCAAGTAACGTTGTTAGCGAACCAAGGTACAATCTAGTGACCATCCGTTATTTGGTGATGCAAGAATTCGTTGTTAGAGATCTATTATGTTTTGCATGAGATAGTGGCACATAAGTCTGATGTTGCCCCTAAGCCTTAAACCCAAATAAAAGTCCTCTTTGACATGTATACTTGGCGCTCACACCATTCGGTGTAGTTTTGTTTCTTGTACAAGCTTATGGTAATATTTAGATCATGACTGAGCAAATGAGTGTCATTCCTCTTATATACTCCACCAATCAAACAAATGAGTGTTTTGAGTGAATTATAGTTCATTTCCCTTTCGTGAGGTGTTTAGTAATGTGTATCAAGCAAGAAAATCATTTGGGTATTGTCAAACATCTCGATGCTTCAACCATAAAAGCTTAAAATGATGAATCTAACTTGTACTCGTGCTTGATAGATTTGCATCACATTTTTCCAATCATTTTTGTATGTCATGTGGATAATTGTTTTTATTTCTAGATTTGCTTGAGGGCAAGCAAAGTTCAAGTGTGGGGGATTTGATAACGCTTAAATCTAACATGTTTCTAGTAGCGTTATTTGTGTTTTTATATGTGTTTTGTGGTTATATTTATATGCTTTTGTTACTTAATCGTACCAAAGTGTGTTTGCGAAGTTTATGTACCCAAAAACAGGAAAAATGATGAAAACGATGCAAAAACGAGGAAGAAGGAAATATTTATGATTTCATGAAGATTCTTGTGGCAAGTCCCGCACCAAAAAGTACTTAGAAGAGTGAAAGTCCATGTAGTCGAGTTAATGAGTCTAAAGATGAAGGGAAAGATCAAAGAACCAAGAGCTACGAACAAGAAATAAGTCAAATGGCAAAAGACCAAAAAGAGTAAATCAGCAAGCTCCATCCGATCGGATGCAGCCCGCATCCGATTCGGATGGAGGTCAGTTTTGAAGACCAACCGATCAGTTGGATGAAATACCGATCGGTTGGATGTCGTCTGATTTCCAAATCTTCATCATTAAGTCTTGTGATTGCTACACATCCGGTTCTAGGACCTTCTAATCATAATAATGGTCTAATTAACACTACTTGGAGGACAAGAGAAGAGTTAATGAGCCAAGACCCTTGGTTGGAGTATTAAAAGATCCATTTGATGAGTATTGAAAACACACATCGACACATAACTATCAATAAATAAGGAGAATCAATCAACCACTCATCACATACTCTTAAATTCGTCCAAAAAGTCCAGGAACAAAAGGGGAGTCGAAGTCCAATTCATCTCTTGTGAGAATCATTGCCTTTTCACTTGTAATCTTATTTTCAATCATTGTAAGACTCTCAATCATGGTTCTTAATGTTCAAGGTTTTAAGATTATGTTTATGTTTGCTATGAGTGGCTAGTGCCTTTATGCACTTGCTTAGATGATGTGTATTACCTATTGATTAGCATATGATTGTGATAACATGTTTTAATTCAATTTCAAGTCGATTCTAAGAACCAATTGTGATCAAGTTTCATAGTGACATTTGTTGGTCAAGTTTAACTAGTTGCTAGTAATTTTAAGGGTCGAGAGAACTATTGTTATTCAACTAGTTATAATCATTTGTCTATGAATGATTGTTGTCATCCACTATTCTTGATTGAACAAAGAAACTTAATCGTGATTGTAATGAAAATGCTTTTGTTTATCAAAACGGATTGATTGTAAACCATTTCAAGGGTCGAGAGATTAATAGTTTATTATCAATTGTGACCTTTTGTCTATAATCGGTTACCTTTCGTATTGACCATTTCTTAAGCTTGTTTGATTAGACAAAAGATTGTTTTTGTGTTTAAGGTACACCAACTTATGAACCTTGAATTGATCTTGAATTGATTGGTTGAACGTAATGCTTGTTTTTATAAACTAAGATCTTGACGAAGGTTTAATTTGTAGAAACAATAGATTAGTCACCAAACTAATTATCATAACCAACATGTTATCCAAAGTTATCACAATCATATGAGTCAATCGTAGTATACTAGTCTAAGCAAGTGTAGTTTTTAATCATCTGAATTTTCATATTATCATTATTGCTTATTTGAGAAATTTGCTTTTAACTTACAATTCGATTCACTACACAAATCCCTGCGAACGATCCCGACTTACCATAAAAATCTTGCTACAACGGACGAGTATACTTGCTCGTATGTGTTGTTCTTAGATTTGGTAATTCACCCTTATAAATTTAAAACTTGCTCGAACCCGACACATCACAGTTTCTTTTAATTCTTTCCACTGACTCTCATATCTTGTTTTAAGTGTTTTCAATTCTTTTAAAGATTCACAAGATTTAGAACATTTTTAAACTTGTACCTCAGAATCAGAAAATGCCATGAGAGCAACCTCTGTAGATGCTTCTGCTTCCTCCTCTGCAATATAGCTCCAGTCAAATCCTAAGCCATCAATAGCAACCATGGCTTTCGAGCTTGAATCAGTAACCTCCACAACTCTTGACTTGTTTTCATATGCTTTACTCTTTCCATCTTGTTGACTTGGCAATCTGCACTCCCTTGAGTAATGACCTTTCTTGTGGCAGTTGTAGCACTCAATCTTGGACTTGTCATACCCTGCAACATCATTACTGTTTATGACAATCTTCTTGCCAGTCTTCTTCAAGAATCTTCTAGCTCTCAAAATGATAAGAGAGAGCTGCCACTTAATATCCATCTCTTCAATATCATCTTCATCAATCTCTTGAAGATCTGAATGAGTCAACATACTTCCATTGTGCTGAGTAGTTAGAAAAGCACAATAAGTATCATCATTCAAAAGTCCACTAGTACTGCTTGAGGTGCTAGCAGTACCAAGATTTGCACTAGCAGTTCCAACTGCTCCACTAACTTGGACTTCTTCATCCGGACTTGATGAACTGGGAGTTGATACAAAAGCCAAATTCCCTGAGCTTGAGCTTGAACTTGATCCAGCAGACTTCTTAATCTCATGTTCAACTATCTTGAAGTTGCTATATAGATCCATTAAGCTCATGGAATCTATATCAGGCTTGTTTTTCCATACTACCACATGCATAGCCCATTCAGAAGGTAGACTTCTCAGAAACTTTGAGTTGAGATCTTCCTGAGGCATCTCAATCCCTAAAACAGCCAGTTGACTCACCAACTTTTGAAGCCTATTGAACATATGATCCAACGACTCATTACTTGTTGCAGTAAAGTTCTCAAACTGATGCTTGAGAAGAGTCTTCTGAGTTTTCTTGGTGGCTTCATTCCCACCATATCTTGCAACAATAGCTTCGAAAAGAGATTTAACACACTTGAACTTACTAAAATTCAGCAACTGATCATTGGGAATAGTCATCAGAAGCAAACTTCTAGCCTTAATATCATTCTTGTATCTTGCCTTCTCTTCATTAGTAGTCGGCTTTGTCTGCACTGTAGTCTCAGATTTACCTTCAACAACAGTTGTTGTTTCAACAGGGGTAAAAGAGTTTCCATCTTCAATGATCTCCCATAGTGCATAGTCTTGCACTTGGAAAAACTGCTCAATACGAAGTCTCCACATGTCGAACTCATTAGGTTTAAGCATAGGAAGCTTAGCAGCAATGTTGGTTGTGGATGGTGTTGTTTCCATGTCCATCTTTGTTCTTCTCGGATCTTCTAAATCTATGTATCAGCAACCTGTCTCTGATACCACTTGACCGGATCTACACACACTCCTTGTGTTAGATGTGATACGAAGAATTATACTTAGTCTAGCACGCGGAATTTACTAGCTAGCACTTAGAAGACCTTATTCGTTTTGTATGATTAGAACTAAACAAAGAAACACAGAATAATAACTTCCAACGATTCAATATTATTAGGATAATAATACGAGTGATCTTCCTATCACTAGGGTTTACAACCTTGAATCTTTCTAATACGTATGAACTCTATCGTATTCGTGTATATGTGTGTTGTGTATCTGAACCTTAACCTAGGCAATCCTTTTATAGACCAAGGATTCCTGTACAAGATAACTATCAATCTATTCTTATACGATATACACAATATATTTTCCATATTTATCTACTTTACATAAATCATAACCAGTCTTAACTTCTTCTCTCAGCAGTCTTAACTGCTCATGTCTTCAATACTCTTCAGCAGTCTTAACTTCAATCTTCAACAGTCCTAACTGTTACCTCCAACAGTCTTAACTGCTTAAGCTTAATTCCTAACACTAAGTCATAATGGATTTAGTCTACTATGGGAGTGTCCGGGAAAATATAGCCTGTGGAAACTTCATGGGTCATAAGTAGAAACCTTGAGTGAATTTGTTTGACCAGGGGAGCCGACAGAACCCTCATTTCTTGTGGCTTAACCATCTTTCATGATCAAATTACCTCTAGGTAATCCGACAAATCTGAGGCTGCCTTGTGCCTGGGCATGTGCAAAGACCTGTTGTTGATGTGATGCCAAATGAAACTGATTCGGGTTCTGCTTATTGGTTTTATGTACTTAAAGACCTAATCCCGGGCATAGTCAGTCAATCCCCCCTGCATTGTATGGCGATAAATAGGTCAAGTATGAAAATGAAATGTTACAGATAGTTCGATAGAACAATTATCAAATACTTACAGTTAGAGGCCAGTCCTTCAACGAAAGACCAGTAACACCTTGGTTCAATCCTGAAAAGATAAAAAGTTAATATAATGTGAAGTTTCATTATAGAATAGATGATTGTAAGCATCCATAATGTTGATTGTTGCTCTGTTAGTGAAAACAAAAAAAAGTAACAACGACAAAACTGTAACATTGAATAATATACCGTACCATCACTGAATATACAACTTCTAAAATTGTGTTATTTACGATTGTTATTTAAAGCTGCTGAATTTAGAGAAGTCGTACGGAATCTAATGAAGATAATGCTATTTTAGCAAATCCTAGAATTCTTCCCTTTTGGTAACAAACCCAATTGAAAAAGTGAATTTGATAAAGCAACTAGTCCTATATGCCACCCGACCACACATAAATTTCATATATACACACAAGCACATACTCTTGCGGAGATCTTTTTTGAAGCAGCCTCTTTACCTTTAGATAGGTGTGTGACTGTTTACATCATAGCTTCCCGTGTCCTACTCCGACAGGATTGGGTATGTCGCTTTATTTTATATTTTTTTGTATTTCAGATTAAAACACGTAAACCCATTGGACCTATTGGTTGAATCTGGGCTCTATTGTTGGCTGGGCTTACCAAAAGATAAATTACTAAATTAGCCCATAATACAAGACCATGAAAGTATATACCTTTGCTATGAGGTTGATTAGATTACTATTTAGTTGAGTAGATCTTGGATTACTTTTTGTTGTGTTTTAAAACAGTTTATAATAAAACTCACAATCATGTTTAAATGTTTGATGGCACAAGCTCATTTAATACAAAACCTGATAGTAAATAAAAAACACCAGACCATATCTCATATCTGTGATATGATATAGGAGCTCAAAAAGAATGACTTTTAATTTGTTGAGATGCAAGAAAATATACCAGGTTAATTATCAGTTATATTGCCTACAATAAATCAGAAATCTAGAAATAGCCGAGTACTACAACGTCACCAAAATGATAAGGTAATGCGTTCTTTGTTTTGGGGTGTTATAAGTTGACTCGCCAATATTCACCAATCTGACTAGTGCAACGGAATACACACACAGCCAAACTTACATGAAGTGTCACCACAGGAGCTTCGTGGTTTTCTGAAATAAGCAACTTTTGGATTAAATTGGCGGTGCAATGTACATCTGAAATTAAGTAAGACTATGAATGATGTTAAGATGACTGGACAAGCTGAACCCACGGATGAGCATTTATGGGTCGATTTTCATTAGTAATCGAAAGCAATCTTGTAGTGAACACATGTTCAAACTGCAGTTGAACCATGCATCAAATGTTTTTCGGACTATGGAAATCAAACTTATAGTTTTTCGGTTCTCGTTGTTGACCCTAAAACTGTCAAAAAATATTCTGTGACATAAAGATTGAAGAAAAAAACACGTCTCTTTGACTATAAAAGTCGATCTACCACATACGACATTCTTTTAGCACAGAGATGCACCCTTTTCGCTCTTCCTTTCATTTCATATAAACAAATAGAAAATGGAAAAATAAGAAACGATTCTAACCTGCTATGATTTATATTTGATTGTTTTTATCTATAGCAATATCTATATATCCATATTCTATACTATACATACAATTTATCCGCTATCTAAATTCCTTGACAATAGTCCTTTCATCTACGTCTACCTAGAGAAGCAAGATCATCAACAATGCCACCACGAGCCTTCATCTGTATAAACAAAACAAGTAAAAAAAAGGTGCTGTCATAAACAAGTAAAAAAGTCTAGTGTCACCATTTATGCTATGGTAGCTACTCCACATATGATGTTAGTATGTTACATCCTAATGACTTAATGAGAAACACTTGAGAACTGTATTTGGTATGGAATATGAACTTTAAATTCTGAACTTTATATTCTGAACCGATACCCGTTTGTGTCAATAACTCGCCCTTTGTGCGCTAATTGAGTTTCTTTTTATATTCATTGGGTTATGCTGTTCTGTGACAACAAAAGATAATTGTATGACAAACGTTTTAATGATAAACTCATAATAGATATAAGTATAAAAATTTCATTTCGTCAAAACAATCATCCTTTAGAACCTTACATAGACAAAAGACAGCACTGCGCATAAAGTCTCACAAATTACCAATTGAAGGATTTTATCTCTAAAAATGAAAACGATTTGCACTTTATAGATTAAGCTCAAACACTAAATTACACTTTGCCTCAATTTAAGCCCTATTTTGTGCTGCACCAAATTAAGTCCATTAAGCTGTTTTCTACTATATTTATAAGCTAAACTTAGTAACCTTGCCGAACGCAGGCTCTAATTTCCAAAGGTATAATAGATGCATACATGTAACATTTTCATGCAAAAATCATAGCATTTCCTGAGCGGGTGTATCGAAATGGATGTCTGAGCTCAAAGTCAACCTTCTGCACCTTATTCACCAACCCCATAGTGCATGATCATCAAACCTTGATCTCTTGTCTAAAATGCGCTTAAAGATTTGAGCTGCATTTGTCATACCAGCAGTTCCTATAAAATTTTAGTTCAATCAAGCACCCGATTTGTTACTTCTCGGGTTTCACATGATAATTCTGAACAAGGGTGTTTAGCAATGCGACTAAACTACTTAATGTGATCTAATGTCTCAGTAATCAGTTTTGAGAATTTGGTAATAATAAAATAAAATAAAATTGCAAATAATACACTGAAAAAGCACATCCAAACATCCCCATAATTGCAATTTCCTCGAGAAAAAGACTAACCTTTGTACGGAGATGCCACGCTTGGAGCTAAATTGTTGCGTACACCACAAATTCCTGCAGAATTTAAATGAGTACAACATTAACATTAGAAGTTCATAGCATCAGACAATCTTTCCTTCTCATGGAATTATTGGAATGTTACATGTAAATTGCAACATATTTCCGAGAAAACCTTTTAGAAGTACTTATTAACGCATCCTTTTATGTATAAATAAAAGTACTCTGCTATTTTATTACATAAACCTACTATAACTATCTAAAACTTCGAATAATGGAGGGAAACAAGTCAAACCTGACATGGTACATCATTCAAGTTTCTGACAATAACTGATATGTGATCATCTAAAAAGACGCTGCACCCATTCGTAATTTTCTTTGTAATTCGGCCACAAGGAGAAACTTCCTTTCACTTTTAGCACCACGTATAAGAATATGATAGGTTCTCGAATTAGGCAACAGTCCATATCTCTTTAAATTACGAATAACCCAATACGCTGCTTCAACTTCATGATTCTTGCAAAGATAAACCATAAGAGTATTAACAGTCACCACTGAGGGTCGCGGACCGTAAATAATCATATGTTCAAAAACCTTCAAACAATCATCAAACTTCCCAACTTTACAAAAATACTGCATTAAACAAGTTAACCCCACGACGTTCAACTTAACCCCTTCACCGTCCATTAAGTCGACAACTTTCCGAACCATTCTAGAATCACCCATTTTACACGCAGCGGATAATATTGTGTTGAACGATACTGAATCAGGCCTTTTTCCAGGCCAATCAACATGTTCAAAAAATTCCAAGGCTTCATCCAACGTTTTCTCTTCACAAAAGCCTTTTAAAATCGTATTGAATGTTATATCATTGGGTTCAATACCATTTTTTATCATACTTCTAACCAAAGATGATAACTCTTGAGGTTCACGAGCATGACATAAACTATATAAGTACACGTTATAAACTGCAACATCCAAATCAATATCACTCAAAAATATATCCTGTAGAAGAGTTCGTGCAATTCCTAAACTACCTCTCTTAAGTAATCCGGATAAAGCAGTAGCTGTATACCGATCTGGGATAAGACCCTTTTGATATAAAGATTCATAAAGCTCGTAAATTTCGTTAACCATATTTTCATTAGAAAGTGCCCGTATAACTATATTATATGTAACAATATCCGGATCACATCCATTTTTTTCCATTTTTCCCAATAGGCCTAACGCCTCTTTTATCCTTCCATATTCACACAAACCCTTAATGATTGTGGTATACGTTTTAACATTCGGGTAACAACCCGAATCACCTTCCATTATCTTCAAACGGCTATAAGCCTCGCGAAATAGCCCTTTTTTACTAAACCCGTATACTAAAGCAGTATATGAACATTCATTGTGTACAAGACCCTTTTTCTCTAAACAACAAAAAAATGCTAATAAACCACCAATCTGATCCGATTTACACAAAGACCATAATATCGGATTGTAAAAATACGGACTTTGGAAACACCCTTTTCCCAAAACCTTAAAATACACAAAACAAGCATCCTGAATCATCCCACGGCTACACAAACTACTAATCAACAAAATCACTTTCGGCTCGGTAGGAACATAACCAAACCTCAACATCAACTCCAAAACACTACTCGCATTTCCTAACTCCATTTCATCCAAAAACCTCCTAAACAAACTCGCCAAACAACTAAACGACGGCACAAAACCATAATCACACATTTCCAAAACAACGCCCAACCCTACTCTCGCCTCGCCCACAATACTCAACCCTTTCAACAATGTACTAAAAGTCAACACATTCGGACTTAACCCAACTCTCCTCATCTCCAATTGCAACACATTCATACCATCCAAACACACATTAATAGACTTCAAATAACAATTCAACATAGCATTGTAATCATATATACTCGGCTTACCGGGCACTATTCGCAACATATCGAAAAAATGTAAAGAGTTGTAAACATCGCCTTTTTGAGCTAAAGTTTGCATCTTTTTGGTTAGTTCATGATAATCTGAGCAAAGGGTATTTGTTTCTTCCGCAAAAAAAACAGCAGAAGATGAATATGAATAAAATGACGCAAAATTGTATAAAGATTGGATTTTTTTATAAAATTTTTGGGGTTTTAGTGAAATCATGATAAACCCATGATTTGGTTTTGAGTAATTTGAAAAGGGTATTTGTTAAAGATTGAATCTTGGGTGGAGAAGTGGAGATAAACCCTAATTAGGAATATTTTCTTGACAAAAACCCTAAACCCATGAACCGTAGAAAAGTGGCTTTTGTTTTTAAATAAAATTTTTCGTTTTTTTTAGTAATTTCTTTTTAATTTATGATATTGGTTAAAGCAGAGCATTGGGTCAAAACCGATCAAAACCGAACCGAATTGAAAACCGATATTGTGGAAGACATGAATCGAGAATCGAACCGAAGAGTCTCGGTTCGGTTTTGTGTCAGTCCGTTCGTGTCGGTTCAGTTTATACAGTTTATGTGTGTTTTTTCTCGGTTTTGGCTCGAACCGAGCCGAACCGAAACTGAAAATCATAAATATATAGAACCGAATATGGTCGGCTCGGTTTCGATCGGACCGGTTCGACTCCGTTTTTTAATTCGGTTCGGTTTTTGTTCTATTTTGCTCATTCCTGGGTTAAAGTACTTATTATGGTTATTTTTTTTACCATAATAACTAAGTTATTTGAGATAACTTTTGAGAAAATTATGTTAATAAGTACCATTTTTTAAAGTCATACAAAATGTTAAAAGAAAGATATATATCAAATTTGGTTCTTTTCTTTCAAATTCGTGATCTTTATTTGGTTTTTGAAACTAAACAAGTTTTTTTCCGATTTTCTGGTTTTTCCTGGTTGTACCCAGTTTTCTCTAAGTTTTTCTGGTTCAACCGATGAAATCGGCTTCATTTCGATTCTCGAAACACCGATTTTTATATATTGTTTAAATAAATTAAACAAAAGCGTTTATATTTATTAAAACTTCAAAGTGTAAAACCAACTGGGCTAGCTCATTTGGCCACCAAGATTCCTTAGGTGCTTGGGGAGGGAAGGTTTGGCTAGGGGAGGTCTCAAGTTCGAGTCCCACCCGAGACTTTTACCCCTTCAGGCGGAATAGGAGAAAGTACAGGCGGAGTTCAGGGTCAGCATACTGCCTAATTGGATGTCACTACTACCTGAACCACTAACAACTAACAAGCCGTTCTAAAAATATTAAAAAAAAAAAAAAATATTAAAAAAAAAAAAAAAAAAAAAAAAACACTTCAAAGTGTAATCTTCTCTTCATAAACCAAACTTCATACTCTTCTCAACCAACACAAAATCAAACCTCCTGTTTATATAAAATAAATAAATAACTTTAAAAAACAAGTAGTTAAAACTTTCAAAAACAAGGAAGTAAAAATGACAAGTAGTTATAACTTTCAAAAACAAACGCAATTTAAGGGTATCTTTGACGAAATGAGTTGGATGTCAGGTTAAGATTGGGGTTGAGGTTACAACTGGAGCTTATATTATAAATTTGAAGTTGGAGTTTTTTTTTAAGGTTGTTTTGTGAATTAGTTAGAGCTGAAGCTTATTATTGTAAATTTATATAAAAATACATCAAATTGAATTCACGTATAATTCAAGCGTGTTAATCCCTTATATTTTGAAATATATTTAATTAACTTGACTAACTATAATCCCTACTCATTTTAAAAGCTCTTTTTCAGGCTTATGAAGGTTTATAGTTTATAAAATCTTTCATAAAGTTGAATAACAAAAGGAGCTTATTATACTATTACACATTTGTGATCCAACGGTGTCGTATAGGAAACGAAAAAATAAAACAATGTCGTTTTGGTTCAAAGGCGTTTTTGGAAAGGAAAAAAAAGGACGATGTCGTTTCGGTAAAGGAATAAGAGTAATTTACAAAATATACCCCTGAACTATGTAGCAAGTAGCGTAAAATCACCTTATACTTTTAGCTATTTACGCTTTTTCTTATATAACAAATTTTATGTATCAAATATTTAACAAATATCTAGCGATTTTCTTTTTTCTTTTTTTTTTTTTTTTAAATAACGATGAAAAGATCTGTAAATTGCGAACAAAATAAGCCCAATATTGAAATTCTTTTTAACATACATTACGATTTTATAAAAGTTGTTGAAGTTTAATATATATTTTTTGTAAAAATAAAATAAAATTCAAAATACACCCTTAAAATATCTAACATTTACAAAAGCTATCTTTGAATGTGTTTTAGAAAGAAAAAAAATCGCAACACCACGATATCTTTACCTTAAATTGTACTTCAGCTTCTTATTTTTTGATAATAAATTTCGAATAAAATGAGCCTAACATTGCAATGATTTTTATTTATGTACTCTTTTATTAAAAAAAAAAAAAAATGTTTATTTTTTTCTGTAGTAGGTCAAGATGATTACAAATGTTTGAATGATATAAAAAGTAATAGATAAATAATATGAATTGCAGAGAAAGCAAAGTAATTAAATGATTTAACTAATCAAACAATACAACGCTGCCAAGCTTTTGGGCATTTATACTCGGTATAAACAAAATATAACAAATATCGGGCAGTCTGCAGGTATTATTTGAAATCAAATCATAAGAGCTTATGTTAATGTGTTCACCTAACATAGTTAAAAACGAATTTAGATGTACGAGTTGGTATTTCTATACTTAGAGCAGTCTCAACGGTTAACCTTAACGCAGCTGCGTTAAGGTGCGTTAACCGTTGGAAGGTGATGCGTTAAGGGTGCGTTAACCCCTTAACGTGGCGTTGAACTTTTTTTTTTCTTTTCTTTTTTTTCCGATTTAAATGGGTTTTGGTGGGTATTTTGATGTGTATTTTGGTGTGTGTTTATATATTGTGTGTGTTTTAGCGTGTGTAAATTCCCAGATCGTGTATAAGGAATCTGAGGTTGAAGATAACAAGTTTAGTTATTGTAAATTTTAGTCCCTGTAGTTTTTTTTACAATTTCAGTCCTTGTGGTTATTGTAAATTTTAGTCCATGTGGTTTTTTTTAACAATTTCAGTCCTTGTGGTTATTGTAAATTTTAGTCCTTTTCTTTTCTTTTCTTTAAAATTTCAGTCTTTTTTTTTTTATTGTTTTTCAAAAGTAAAAAAAAATACTAGTTATTGTAAATTTTAGTTTTGTAACTTTAAAGAAAATATTTTTTTGTATTTAAAAAAAAAAAAAAAAAAAAAAAAGTGGAGCCCAAAATGTGGTGTTATGGGTGAGTTATGATTGTGGGTGTTTTTTTTTTTTTTTTCAGTTAAAGGTGAAAGGATTAAAGCTGACGTGGTAGTGTGTTAAAGTTTAACTCCGGGTTACCACTAGAAGTGCTCTTATATTTTCATTAACATGCATCTTTTAAAAATCATTGCGACAGCTAAGACATTGTCATTTATACATTCAAGTACAATTTTAAATTAAAGGTGATTATGAATATCCATAGTAACGCGCGAGCACAGATTAACCTCGTTTTATAAAGTGAGCTTATTCTAAAAACTCAAGCCTTTATAAACCCTCATTATTCCCCATCCAAACACAACCTAAGTTAGAATTTCTCAATAAAAAACCAATTTGATATTTTTTTAATAGCGGCCAATGAGTTCGTGGGTAGTATACTAGTGACCAATATCACCACTATCAACTCAGTGTCACATAAGCTTTTCACTCCTCCACCAACATCACCACCAAATAGGTGTAATAAAACCACCGAGTTCAACACCCCAAACATACACCACTTGTACACAAATATACCCTACAAAAACCTACATCACAACTCACACACACAACCAAGTTCACAAGACCAACATAAAAACCTGGTCTAAGACGCGTTGCTGGGGAGGGATGTTTTAAATATGATGTGTCGTTGAAGGGTGGACAACGCGTTTTTTAAGCCCTAGTACACCCACCCTTATGGTTTTAAAATAAGAAAAAATTATAAACAAGTCGTTTTTGTAATTATCTTTTCGTAGTTTTCTTCGGTAAACCTTTTTTGATACAATTTGTGATTTTAATGAATGAAAAATTTGTTGGTGTAAAAAAATGGGAAAAAGGTAAAATGGTGGGTAGCAAAAGGTGGTTTTATGACATTACGAGAGGAGGTGATTTTAATGAGCGATGTTGATGTTAAAGCTGACGTGACACCAACTGGGGAGTTTTAACATGTTAACATAACCTTGTGCTCTTACCTCCATTACTCAAAAAGTTACTCACACCCGAGATCGATCGCTAGGACCAAACCCTCCATGGTGAGGCTAACATTGTTGTTACTTGTGCGGACCGAAGCAGTAACAACCTACCCATTCATCGACAGAAGTCTCCATTGAGTGTCCTGCTAAATACTGTTGCGACAGCCAATATGACAATATTTATTCAATTTACCATTCCTGATGTTGATGACTTAACATGTACTGATGCATTCTACCCACATGCAAAAAATACGACCATTATGAAAGATCTAAGATGACAAAAGCTTAGTTGATACCAGCATTTCAACCTGAAGAACACCCGTACCATGCACCTTGCATAAACCGTGTACTTGATAGACTCGAAATGTCGATACCATGATTTTTGAAAAAAATAAATACTGATAAACACTGTTCTGAAATAAACTCAGCTTAATTACAAAAGCAAGGATACAAACACAGGTCCTAATAAGTACCCTTAAAATACTTCAACTATACAACCAATTATCAATATACCGACCAAGAAAGATCAATATTACAAGGGGGACCCGCATACGTTAAGTAAATATTAAAATTTAGAAAATTTCCGTACATCGGGGCGTTAGTGGTTAGATGGATATCGAGCATCCTAATTCCTTAGCAGCTGTATTAAGATACTGAATTGGCATTCCTGTTGCAAGTCGACTATGAGCTTCCCATGTTAGACACTTACCTACATCTGATTCCCAGTCGGTAACATCTACGTTTAGGTACTGATAAGCTGGCCCACATGCTGCGGGTATATTGGGGGGTACACCAACTGGGTTAACTAAACCTACGTGTAAAATGGCTCTGAGGACTGATGTGCTAAGGGTACGGACGTGAGCACTTGGGTGAGAAAGGCAACGTACTGTAGCCGGCAACCGACACTGTTTAATCAAATGGATAAGAAATTAGTTATGTACAAATAACTCATTGTTCACGTTAAAAAAACACTAGGGTGCTTTAAATATTACCTTGAGAAGATTTGAGAGGCCATCTGCAACTGCCATCCCAGATTCACCCCACTCGAGAACTGGTTGAACTGCTCTAGCTGTTGCTTCTAAAAGCTGAAATAGGTAAATTTGTACGATGCAGTTACTAACATGTAACCAATACCGAATGATAGAAGCAAAAAAGTGAATCTGTACTTGTTCTAATTGGAATAATTCAAACAGGGGTGACAATATGGGGGAGGCAGGTTGAGTAACAGGTTAAGAAGGGTAAATTATTGCATGGGTCATTTTGTCCAAAATTTTCATTACTTTATAAATAACTAGTGTGTGAATTCATTACAAAAACTAAATTATAATATTATTAATCTAAATTTGTGGATACAGCGATAAGCAGGCTGTATGCTCTTATAAACTTGGGCAACTTTCCAACTGTTTAGCATGTTTCCGTTTATATAAAACTTGACCCATTAGAGATACAACATAGCGCAAATCGACCAATCCACAAGGTCAAACTTGCCACCTCTAAAAGTTAGAAAAGCTACACATTTTGCTTTAGCAAAGGCAATAATTGATTTGTCAGACTAGATGAAATTTTAATAAACGATACCTCGAGCTGTGGTAAAGTACATGCTTCTCCATCAACGAGCATCCCATCTGTGGCACGGAGAAGAAGGTCTAATGCACTAGACATAATTACTAATGACTCTGGGGTATTGTGATTTCTCATTAGCTCGACAATCAGCTTAACGATCCGCTGGTTGATTCTCCACATTTTTTGACCAAGATCATCATCTTTCGCGATCCATGGCTGCAATTCTCTCTCCGCCTGATGAGCAGAAACGAATTAAAAATTAAGAATATTTTCTGTATTCGCGAGTAAAAGTAATATGATGCAGTGATGTTCATTGCATTGCCCAATGGTTAATTTGAAGTAAAACAATGGTTAAATGTGGCCATGGACACTAACAGTTTCAGTTTGTATCACAAAACCAGATACAAATTATCTAACTCGAAATTAAGAAGCCATATAATAGTATTAATCAAATTGAATCTCACACTCTGTACGCGTTATTGAATAAACGATAATGTTGACGTCCTAATTTCCTGCTATCCTTCTAGATTGGATGTTTATGTATTTGAAACAAACAAGTCTGCAAGAGTTCGAAACATAAGTTTTGGAGTAAATGAGATCCAGACCTAGAGGACAACAGCAGTTGCAGCTTTTGTCGGGGATGCTGACACCACATTGCATAGTGCATCAACCACCTGTGTGGATTAACAAGAATCAACTATTAAATTTTACACAATTTGAACTGTAAATGCGCCAAACATATACGCATAGTTCATGCATATACTTAGTTCATACAAATCTGTAACATCAACTCTATACAGAACAACGATCAACTTTCAAACTATTGGAACACATTACTCAGCAGTTATGATACTTATCAATTGATTAAAACGATCCACATTATTTAGCAGTTATCAGTCTCGAAGTTGAAATCAGTTTGTACTAATCAACAATCTGTAAAAGATATGGAAAGTAATTGTCACCCTACCTGTCTCCATCCTTGCTGGGCAGAAGTGCTTTCTGCACTAAGTTGTGTTTCAGGTGATGCAATCAACTTGTGCCATAGCAATGAAACAACAGAGAAACATAATTCTTGTTTCTCAGTCAGTACTGAACTTAGTAGGATCCGCGCACTGCAATTAAACCCAATATGCCTTTCCATAGTGAGAAAATTAGCCAACTCCGAAGCATTAAAAGGGAAACTCGTTATTCCTTTTACTGAAGCGTCACACGAAGTGGAAGCTTCCTTGCATATACGTCTAGACTTTGAAGTGACTGAATCATCACACTTGCTCGATGACTGGCCTTTATTTTGTCTTTTACCATCTGGGCAAACAAGGTTATCCTTCCAAAGAGGTGCTTGCATTAGATAGGCTTCTCGTGGTTCTGCCTTGTTGACGATCGATGCAACGGTTTTCCTATGAATGTCAATTAAGTTATAAAGTGAAGATGCTGTAGAGTGAATTGGTTTATCCCACTTGCACCGCATCAAGACAGAAAGTGCACGCATACAAGCCTTTGATTGTCTAAAGAGTTCAGAAATATGAGCTGCAACCATAGCAGCCGCAACTATTTCATTTGAACTATAACCCCACGAGGTACCAACAGATGATGGTTTCAAAGAAAATAGAGCTTCTAAAATAGTCAACAATCGACGTGTATGAGTAACCGCAGAGGCAATACTACTCTGGAAGTCATTGTAAGATTCAACCGACTTTGCTGACTTTTCAACACCCTTTGAATTAGAATTCTTACCCACACTTGAAATCAATGGGAAGATCTGAAGTTCACAAGAAAGAGCACAGACTGCAGCAAGAACATAAGAATCAAAAGCTGAAATAGGCCCTTGCTTATTCATTCTTTTACCCCCAAAATTTTTCTGCTTTTCAGAAATTGCTTCCAAGTTTCCACTATCTTCATCACGTGGCCTCTTACCACCACGAGGCTGTGCTTCGTAACTGACACACACGGTTAATACGACAAAAAGTAGCCGAGAAGCAAGCTCTACAGAAGCACACGATTCCAAAAAGAGGGAGTGTACCATCGTTCGAAGCTCTGCCACAGCAATATTTTTAGAGGCAGATCCTAAAACATATTTTGCTTTTCTTGTTTGTTCATACAAGGACTCTGCTGGAAATGTTCGTTGAAGAATTGCTTCAACGGTAGCAACAAATATTTTCATGAGACAAGCTTCAGATGGGCTTCCACGAGGAAGATACTCGAGAACTTTAAGAAGGGGTATGTATAAGTTCCATGATAATAAGGGAGGTTGTAAAGGCGCCGCAACTATAATTTCAGGAAGATCAACGATGGAAGAACTTAAAGGAATTAAGCCATAAGCAGCTTCCCATATGGTGCATATTCTCCATTCAACCTCAGGTCCATGTGCACAGAGCATTGAGGCAATCCCTTGGGCAGTAGCTTCAATGGTTGCTTCAGTTGTTGGCATTTCTCTCTACATACAGCATCGATAAATGAAATTAAGTATGGTGATACATGTTCAGTTAGAGGTGGCAAAATGAGTGGGTTGAGTTGATTGAAACACATTTTGTCCAAAATTTTCATAAACATAATAAAATTTATGATATTTTATGCGTTAACAACCCTGTGTCCTTAGACCAATTTGACCTACTTCATTTAAAGCAAACTTTTCTTCACAAGTTTGAACCGGAAGAGATCAAACATGACCTCAATCAATGCCACCGCTAACTTATTTATCATCTAAAGAGCGTTGACGGGTTGTACCTGTTTTTTATGGTTTGAACTGTCACTACTCGGAGATTCCTGTTGCTCTTCAACTCCTTCAACTTGTGTAAGCGGAGGAAAAAGTAAAGCAGGTTGGGATAATATCCGAAAAAGTAAAGCAGCTGCAGAATCTGCTGCAATGCCAGCTCTCATTGATATTGCCGTTCCAATTGCACGCAAGAAGTGTAAATGCATCCAGTTTCTTGGAAGCTGCCAAAGTGAATAAGATCAGTATGGCTGTCATCAAACAATGATGAACTTCCCATTTAACTACCATGCACTATTATCGGTACCAAGTTTGTAATATATTTAACAAAAAGCAAGTGAAACTATAGGTAAACATAATATTCCATAAAAACTATTGCAATGCATAGCAAGAGTCGTGAAATTTCATAATCAACACTAGTGGAAGTAAATATTATATCATAGTCAAAAAAAATTATAATCAACTTACCCTCATGCCAGATGCGTAATCTTCTGCGGCTCTAAGGAGTTCTACAAGTTGAACAGCAGCATCAAGAGCATCTGGGGCCCATGATGGTGGTGCTTCTAGAAGCCCGAGAAGAAGTCTTTGGGTGGCACTTGGACTAGCAATTGCATAATACCTATGAAACAATCTTGCATACGGCTCTAGAGCTGGAAGACCTGCAACAAGGTGCTCATCCATGGATGTTGTGGGTGGAGGAAGTAAAAGAGCAGGAACAGCAGCTGCAGTCAGAGTTGCAGTCTCATAACGAGCTACCTCTTCATCACAGACGCTCAATATTACACCCGCACCATTAGCAACAGCCCACCTAGGAGTCGATGGAACTAGCTGTGGATGCTTTCCAGATCCACGAGAAGCCATGACTGAACAGTTGGTGAAAAATGTGTTATTTTATTTCTTATCAATATAAGCAGTCCACACATCAGTTACGTGAAAACATGTTTGCTTACCAACAGAAGGTGGCTTGAGTTCTCCTGCGGCATATTTTCCCATGACACCACCACACCTATTATTATATGAAATTTCAGTAAGTTTTTAAACTGATGAAATTAATACACGCACACAAACACAAAACTTTCTTCTGGAGACACTCCTTACCAGCGGAAGTAGTCACTTCTGATACCTAATGGAGCAGCAAGCAAAATATCAGTAATCCAAGGAGACAACAGCCTCAGTGGTTTATTTTCATTCTGGGCCGATGGTGAAGAAGTTTCACTGTCAGGAGAGTTACTTGTTGAAGCTTGGCTTCCACTGATGCTTCTATCTGTTACCTTATGCTGATGGTCGGCCTTAAGAATCGGCCGGTTGTAATGGGTCAAAACTCGTAAAATCTCTCCACATGCCAACGCCCATTGTTCGGAGTACTCTTTCTGCATTTTAGAACATGTGTTATATGATTTTTATCATATTTGACCAGAGCTAGACTAATCTAAATTGTAGCATTAGATAAACGTTATATATGTAATGGTTATTAGATAGTAAGGTGCTTTCTTACATCAGTGCTTGGGCAGACTAATGAAATGAACGAAGCAAAAGGGGGAGTGCTCCTATCGTACTCCATTGTACCATCAATGATACATGAAATTATCGGAAGAATGACAGAATGCCCATGCTCTGGGTGATGAAGGACGAATGTTGCTGAAAAATTAAATTAGTTAGATAAAATGTCAACATGAAACGCCAAATTTAAAGTCGAGTACATTAGGTATGAAACACAATACCTAATACATCATCAAATAAGCGTTTTTCCTGAGATGGATAGCGGTGGCGAACCAGCTGCAAAAATTATTTATAAATAAGTGAGAAATGCGGTATGAAAAAGCGTAATATGGTATTTGTGTTCTCCGCAATATCAGCCAAAAGACGTAGTCTGCTAGTAGAAGTACAAACAAAATACCTCAGCTATATCTTCAGGAAATTGCTCTGACGTAAATTGACCAAAGTAATCAACATATGCAGTAATTTGTTCCTGGTTATGAAAATATTTGAAATGTTAAATCAATAGTACAAATATGTGAACTTATGCACAGTATGACACATGTACAAAACAAGTGTAGACTATATTTTGAGTTGTATCACTTAAAGGGTGACGCTAAAACAACAGAGTATATATTGCAAAGACCGACTTGAACAAAAAAAAAATCACCAATTAGCACTTGATTCGTGACAACTGAACATGATAAGTAAAATGCTTTCTAGCTTCAAAATGCAACAAGGAACACTGATTATACCTTCCGCTGCTGCGTATCTAATGGGGGAGGCCAAAACAATGACGAGAATTGTAGACTATCGGTCCACCTAGTAGATGTATCTGCCATATTTGAAAGGTCTGAATTATCTCTTCCTTTCTAGCTAATATTAGCTGAAATGATAGTGAAAGATGTACGCCTCGTTCTTTTATGCTCCTGTGAATCAAGAATTAGAAGATTATGATTCAGCATATTATATACCAGCCAGTGTCTTTTACTAAACAGTTCGATTATAGCAGCAGGTTTAAGTTTAGCAACTCCATATCCAAATATGAGACAGCACAATACTTCCTCATTTAAGGGGTGTTTGGATTAGCTTATTTGATGGGCTTATTGGCTTATATAGAAAATTGAAAAAGCCTGTAAGCTCAATTTCAATGGCTTATGAGCTTATCAACTTGAGCTTACCATAAGCTCAGGTTGATAAGCTCGTAAGCGTCTATAAAGAGCTTATCGCCTTTTCCAAATTTCAAAAAGCCAATAAGCCCATCCAGTAAGCTAATCCAGACACCCCTTTAGAGACCAAAGATCACACACATAAACAAGTACCTTAACAACCAAATAACAAGTATCATGTGTAGGAGGTCTGATTACTCATACAATAACGAGCATAACCAGAAAGACAATGATGACTTAAACTAGATTGGAAGCACATAAAACACAGAGAAAAATGAGAAAACACACAGATCCAAACAGAATTTTTTGGGGCGTTTGGATTGGCTTATTTTGGGGGCTTATCGGCTTATTAGCTATAACTGATAAGCTCATGAGCAGAAAAAAGTGAGCTTATCAGATTTTCAATGTTTCAATAGAGGCATAGAGCTCTCCGGACAAAACACCATGATCCAATTTAACACACACACCCCCTACATATACCAAAAATAAAAGTCACAATCTACAAACACAACATGTCCGAATATGCGATCCTCTACAAATTCCTTAACTTAGAATTCTAAAAATATAGAAACCATCAAAAAGTTACCATGGTAATAACTTCATTTTACTACTCAAAAGCAAATAATTCCATTACCAAATTAACCTAACTACCAAAAGGGTGTTGTTATGCATACCCCCTAGCCACCTTTATAAGTCAGTTTTTTATCAGTTTTTGTTCTTTTTTTTTTTTTTTTTTTATCATCTGCTCCCTTTTTGTTGTCAAACTTTATATTTTATGTTCAGTACTTTCTGTTTCGCAGTTTTATAAATAAAAAAATTATAAAATTATAAAAAAATAAAAATAAAATTAAAAAAATAGGGCCGAAAAGGCGAAACTTCATTTGATAATTTCGGCTGAGCTATAACTAATAAATTTCAACATACATCAATTCAAACACAATTACACTATTTATATGCATAAATCTGATGAAAATTTACACAATTTGAGTATATAAATATGCACACAATACATGATATATAAATAAAGGGTAAGCAAAATAAATAAATAAAATTATACCTGGCGAAAAATTAGGGATTAGAAATGTAGTTTGTTATAGAGAGAGAAAGGTTTGTTAGGAGGGAGGGGAGGAGAAGGATCTTTAGCTGAGATGTGTGTGGACTTAAAAAAATCTAGTAAATCTCAATTGTGTATATGTGGCTCTGTTATATGATAGTATGATATTTTTTCCTCTCTTCTTACAGGCTGCTTGCCTTTGTAAGTTTGTATCATTCATTCTTGCCCCTTTACCTTTCCTACTTGCTATTCCCTCTTTCCTCCCAAATTACTGTAATACTCGACAAAAAACACACGGTTCATACTGCATTCTCTCTTTATTGTTTTGCAAAATTCACTTTTTACCCTTTATATAATAATTAAATCTTTAGATCATGTTTTAATTTTTATAATATTAGGTGCATATGTAAAATTGTACATTCTTACACTTATATTTGAAAATGTGGGACAATAATTTTGATAACCAAATGGAAATTTAAGTGACTACTAATTTGGACGGAAGGAGTATTTCTTTACTCATTATTGCCTTCTTCTTGGTATTGTTTAAGCATATAAAAAACACGTTTAATAAACTCATGTATTTCATAATTATACATTTTTAATCATTTTAAATATGATATGTGATGTTAAATATAGAATGTTTAGAAATCATTAAATGATAATTTTTTAAAAATAGAATGTTTAAACAACATCCACTAGGTTGTTATTAGCAAATCCTTTTTTTATATCATAAAGTAATCGTTTATTGCTAAAAATAGATACTGAAATTTGATCAAGTTTGCTATATTACTCTTGTTTGAAATTGATATTATAAATTTCAAAAAAAGACATTAATTAATTAGTTTGAGAAAAAACAGTAATTCTTTAAAAATTAAAAGAGAGAAATTAATAATTATTATGTTTTTCTTAAAAGTGTGTTTTTTTGTGATGGGACAATTATTTTGAGACAGAAACAGTAGATTTTATTTTTTTTTATTTTTTTTTTAAGCTTGACAATTTACATGTCATGTTTACTTCTTCTGTCCACTAATAGCAAGGTTACTACTGCCTGCTCTTAGTAAAATAATAGTTTTAACATATACTAATTAATTCATGTTTTGTTTTAGTTTATAATAATAATAGTTTCAGCTGCGAGCAATATGATAAAGTTGATCAAACTCTTACGTTTATTTTTAGTAGCATACAGTTGATTACGAAGGAAAGAGTATAAGTTATGAATAAGAGCACGGTAATATGGTCACCATGAAAATGAAGTGAGGCAGTTCACCGACAAGGTGGAGACTAAGAGTATCAGGTGCAATGGCTTAAACTAAATTAACACCTCAGCGGCACATCAGTTTTTTTTTTTTCTTTTCAATTCTCTTTTACTCACACACCCAAAAACACTCTCCCTAGTAACTCAAGCCAAAACCCCACTTTTGAAACCCCTTATATCCAAAACATGAAAAACCAATTAAAAAAACACAAACTCTCTCATTTTTGGCGCAAGCCAAAAAATTGGCAAGCTTTTTGGCGAACGCGCAACCAGGTGTAGTGGTGAGCGTTTTGGCGAGGTACACGTCGGCTTGGCGAATGTGCCTCGCCGCTGCTCCCAATGCTCTAAATGAAATGTTGTAGAAGGGGTTTAACATGCGTACGTTGTATTTTCGGGGGGGGGGGGGGGGGGGGGGGGGGGTTTGAAAAAGTCCAAGAAAGGCTCCAAGGAGGGGTTCTTAGCAGGTAGTGCGATAGTGTTATGGTTTTGCTTTATCTCAACTCCACATGGAATATTTTCACGTGGTTATGCCTATGTGTATAGGGTGTGGGTTTTCTTGACAACTTTGAGACCTTTACATTTTTCATTTTATTTACATTTAGAAGGAGTGGTTGAATTTACATATGAGAAAGAAAATTACCAAAAAGGTAGAAAAATTCAAGTTTGATCCACTATCTAGCCATTTTTAGCATCATTTTCTCTATTTTAGTCATACTCAACTGATCAACTGCTCGACTCCATTTATTTTATGACATGTGTCCAAGGCAAGTACAATATTAAGTGGATATATTTTATTGTTTTATTGTAAAACAACAATCTCGAAGGCAAGTACAATATATAAATTCAGGGTCAGTATATCCAAACCCTCCCTGTAGGCAGGGTGTTGACTTTGTACCGCTTTCGTCGCTTGTATTGTCTGCTTTGTCGGATTGTACATTCCATCAAAAGTAACGGTTCCATACATAAGGAGGATATGGTTAGTAGCACCATAAATTCAGCCACTCCTTCCAAATGTAAATAAAATGAAAAATGTAAAGGTCTCAAAGGTTGTCTTATATTGGGATTCTGACATGTGTTATGTAGGGACTCGTGTGGATAGTTATCTTTTTAATTTAATTGGGGTGTTTTCGACTAGACTTGGTGATTTTACTCTTCTTGTTTTATCAGCGTATTATATGTTTTTTTAGCTTCCTACTAACTTCTAACATCTTCTTTTCTCGTTCAAATAAATCACTATGTTAAATGGGCACATGTATGTATATATTTTTTTTACTTCATGTTTCTTGTAATATTCATCTCATTGCAAATTTTTATAAATTAGAACTAACCTGATTGTCGTTTTCATGTAATCACTTTTACTACAAATTAATATTACTATTATGTTAATGGCTGTCATGTTCATATACAAGTGTGTTTCTCTTTTTGAAGAAGTTTAAAGTTTTGAAACACTAAAATGCTTATACAAGTTCATCTCCAATTGAAAAGGCTTTGCAATTGAACCATTCAAGTTAATTTAACATGGGGGTTGACTTCTTTATTTCTTAGTGCTTAACCCTTTTATGAGTGGAACATAAAACCGAGTTAGCTCATTGCTAATGGGTTGACTTCATGTAAAGACACTTTAATTACTAATATCGTTTTTAACTCGCAGTGGGAAATGCTTCGTCATTGATAGTTTAGCTCATGATTGCTCTCCCATATGTAAACCAGGAATCAAATGACTTGTGACTCACTAGGATATTAGTATATGTAGTACGTGTAAAATATATGGTTGTGAATTCAAGTTCTTTCATAAACCAAAAAAAGAAAAAAAATGTACGTGTAGAATATATGTGTTTTTTTTTTTATCTATGGACTTTTTTACCGACTAATCTACGAGATTCTAATTCACTTTCACAGATACTTAAACCTGGTAAAACTTGTTTGAATTAAATAGCATGACATATCATAAATTTATACACAAATAACATCAAAGTAATGCAAAAACGTTAGGAATATATAATTGCAATTAACTAACTCAATATTAAATAATATGCATACATTTTTGCAATCTTCAACAAGCAACTTAATGAACCCTAATTAGGGTTTATGTGGATTATAAGAATTGACCTTTACCTCTTTTTTAATAGTGTGTTTGTACCACGTTTTTGTACACACGTACTAATACCAATTTAATGTTAATGCTAGTTAAAGAAAACACAAAACAATTTTCTTGACAATCAAAAAATTCGATCACCCTTTAAGGGTTTATGTGATCGATCAAATTCAACAAGAGGAGAAAACAAAAGGGTTTAGGGTATTGTGTGTGTACAAAAGTTAGCAAACAATGAACCCTTGTGTTTGTTTATATAGGATGACAAAACTTGAAGAATAAGTTGGAGTGGGTTTGGGTTTCCCCTACCCCATCCGATCGGTCACACAACCCAAGGGGGTTTTCGGATCCTTCCTTTCCTCTAATTTCGTTTTGTGTAATTAATAATTATATATAACATTTTATATTTAATTATTAAACATTAATTCTTCATACGTAAAGTGTGCAATCCCGTGATCTCGAGTTCGATCCTAACATACACTTATTAATTTATTGTCCATAAAACCAACAAAACTCTCTTCTTTTCAGTTGACGTGACCTTTTTAAAGTTGTTTATATCTAACAAAAATTGAACGTGGCATCTTGTTATATAGTAAGAAGGTTTTTACTACCATGGTAATCGGAGTATTTTATCTTTCTTGGAAATAAAATGTAAACGAGGAACATGCTTTAGTGGAAGTCGGAGTTAATGGTTGAAAACTTGAAATAATTCAAGGCATACTTTGATGGAAGTCGAAGTAAATGGTTGAAATAATTCAAGCATTAATTTTAGTTTTATATACTAAATTTAAAATGGCTTTTTATTTTATTCATGCTACTTGAAATGGAATATCAAATAGGAACTAGTTTCTCCTCGCACCATATAAATCGAATCTAAGATTGGATGTTGTCAAAATATAGTGATTTAACAACAAACAAAAGCAAATCATAATATTCCAATTACTTGGTCCTAATGAGAGTGCATCAAGACACAAGCTAGATGTGTAATTCACTTCGAAAAGCTAGCTCAAAAAAGAAAGGAACACCTAGACTTTATAAGTCACCAACCAATTTCATACTTAGCCGATGTAAGATAGTAACAATGCTCTTGCTTTAAAGAACCAATGTCCTCGTTAGTCACGGTTGCAACCCTTCTTTTTTGGTCCAAGCCACCACTCCGAGCTAGTTGGTCACTGTTGTCAACCTTATTTTTTCGGGTTCAAGCCACAACTCCATAGGCCACCACTCCGAGTGTTGGAATCTCGAAAGGTAGGGCTAGCTCTGCTATCAATTGATACGAACCAATCTCATACTAGGTCGCATTAAGCCATGATGAGTGTGTAAATACTCATAATTTTATGCCCATTTTAGACCATAAAAATACTGAAAACAACCAAATACACCAAATTATACTGCAGATATCCTTGTTTTGTGTTTTTATGTGTTTCAGGTACAAAAGGATTGAAAACGAGGCAAAACAGGCAAAAACCGGAGCACAAGATTGGAAAGTCGTGAAAAGCTGAAGCCGGGAAAGGAAATTCCAAGTTTAGACCAAGAAATTGCTCATGTGTCAAAAGTCAACCCCCAAGATAATCAAAGTGACAGAATTGGTCCCTTGGAATAAATTTCCAGATTTGGCAGAAATAGTCCCTCCATGCTTATCCCATTTTAAGTTTAACCCTTTAAACTTAATTACCCCTTTTTTCCCTTAAAATCCAAATCAAAACACTACCCAACCCTTTAACCCTTTACCAAATCCAAACTAAACCCAGCCAACCCATTTCCAGCCCATTTAAAAACCCAAGCCCAATGTTTAAAACCCAACCCGGTTTCTTTTTTTAGTTAACCCAGGGCTGACCTAGTCAACTCCTCCACCCTTATCCCATTTCCCGCCACACAAACACCCATCATCTCTCATCATTGTTATCTCTGCTATCACCTCTGCTACACTCCACCCCCCCTCCAGATAGCCAGGCACCTACCTCTTCACGTGTATCCCTCCCCCTCTTCACAAGATGCCATCCACGCTGGCAATCCAAGTGGATAAAATGAGCGCTAAAACCCATTTGAGGGCAGAGATTACTTCTGAGCTAATCCAAGGGTCCATAGACATCCAAAGAAAGCACAAGTGGATTTTCAAGTCTGTTTCTCTCACAAAAGAAGCACAAAGGAAGAAGACCTTTTATTTCTTAGAGTAGTATAAATAGGCCATCTTGTATCAGTTGTTTTTTTTGAGGTTTATTTTAGCTTAATTTTAGGTAATTCTGAATTCAGTAGCTTATTTTGTATCGTTTATTTGTACTTTCAGTATTGTAATTTTAATTAATGAAATTTTAAGTTTTCTTGTTTAGTCAACCTTAGTCAACTGTGCTTATTGAATGCTTTTTTTTTATTTGCTTATTTGTTTTGTGCATCAACTGTTCTGTTCAATGATAGTTAGGTAGTTTGTTATTGCTTAGTTTAAGATTTGCCTTGAAAAACCAAGAAAAGCCAAAAATAGCTTAATTCCACTTCAGCTTATTAAGTGCTTATCTGCTATTAAAAATCAGTTCATTAGGTTAAAATATAGGTAGTTTATCAGTATTGAATCAAAACCATAGCTTATTTAGGTATGCACTAGTTTAAAATAGCTATTTCAGATTCTATAAGGGTGTTTGGGATAAAATCTGTTTTTTTGGATAAAAGCTGGCTTCTACTGTTCATGTGCCATAGTATGAGTTTTGTTTGAGCTTATTGTGGATTTTATAAGCAGTATTCAGTAGATTTAAAGCAAATTTGGACTGAGTAAGGTTTTTGAGTCATTATGTGCAAATCTAGGTTGTAAACTGCACTAGATAGCTCTTTATAAGCTGAGCTTAATTTGGCATCATTTTTTTGGCATACTTGTGTTCCATCTAGTGTTCTAAGTGAGATTCCAGAGATTGGAAGTGTTTTCATCAAGTATTGTATGATTTAAGTGCCAAAAACTACCACTGCTGCATCAGAACCATTGGTGCAGATCTGCACATCTTTTGTTTGTCACAGCATATTGCTTGTTCATTATTTGCTTATTCACTTGTGATATTTGCTTGAAATTTGGTTTTCTAGTAGTTAGTAGTATGGGCTTTTAGGATTTGAGTTTTGATTTCACTTTGTAGCTTATTTCATAGCTTAAATCAAGGTCTGCAAATAGCCCCATTTGAGCTGTTCTGAGTCTGCACTAAATTCAGTCTCCAATCCCATCTGATCTAGGCCTAAATTAGATAAGCAATTGATGTTTAAAATTGGGCATTTTCAGTTTGATAGTAGTTTTTGATATGAGCTTTTAGAATCTGGTCTTTGTTTCCCCCAATCAGCTTTTTACTAGCTGCTAGAACAGCTTAAAGTTGGCAGTTTCATCATTTGTTACTGCACAATTTTTGCAACTGTTCAAGAGCTTATTGGCTTATTCTGTGAGCTTCATTGGTCTTAATAAGTTGTTTTAAGTTTCAAATAGTGTGTTTGTCTGAATTTGAAGATTTGATAATTTTTGGTACTGTTTAGCTTATTTTTGAGCTTTTTAGAAACTGCTTATTTGCCCAAACTGCTTATCAGGGTTTAGATAAGTTCTAATTTCATTTTTCCTAGCTTCATAATATCATTCAAGATTTTTCTGAAAAGTTTCATATTTTTCCAAAGTCATTTCCTATTTTTAAATAATTTAAATAGTTTCTTTTAGTTTTTAATTCATAATAAATAATTAAAAAGTCAAAAAAATGCAATTCTTTTTTTTTTAATTTTCTTTTGTAATTTAGGACGTAGGAAAATTAATTTGGTATTCCTAGGATTAATATTTCTTAGATTTCACATTTTAGTCTCGCGTTTTCTCGTTTTTAAATTTTGTTATTTGTTTTCTTTACGTTTTGCTAATTTATGCTTTGTAGACTTGTATCTTATGCTTTTTAAGTTTCCCTTAGCCTATTTATGCTTCCCGTAGTTGTAGGTTATTTAAATTTCATCAAAATCCAAAATCTCTCCATTTTCATATTTCAAACACGATTCACAAACCCGATCTCACAAATTCCATTCATCCTTCATCGGGGATAACGAACCGGGTTACACATACTTCACTTGTGTTTCCTTAGAAAAATAATGTATTGATTTTAAACGATCAAGCCACAAGCTAGTTGTAATACTCACTCCAAAAGGCTAGCTAAAAAAATAGACTTTATAAGCTACCACTCCGAGTGTTTGGTGCTTTGTTTCTGTTTTGCCTTAGTTTTAGGCCCCGTGCGTTGCTTTTCCTTGCTCTGTGTTGCTCCCGTAGGTTTGCCTGCTTTTCTTGCCCCTGCGTTTTGGTTTTTGGTGCATCGTTTTTGCTTTGCCTTAGCTTTAGGCCCCGTGCGTTGTTTTACTTTGCTCTGTGTTGCTCCCTTAGGTTTGTCTGCTTTTTTAGTGCCTTGGCTCTTTGTTTTTGTCTAGGCTTTACTGTTGTGCTCCTTTGCTTGTGCTTTTGCCCGTGTCCCCTTCCTGCTTGCTTGTTTTTCGCTCTGTTTGTTGGTTTTTTCTACTTGCTTTTGACTACTTTCGTTTGCTTGTTGTTTACTGTCTTTGTTGCTCTCTCTTTTTTTCTCTCTCACCCGCACACCTGCACTTGCCGGAGGTCTCGTTAGAAGCAGTCTCTCTACTCCCAAATCATGAGGTAGGGTATGATCTGTCTACATTCTACCTCCCCATACTCTGCCCTGACGGTATTGGGTTTGTTGTTGGTTGTTGTTGGCTGATGTGAGATTGTAACAGTGAATCAACTTTATACTAGCCAAGCCAAATAGGTCTGTTTCTAGATAATGATTCACATATCTGAAATGATTTTTCATTTTGTCGAAAACATAAGATTTACTGATTTATGTGGCTGACTTTGCTTTAATAATAGAAATAGAAAGTAGTATATATGTTTGATGATATGGTCTTTAGTGTCTAGATGTTAAAACAACATTTTTTTAAATAGCCTGTAATGTTTTTTAAAGATTTAGGGTGTGTTTAGTTATAGAAAAATTTCTTTAATTTTCTATTTCAATTTTTTTAGAAACAAAGAAGGGTTTTTATCCTTGGAAATGTGCTATAAATTTAAAGAACGCGTTTAGATGATATTTTTTAGAAAATTGAAAAATAAAAGGGGATGTAAAAAAATGGAAGGAAAAATATAGAAAAGAGTAAAGAGCTATTTCCTAAATTCTAGTTAAATTTTGCAAAATGAAATTTTCATTATCTTAGAAAAAAATTTTAAAAATGTGTCATTAAACGGATTTTCGGTTTTTTCAGTTTCTAATGAAAAATTTCCTGAAAATATGAAGTTTTTTTCACTAACTAAACGCACATTTATGTTTTGCAAAACTCAACAATAAAACAACAAACTCTCATTGTCACAAACGTACAACATTTAAGGTGATATCCTTAAGAGCACATTCAACCATAACCCGGAGTTAAACTTTAACACACTGTCACGTCAGCTTTAACCCTTTCACCTTTAACTCAAAAAAAACACCCACAATCATAACTCACCCTTAACTCACCCATAACACCATATTTTATAGGGTGTGTATTTTGAAAAAAGTGGGGCCCAAAATATGGTGTTATGGGTGAGTTAAGGGTGAGTTATGATTGTAAGTGTATTTTGGAGTTGAGATATACCCACCAAAACCCACATTTAAATCGGAAGAAAAAAAAAAGAAAAGAAAAAAAATGGGTTTAACGCCGCGTTAAGGGGTTAACGCACCCTTAACGCAACAGCTTTCATCCTTTAACGCACCTTAACGCAGTGCGAAATCACCTTTAACGCACCTACTGCGTTAAGCGTTGGAGGTGCTCTAATAAGTATAAATTTCTATCTATAAAGTCATGTATAAAAGTGTTTTTTTTTTAATCCGATAAAGTCATGTAAAAAATTGTTTTATGTTCTACTTAACTATAAAAAGGCACCCTAAAATGAGAACTGATAGAACTAAAAATCGTATCTGCACTAAATCATATGTTATGTTATAACCATTTATTTCCTTTGTTCTATTGATCAAACGTGCGGAGAAGTATTATTTATTGTTAAAAGATACTCCTTAAAGCATCTGGTGCAATCGAAATTATCATTCGCCAGTCCAAGGTGGAGCCTCGCCGTGCTTATCCACCACAACATTGCCCTTCGTTTTTTTTGGCCATACAATGCTTCGTCGTCTGCACGACAAAGCAAATATCCTGACAATGTGTACGTTTGTGTGGTCCAAGCATGAATTAAACGGATATATTACCGTTTAAAAATAAAACGGCTATTATTTTATTTTATTTTTTTGTTTAAAAAAAACTTAAACACCCTATAAATATCAAACCACTACACATATATTTTTCTCACAACCAAAAAATAAAAAATTCTATATCTCAACTCAAAAAAAAAAAAAAAAAAAAACAATGTCTCAAAACCCGAATGAAGGCGGCTATTTCACGAACCTCCTCACGTCAAACCCACAACAATACGGAGGTTCGTCAAACCCGTCTACCCCCTCATCGCAAAATTCAAACTCGTCGTCACCATATGGTACGCAATTGACCCCGGAGGCAATTTACCTTAATCAACAATATGCGTTTCAACAAGGATTCGCAAATCAACCTCAACGATTACGGCACCACAGTTTTTTAACCCGTCACAACCTTCAACGTTTCCTCAATCGCAACCACAACCACAATTTGAATCACAACCATCAGGTTCACAATTCAAAGTACCACAAGCACGTGAACCGGCCAAATCCCGAGGAAAAAAAAAACGATGGCAAGAAAATAAAAAAAACCGTGGATTTGGACGCGGACGATGACGATGACGTGGAAGCAGTAGGTACACGTGTGAATAGGAAGTGGTCCAAGGATGAAGAAAGGTTACTTGCGAAAATTTGGATGGAAATTTCTCAAGACAAAGATATGGGAAATGACTGTTCCGAAGAGTACTTTTGGAGCCAAATTGTGGAGGTGTTCAACCTTCAGACTGACCGTGACCCTCGTACCAAAAATATGATCACGGGTAAATGGACGAGGATTAATGGTGATTGTCAAAAATTCAACGCTGTTTATAAACATTTGCAGCGTCGAAGTAGTGAAAATGAGGCTGATCATCTCGAAAATGCGAAGAAGAACTTCGAACAACGCTTTGGTTCGAAGAGTTTCATGTATGTTCACGTTTGGGAGGTCCTGAAAAATTACCCGAAATGGGATGCCGAGGACCCGATAGACATTACATGTCTCGAGGATATATTCGGCCCTGACAAACGACCTCGTCCCGAAAGAGACGGCGCCAGAAATAGTCGAGCTGCAAAGAAACAAAAGTCGACGGATACGTCGAGCGCGGCGAGCTCCGGTGGGAGTCAAACGAGTAGTTTTTTGGGACCCTTATCCGAAAAATATTCGCAAAAAGTCGACGTTTAAATGGCCGCGTACGAGGCGAGGAGACAGAAGGAACTGAAGACCTTAGAGATTAAGGAGATGAAGTTTCTCATGATTGATCCCGACCAGACGACACCAAAAAAAGCCGCTATCATTCGCCGGAGACAAGAACAAATCATGAGAAGATATCAACTCAACGACGAGGACGAGGATTAAGTTTTTTTTTTTTTTTTTTTTTTTTTTTTTTTTTATTGTTTTTTTCCGTATCGTTATTTCCCGTATCGTTTTTTTTCTGTATCGTTGTTTCGTATGTTTTTAATATGTTGTATTGTATTTTTATTTTTAATGAAATGAATTTAGTTTATTTGAAAATTTGAATAAAAATAAATAAAGTTGTAAATGGTGGGTCTCAAATGAGTAAGTTGTGGTTAGTTGTTAATGAGGGGGTTAGTTGTGGAGGTTTGTTAAAGTGATGTGGCACCCAGTGGACCTCAAATAAGGTGGCATGTATGCTCACTGTACCTTGTGCTCTTATGTCCAAGTATTATTGCCTATCGTTTTTTTATAACGTATTAAATTAATTATTCATTATTAAAAATATAAAAGAAAATTTTATTTGAATTATCATATTATTTTATTTGAAATTATATTTACAAAATTTTATGAAAACTAACGTAAGATAAAATGTCACACCGTAAAAAGTATTCCTTTCGGCTTAACATTATTGTTTACTTTTTTCTTTTGAGATGTTTCAATATAATTGTTCATTTTCGGTTTCAACCGATTAAAAAAAAAAGTTTAATTAGTAAGAACAATGTTTGATTAGTTTATTTTTTTTACATTGTGTGCTTTTTTCCTAGCTACAATAATTTTGTGAGAGAGAGAGACTAAGAAGAAAATAATAACTACTCAATTCATCTCAAAATTATTTTTCCCATTTGATTTTTTCTGTCTTTTTTTCTCAACTTTGATTATAAATATTTTTGTTTGTTTTATACAATACTTGATAAAAATTATACTAATGAAAATATATTTAAAACACAACACGTTCATATATTTTACATCAAGTATTATGTAATATAAACAAAAATACTTAATGTCAAAGTTAAAAAATAAAGACTTAAAAAATCAAAAGGAGAAAATAATTTTGAGACGGAGAGAGTATTTTTTTTTTAAACTTTTTTTGCCAATTAAACAAGTATTTTTGTACCAGTGAGTTGGAAAAAAAATGAACAAAAGTTTGTCACTGTCTCTTTGTTTATCAATTAATTTGTCGGGCACTATTATTACTAAAAATACAAAAAAGAAACCTAAAAGCTAACGGGTAAGTGGCTGATCAATGATGAGTTGGTCCAGTGGTAGGATCTTGGCTTGTTGACCGTGAGGTCTCAAGTTCAAACCCCACTTAGGCCATCTTTGAGATATTAGGAAGTCCCTCTATGAGGGCTTGACTTGGGTTTACTCAGGTCAAGTCTGAGGGGGCAGGGTTTACCCTATTAATCGTCGTGCCTTCGGGCGGATTAGTAGGGGGTTCTCCCCCCATCGGGTATCTGAACAAGGCTTTCCACTTCGAGGGAGCTCTCTAGCGCGGGCCCGGTTAAGACAACGTAGCTAGACCTCCCGCTATCGAATCGCGACACGAAGTTTCAAAAGAAATTCACCTTTCAAAAAAAAAAAAAAAGAAATCTAAAAGCTAACGGGTAAGTGGCTGACCGTAAATCATTACTACTTTACTTGAGATCCATACACGTGGTTTCATTAATGGTTAATAATAAACGGGCAGCATTTCGGGCAGTATCAAAATATCTGGCCTCAGACACACCACTTGCTATAAAAGTCTATAGTACCCACAAGATATTTTTATTTTAATATTATACCTTGAATTATGACTCAATAATCATCTTTAATCCCTAAACAATATATTGCTCCATATAGAGGTCTAACTTTCCGATTGATTAAGTAATTTGGTACCTAAACAACATGTCATTTAGTCATATACCTCGAGGTCTAAGGGCCCGTTTGGTTGGGGTGTATGGGTATAAATCTATGACTTTGAAAGTTATTAATGTTGTTTGGTTGGTTATGGACCCCACCACAATGGATTGAGGATACCCATATGTGAAGGTTTACTTATATCTTATGTGTGTGGGTGATTTCATTATACCCTCCATTACCGCTCCACCCTATACTAACACCCATACCCATTGTGATTCATAGCAACAATCCAAACGCACCCTAAGATTTTCAACTCGCAATGGATATTAAACCTTGATATACCCCTTTGTTGTGTGAGAAGCTTTCCAACCAAATGGTTATAGGTTCAAGTCCTACTTAAAACATGTGAGATAGTTTGTAATTGTATATTGTGAGATATTTAGTTACCGTTTAAAATTTTATATATGTATAAAATAAAAAATAATAATAATAAAAAAACTTGAGATAAGACATCTGATTGAAGTCATATCAACATCAATTGTCAAAAGGCTTTGATTATATGATTCTGGAATGGGTGAGTTTATCCACACCTCTCATAGGGAGGGTATCAAATCATTGAATGCATCGCTGACTTGTACGGTGTTCACCCGTGCCCGCTTAGATCAAAAATTAAAACTTTTTGCGTGAAAACGCTTGACTTTTACGGACATCCTGTTACTCTTTTGACCATTTATAAAAATCCATAAACATTCAGACCTTGAGACTATTTTTAAATGAAACTAGACTCGATTACCTTAGAAACGACATGTGACGCGACCCGTAACGACTTACGGTTTTAAAAGATATGATT
Source organism: Artemisia tridentata subsp. tridentata (assembly GCA_021014915.2). NCBI lineage: Eukaryota > Viridiplantae > Streptophyta > Magnoliopsida > Asterales > Asteraceae > Artemisia > Artemisia tridentata. The sequence goes on along the minus strand of CP139509.1, from coordinate 491,132,220 downwards.
TTTCGAAAATCACCAAATCTGGAAATACCTCCCAACCGCCGGTTAGGCTTCTCAGAAAGTCCCAACCGCCCCGGTTGAGATCCCAGCCGCCGGTTGGACTTCACAGAAGGTCCCAACCGCCCGGTTGAGATCCCAGCTGCCGGTTGGGGGTCTACAATGCCCATTAACTTCCATTTTTAGCCCGTTTTCGCGATATACAACCCATACCACATCCGTATTACACCAAACTTAACCAACATCATTACTTTAACATACTAAACATGTTCTATAGACACTTGACCCGTTTACAGCCCAAAATGGGTATAATCACACTTATGCCAAACGCTCCTTAAACTTTACCCATAAACCCATAAAACGTACTTTGACACACCGTTAGACCCCCAAATCGTTATGACCTCTTTAACATACATTTTGACACTTGACTTTACTTTACAAATCACTAAAAGACTCTCGGGGTCCAACCTTGACTCGAGCTCGGTATTCTACCTAGCTCCTAACGTTTACTATCTTCCAATCCGCTTCCAAATCCTTAAGCTATAACCCATGTACTTTCTCTCCGTCGCGCATAAACCTGCAGGACATTGAAACACTAAAACGTAAGCTTTCGCTTAGTAAGTAACTAGATTAATACGTGATCAATACTTCCATTCACATATATATGCATCAAGAACATCTTTAATCATTTGGCTCATGACCAAACCAATATCGTTACCATTATCATAACTACATCATAACCATATCACATTAACATAATAACATTATACATATGACAAACACAAACTTACCTTAGACCTCTCAACTTCATGTCCTATCTCTTGATCCTAGCTCATTAACATACCTCCTATTAACCCACTTACTAATCCAAGGCTTAATCCTATCAACTCATTCATTAAACACATAACATGAGAACATTCATATTAACGCATATAGTAATCAAAGTTACTTACCTTAGCTTCCAAAGCTAAGATACAAATCATGATACCACCATCATCATCATATTCATCATTATCATCACCATCATCACATCATCACCATCATCACATCATCACCATCATTTTCCTAGTTCATAATCATCATTCATAAACACTTAATAACACATAACCAAAACTATAACAACTAACACACCCTTTAACATACTTGGTCATCATATGATCATACTTTGATCATATGATGAACGCCCTTTTAAAATACTAACTAAACCCATACAAACTTACCTCATAATCACTATAACCCATTAATTATCTTGAAACCACCATTTACCCATTACCCCCAAATTATGGTTCATGAACCCTAATTTCTCCATCAATAAATTAAACACTAATTTACAAGTTACTTACTTGCCATAATCATGTTAATGAATAGCCATCTTCAACCATCTTCATAGCACATCAACCTTCATCATTTTCCTCTCTTTTTCTTCTCTAAAAAACCGGACCTCAAACACACTCTAAAATAATGATAGAGATGTCTAGAATCTCCTAGTTTATACTAGTTAGATTGCATCTTTGGCTAAATGACATAACTAGTCCCTTAAGTCCCTTTTTTCCTACTTTGGCCACAACCAACTTATAACACATTTAGTCCTTAGCAACTTAGGTCCTTGAAGCCTATTCCCTTTCTAATTGTAGCACATGATACTTTCTATAGCCATCTTATATATACTTTGGCTATCGGGTTTGACTACAACGTAACTTTCATTGACTAACCAATCACAAACAAGCCTTATCCAACTCATCAAAAGTGGGGTCTAGTTGCGTCCGGGAAATGGGTCTAACAATTCTACCCCCTTATTTAGATTTCGTCCCGAAATCTATCGTCTAATACTAACAAACTTAGTCACATAATACACCTCATTCCTAGCACTTTCGATTTTTAGCTTATTTAGTTGCAATGATCTATGTGATCTTGCAACTCTATGCATACTATAACATATCACATGTCCTTAATCCACATTACCTCCCGCTTACTTCAATAACCATACAACTCTTACTTAGATCATTGCCCAATAGGAAACATACTCACTATAATTAGTTATCATTTTAATGCATTCTATTACCCTTACATCACATTCTCACTTGCTTATCCTATATTCTCATTCTTTGACTACATGTTACTTGAGAAAATCGTGCTATTTGACTTTACATAAATACACTTGGCTAATACTTTCACATTCTATCAACATCACTTAACCATTTCTTTTACGTCTCTACAATTTCCTCATTTCTTCTACTTCTTTCTTCACGTCATTTTCGCTTACCTTTATAAATCTTATAGAATATTACACGAATTGACCTTATAACATCCTACTTTAACATTTGCCAACACATTACACATGATACTTATCATCAATTATTTCCATTACTCACATTTTGTACCACGCCACAATTGCGTATTATAACATTTTTAAGCATCATTACAATTCTTTAATTCCTTCAACTTATACTTAACACTCAAAACATAGGTTCTCATAAGTCTCACTAAAAGACATACTCTAATTTTAACCCTCCTATCTTAGTCCTTATAATTTCTAACTAATTCTAGACTTCCGCTTTCTACTTCTCTAACCCTACTCGTGTCATGTCGGCAACACATAAGCCCACTCATTCATACTTCCTCATTTACATGAAAAGGCATCCCAATCGATGTAAATCAAGAAACATAAACTCATGGTTATATATATTTTCAACACAACACAAGTACTCCTATTTTCCAATTTAACTTTTATTCTCTCATCCTTTTTATAATTCACATTTCCTTTTTAGACTTGGATCCATATTATTAACACATTCATTATGGGGATATTTTTATTGCCAAGGATGTAGGCAACCCCTTTTTGCCGATGAAAGCAATACATTTTATCCCGAAGGATCTTTTACATATCCCGAAGGATCGTTAACATTCATTGACTTGGTCACCCCGAAGGATCATTAACATTCACACTTTATCATTTTAACAATGGATCCAAGTCATAAGCACTTTACACACATTATTACATCCATTTTATTTAGTGAAAGCAAGCTCATAGAGCATATGAACCTGTTTATTATAATTACACATTTTCTATGTGTTTATAATCCTACATTCTTAATCCGCATTAATCATTCTCACACCCTTACTTTACCCTTTAGCCTACCCGCCTTTTTTCGCATTTAAACCTTACATAGGTTAAACTACATTCGTTAGCATCATTCATTCTTCCCACACATTTTGGTCATTTACACATTCTCATCATGTTTTATTTACCAACACTTCCGTTTTAATAATCACCGCTAATGGGGCACATTAGCTGTGATAATAATAGTTTCAGGTCATTGTCTTAACTTCATACATACTCATATCATTCTCACTTACGTTCTTAACCTTTTGCATTCTTATTCTCATACCTTAACTCATCTCATTACTTATTTATGCATTTAGAGCAAATGCCGCTCTTGGTCATCATTTACATATCATTTTGCTTTAATCCCATTCTATAACCTTTGTTTTATTAGACATTTATCAATTAATACGTCAAGTCATTATCACTTTCATTACCTATCATCATAACATCGTTATCATTTCTACATATTCATGTACATACTCAATCTCCTACCTACTAATCTCATTCTCATTTACATTATTAACTTATCGCAATTAACTTTTAGCATTCAAACTTTTTCGTTTAATTTTCATCCTATATATACCAACACTCTTTATCACAACTTCACGTTCAAACTTAAACCTCAAGTACTTTACCTTACCGTTACCCCGTCTCTATACCACTTTAACATTAGTCTTTAGTCACTAAATATAATGAGACCATATGTTGGTCACATTTCATGCCATTTTTCCCTAACCTCATTCTTTAACCTTCAAGTCATTAAACACTTAATCATTAATTCGCTAGTTTCATCTTGTCTTTTCACACTATACCTTAGTACGCTTAATATCATTACGATCTACACTTAAAGCATCATTGCTTAATTCACTTGCTAGCCCATCTCTAATACCACTTATCATTCCTACTCATATTCCATTACCGTTACTTTAACATACATTCGTATAATCACAATATAATCACCGGCACTAACCAAAGTGCACGGTAAAACATTCACTACGTGTCACCCCCAATCAGTCGCTTCTAATTTACTAATTCTATGATCACTAATTATTCATTATTCAAGCATTTCTTAGACTAACACTTTTTCGTTTTCTTTTCTCCTTGCCTTACACATTTTAATTACTCACCTATCACTTTTCATTACTTTGCCACCCTCTTAGTAATACTCATCTTTTCCATACTTTCGTACATACAAATATACACATTATATTTCATCTGATTTGTCACATTACACTTATCATTTTCTTGTCAACTTCACTTTATCCTCTTACTCCATTTTACACATGTTCATTCTTTTAATGTTATCTATTTCAATCCCGATTGACTCACCTTAATCTTGACATGGCTTAAACCAACATTAGACGTAAATTATTTTCTAGACCATATATTGGTCTTAGGTTGTAATCTAAAACTCATTCATCTACCCAGCTTCTAACACTTCATGTCACGACAGGAATTCTAGTCATGACTCATCTAATTCAGGTTCCCTTACAGATTACTTTTTCAACTTATTCTATACATCACATTACAATACACATTCCTAATCACTTTGCCTATGACAAAATAACACCTTACACATAAACGACAAACACATTAGTACATAATTGGTCTCTTTCATACTTAAAATCCACATTCGATCATTCTTTCCATAAAAATAAACGTCACTAAACACTTATACTTCGTTAGTCTATTATCAAATTATGATTTAAAACATTTGAACATGTCTATGTCATACCATTTGTCTATTTTTATTGAGGCAATTTCTATTTTGCCTTATCAATCTATCCAATAGCTACTTCATGTATCCTTCACTACCTATTCATTTCTTTAATATCTTATAGTTACACATTTCATCCATACATCTTACCAGAACATCTAAATCTTCGTCACATACACATACTTATATATCCTTAACATTCGTATAAAAACAAGTTTTACCCAATCCTATAACCCTTACTAGGTCATTATCCTTCCAAGCACATTACATACAAATCATTCGTCAAACCACTATTATTGCAATCTAAGTAAATCTTGCTCCTTTACGTATTATACTATAACACATTTCTCGCCTTTACCATTAATCACAATATCACCTTACCAATAAACACCTTCTAGTAACTTCGCCTACAACTCATAACCTTTAAGGCCTCGATCCACGTAATTAAAACTCTAGTCTATCCGACACAAGAACTATCATTCTCTTACTTAACACTTAGCACAATATATTCCAAAATAGAATTACTTCACGTATACATTGACACCATAAAACACATACCACACTTATCGACTTAAATACATATATCACGTCTTGCATTCCATCACATAGTTTAGGCAATCTATAATTCGTATCTAACTCATTACTTCTATAACCACTAAGTCCACATTGCAATAATCACTTTACATCTAAGCCATAGTCTAATCTCGTTATTACCATAAGCACTTTCACGTTATACCACTAGGGCATCTATTTCCCGCATTACTTAAACTTAATGCTCAACACGTTACGAGTGGTTTAAGTCTAGGAAACCTAATTCACTTAAACGAAGCTCTGATACCAAGTTGTTACACCCCGTGCCCGCTTAGACCAAAAATTAAAACTTTTTGCGCGCAAACGCTTGACTTTTACGGACATCTTGTTACTCTTTTGACCATTTATAAAAATCCATAAACATTCAGACCTTGAGACTATTTTTAAATGAAACTAGACTCGATTACCTTCAAAACGACGGGTGGCGCGACCCATAACGACTTACGGTTTTAAAAGATATGATTTTTCAAAAATCACCAAAATCTGGAAATACCTCCCAACCGCCGGTTGGGATTCTCAGAAAGTCCCAACCGCCCCGGTTGAGATCCCAACCGCCGGTTGGGCTTCACAGAAGGTCCCAACCGCCCCTGTTGAGATCCCAGCTGCCGGTTGGGGGTCTGCAATGCCATTAACTTCCATTTTTATCCCGTTTTCGCGATATACAACCCATACCACATCCGTATTACACCAAACTTAACCAACATCATTACTTTAACATACTAAACATGTTCCATAGACACTTGACCCATTTACAACCCAAAATGGGTATAATCACACTTATGTCAAACGCTCCTTAAACTTTACCCATAAACCCATAAAACGTAATTTGACACACCGTTAGACCCCCAAATCGTTATGACCTTTTTAATATACATTTTGACACTTGACTTTACTTTACAAATCACTAAAAGACTCTCGGGGGTACAACCTTGAATCGAGCTCGGTATTCTACCTAGCTCCTAACGTTTACTATCTTCCAATCCGCTTTCAAATCCTTAAGCTATAACCCATGTACTTTCTCTCCGTCGCGCATAAACCTACAAGGACATTGAAACACTAAAACGTAAGCTTTCGCTTAGTAAGTAACTAGATTAATACGTGATCAATACTTCCATTCACATATATATGCATCAAGAACATCTTTAATCATTTGGCTCATGACCAAACCAATATCGTTACCATTATCATAACTACATCATAACCATATCACATTAACATAATAACATTATACATATGACAAACACAAACTTACCTTAGACCTCTCAACTTCATGTCATATCTCTTGATCCTAGCTCATTAACATACCTCCTATTAACCCACTTACTAATCCAAGGCTTAATCCTATCAACTCATTCATTAAACACATAACATGAGAACATTCATATTAACGCATATAGTAATCAAAGTTACTTACCTTAGCTTCCAAAGCTAAGATACAAATCATGATACCACCATCATCATCATATTCATCATTATCATCACCATCATCACATCATCACCATCATCACATCATCACCATCATTTTCCTAGTTCATAATCATCATTCATAAACACTTAATAACACATAACCAAAACTATAACAACTAACACACCCTTTAACATACTTGGTCATCATATGATCATACTTTGATCATATGATGAACGCCCTTTTAAAATACTAACTAAACCCATACAAACTTACCTCATAATCACTATAACCCATTAATTATCTTGAAACCACCATTTACCCATTACCCCCAAATTATGGTTCATGAACCCTAATTTCTCCATCAATAAATTAAACACTAATTTACAAGTTACTTACTTGCCATAATCATGTTAATGAATAGCCATCTTCAACCCATCTTCATAGCACATCAACCTTCATCATTTTCCTCTCTTTTTCTTCTCTAAAAAACCGGACCTCAAACACACTCTAAAATAATGATAGAGATGTCTAGAATCTCCTAGTTTATACTAGTTAGATTGCATCTTTGGCTAAATGACATAACTAGTCCCTTAAGTCCCTTTTTTCCTACTTTGGCCACAACCAACTTATAACACATTTAGTCCTTGGCAACTTAGGTCCTTGAAGCCTATTCCCTTTCTAATTGTAGCACATGATACTTTCTATAGCCATCTTATATATACTTTGGCTATCGGGTTTGACTACAACGTAACTTTCATTGACTAACCAATCACAAACAAGCCTTATCCAACTCATCAAAAGTGGGGTCTAGTTGCGTCCGGGAAATGGGTCTAACAATTCTACCCCCTTATTTAGATTTCGTCCCGAAATCTATCGTCTAATACTAACAAACTTAGTCACATAATACACCTCATTCCTAGCACTTTCGATTTTTAGCTTATTTAGTTGCAATGATCTATGTGATCTTGCAACTCTATGCATACTATAACATATCACATGTCCTTAATCCACATTACCTCCCGCTTACTTCAATAACCATACAACTCTTACTTAGATCATTGCCCAATAGGAAACATACTCACTATAATTAGTTATCATTTTAATGCATTCTATTACCCTTACATCACATTCTCACTTGCTTATCTATATATTCTCATTCTTTGACTACATGTTACTTGAGAAAATCGTGCTATTTGACTTTACATAAATACGCTTGGCTAATACTTTCACATTCTATCAACATCACTTAACCATTTCTTTTACGTCTCTACAATTTCCTCATTTCTTCTACTTCTTTCTTCACGTCATTTTCGCTTACCTTTATAAATCTTATAGAAATATACACGAATTGACCTTATAACATCCTACTTTAACATTTGCCAACACATTACACATGATACTTATCATCAATTATTTCCATTACTCACATTTTGTACCACGCCACAATTGCGTATTATAACATTTTTAAGCATCATTACAATTCTTTAATTCCTTCAACTTATACTTAACACTCAAAACATAGGTTCTCATAAGTCTCACTAAAAGACATACTCTAATTTTAAACCCTCCTATCTTAGTCCTTATAATTTCTAACTAATTCTAGACTTCCGCTTTCTACTTCTCTAACCCTACTCGTGTCATGTCGGCAACACATAAGCCCACTCATTCATACTTCCTCATTTACATGAAAAGGCATCCCAATCGATGTAAATCAAGAAACATAAACTCATGGTTATATATATTTTCAACACAACACAAGTACTCCTATTTTCCAATTTAACTTTTATTCTCTCATCCTTTTTATAATTCACATTTCCTTTTTAGACTTGGATCCATATTATTAACACATTCATTATGGGGATATTTTTATTGCCAAGGATGTAGGCAACCCCTTTTTGCCGATGAAAGCAATACATTTTATCCCGAAGGATCTTTTACATATCCCGAAGGATCGTTAACATTCATTGACTTGGTCACCCCGAAGGATCATTAACATTCACACTTTATCATTTTAACAATGGATCCAAGTCATAAGCACTTTACACACATTATTACATCCATTTTATTTAGTGAAAGCAAGCTCATAGAGCATATGAACCTGTTTATTATAATTACACATTTTCTATGTGTTTATAATCCTACATTCTTAATCCGCATTAATCATTCTCACACCCTTACTTTACCCTTTAGCCTACCCGCCTTTTTTCGCATTTAAACCTTACATAGGTTAAACTACATTCGTTAGCATCATTCATTCTTCCCACACATTTTGGTCATTTACACATTCTCATCATGTTTTATTTACCAACACTTCCGTTTTAATAATCACCGCTAATGGGGCACATTAGCTGTGATAATAATAGTTTCAGGTCATTGTCTTAACTTCATACATACTCATATCATTCTCACTTACGTTCTTAACCTTTTGCATTCTTATTCTCATACCTTAACTCATCTCATTACTTATTTATGCATTTAGAGCAAATGCCGCTCTTGGTCATCATTTACATATCATTTTGCTTTAATCCCATTCTATAACCTTTGTTTTATTAGACATTTATCAATTAATACGTCAAGTCATTATCACTTTCATTACCTATCATCATAACATCGTTATCATTTCTACATATTCATGTACATACTCAATTCTCCTACCTACTAATCTCATTCTCATTTACATTATTAACTTATCGCAATTAACTTTTAGCATTCAAACTTTTTCGTTTAATTTTCATCCTATATATACCAACACTCTTTATCACAACTTCACGTTCAAACTTAAACCTCAAGTACTTTACCTTACCGTTACCCCGTCTCTATACCACTTTAACATTAGTCTTTAGTCACTAAATATAATGAGACCATATGTTGGTCACATTTCATGCCATTTTTCCCTAACCTCATTCTTTAACCTTCAAGTCATTAAACACTTAATCATTAATTCGCTAGTTTCATCTTGTCTTTTCACACTATACCTTAGTACGCTTAATATCATTACGATCTACACTTAAAGCATCATTGCTTAATTCACTTGCTAGCCCATCTCTAATACCACTTATCATTCCTACTCATATTCCATTACCGTTACTTTAACATACATTCGTATAATCACAATATAATCACCGGCACTAACCAAAGTGCACGGTAAACAATTCACTACGTGTCACCCCCAATCAGTCGCTTCTAATTTACTAATTCTATGATCACTAATTATTCATTATTCAAGCATTTCTTAGACTAACACTTTTTCGTTTTCTTTTCTCCTTGCCTTACACATTTTAATTACTCACCTATCACTTTTCATTACTTTGCCACCCTCTTAGTAATACTCATCTTTTCCATACTTTCGTACATACAAATATACACATTATATTTCATCTGATTTGTCACATTACACTTATCATTTTCTTGTCAACTTCACTTTATCCTCTTACTCCATTTTACACATGTTCATTCTTTTAATGTTATCTATTTCAATCCCGATTGACTCACCTTAATCTTGACATGGCTTAAACCAACATTAGACGTAAATTATTTTCTAGACCATATATTGGTCTTAGGTTGTAATCTAAAACTCATTCATCTACCCAGCTTCTAACACTTCATGTCACGACAGGAATTCTAGTCATGACTCATCTAATTCAGGTTCCCTTACAGATTACTTTTTCAACTTATTCTATACATCACATTACAATACACATTCCTAATCACTTTGCCTATGACAAAATAACACCTTACACATAAACGACAAACACATTAGTACATAATTGGTCTCTTTCATACTTAAAATCCACATTCGATCATTCTTTCCATAAAAATAAACGTCACTAAACACTTATACTTCGTTAGTCTATTATCAAATTATGATTTAAAACATTTGAACATGTCTATGTCATACCATTTGTCTATTTTTATTGAGGCAATTTCTATTTTGCCTTATCAATCTATCCAATAGCTACTTCATGTATCCTTCACTACCTATTCATTTCTTTAATATCTTATAGTTACACATTTCATCCATACATCTTACCAGAACATCTAAATCTTCGTCACATACACATACTTATATATCCTTAACATTCGTATAAAAACAAGTTTTACCCAATCCTATAACCCTTACTAGGTCATTATCCTTCCAAGCACATTACATACAAATCATTCGTCAAACCACTATTATTGCAATCTAAGTAAATCTTGCTCCTTTACGTATTATACTATAACACATTTCTCGCCTTTACCATTAATCACAATATCACCTTACCAATAAACACCTTCTAGTAACTTCGCCTACAACTCATAACCTTTAAGGCCTCGATCCACGTAATTAAAACTCTAGTCTATCCGACACAAGAACTATCATTCTCTTACTTAACACTTAGCACAATATATTCCAAAATAGAATTACTTCACGTATACATTGACACCATAAAACACATACCACACTTATCGACTTAAATACATATATCACGTCTTGCATTCCATCACATAGTTTAGGCAATCTATAATTCGTATCTAACTCATTACTTCTATAACCACTAAGTCCACATTGCAATAATCACTTTACATCTAAGCCATAGTCTAATCTCGTTATTACCATAAGCACTTTCACGTTATACCACTAGGGCATCTATTTCCCGCATTACTTAAACTTAATGCTCAACACGTTACGAGTGGTTTAAGTCTAGGAAACCTAATTCACTTAAACGAAGCTCTGATACCAAGTTGTTACACCCCGTGCCCGCTTAGACCAAAAATTAAAACTTTTTGCGCGCAAACGCTTGACTTTTACGGACATCTTGTTACTCTTTTGACCATTTATAAAAATCCATAAACATTCAGACCTTGAGACTATTTTTAAATGAAACTAGACTCGATTACCTTCAAAACGACGGGTGGCGCGACCCATAACGACTTACGGTTTTAAAAGATATGATTTTTCAAAAATCACCAAAATCTGGAAATACCTCCCAACCGCCGGTTGGGATTCTCAGAAAGTCCCAACCGCCCCGGTTGAGATCCCAACCGCCGGTTGGGCTTCACAGAAGGTCCCAACCGCCCCTGTTGAGATCCCAGCTGCCGGTTGGGGGTCTGCAATGCCATTAACTTCCATTTTTATCCCGTTTTCGCGATATACAACCCATACCACATCCGTATTACACCAAACTTAACCAACATCATTACTTTAACATACTAAACATGTTCCATAGACACTTGACCCATTTACAACCCAAAATGGGTATAATCACACTTATGTCAAACGCTCCTTAAACTTTACCCATAAACCCATAAAACGTAATTTGACACACCGTTAGACCCCCAAATCGTTATGACCTTTTTAATATACATTTTGACACTTGACTTTACTTTACAAATCACTAAAAGACTCTCGGGGGTACAACCTTGAATCGAGCTCGGTATTCTACCTAGCTCCTAACGTTTACTATCTTCCAATCCGCTTTCAAATCCTTAAGCTATAACCCATGTACTTTCTCTCCGTCGCGCATAAACCTACAAGGACATTGAAACACTAAAACGTAAGCTTTCGCTTAGTAAGTAACTAGATTAATACATGATCAATACTTCCATTCACATATATATGCATCAAGAACATCTTTAATCATTTGGCTCATGACCAAACCAATCTCGTTACCATTATCATAACTACATCATAACCATATCACATTAACATAATAACATTATACACATGACAAACACAAACTTACCTTAGACCTCTCAACCTCATGTCCTATCTCTTGATCCTAGCTCATTAACATACCTCCTATTAACCCACTTACTAATCCAATGCTTAATCCTATCAACTCATTCATTAACACATAACATGAGAACATTCATATTAACGCATATAGTAATCAAAGTTACTTACCTTAGCTTCCAAAGCTAAGCTACAAATCATGATACCACCATAATCATCATATTCTTCATTATCATCACCATCATCACATCATCACTATCATTTTCCTAGTTCATAATCATCATTCATAAACACTTAATAACACATAACCAAAACTATAACAACAAACAATATTTTTACAGTGATTGGATGAACAATTTGTCATGTCTCTTTGTTATCATATGTGGCACTATTTTCTAAAATATAACAAAAAACAAATCTAAAAGCTAACGTAATGCGACTAAATCATTAATTATCTTGAGATCCATACATTTTCATTACGTCTAATAATTAAGGGATTTCCATGTATCCAAATTCTGCTCGACACACACTTATATAAAAGTCTATAGTACCCAAATTTTTTATTTAAATTATACCTTAATATGACTCAATAATAGCATCTTAACCCTTAAACACATATATTGCTTCATATAGAGTCTCTTTCGATTATTAATAATTTGGACCTAAACAACATTCTTTATAAATACTGAGGTCTAAATCCCGTTTTTTGGGGTGTATGGGTTGAATCTATCTTTGGCTTAATTAATGTTCTTGTTGGTTTCTATGGGCCCACAACAATTATTAAACCCATTTGAGTTTGCTCAACTTAGTGGTGGGTGGTTCTATTCCCTCATTGTAATTTAGCAACACCGATACTGTTTATAGCACAATCCAAAGCAAAAGATTTTCACTTGGCAATGGATTTAACCTATAACGTACTTTCATTTGTGAGAAGTTTCCCAACAAAGGTTAAGTCAAGTCTATAAAAATGTGAGTAGTTTGTTTGGATTGTGGATAAACCGGTTTAAATAAGAGTAAATGAACAAAAAACGTTTTGAAAAACCTCTGATTGATCATATCACATAATTGTCAAAAGGCTTTGATTATAATTCTTGGAATATAAAGACACTCTGGTAGCAAAATCTATATATATTATAAAGCATTTAAACATGATAAATAAGGGTTGATACATACACCATTTCTTTTATGCACACACCATATTTTATGTATATAGTGTTGTACGATTTGCTATATAGCTTTGTAAAAGGATGGTGTATTTATTAAATAAAGTGGTGTGCATATCAACACCCGATAAATAAGGAAGTATTAAATTTTTTAGCCAACACACTTGCTTATTATGGAATTGTGTTTGTTACAACATATTAGCATTAGTTACAACATTTTAAAAACATCAACATATTCTGCAAAACAAAAAATAGAATGTGATTTAGCAAAAATATTGTCTAAAATCATAACAACTCTTTTAATTCATGTGTTTAATATACAAACATATTTTAATGCAAATTAATTGAATGATAAATAATATTTATAATATTTGTAATAATTTGTGATTGTGTATGATAAATGATATCTTATATTTAAATTATTTTACTATAATTGCATGATTTTTTCGATGTTTTAAAGTATGCAATAACTGTTAATAAAATTATCATTCATCACGTGGTCTTGCTTTAGACTATTTGATTTAAGTCATCAATAGTATTTTGTAATAATATATATATATTTTTTGTTGTTAAATCTTTTTTTATTATAATTTATTTATATTATTATATTATTTATTATATTATTATTATTTTATTTTTTGTGATGTATAAGAAAACTCATATTGTTTGATGTATTATTGTGGCTTCCAGTTTAAGTCTTCAAAGTTGATTAATCCTTCTTTATTTTTGTCATTTTCATGGCATGTGATGTCTTTTGGTATTTAGCCATGCTTTTATTCCACAATAGAGGTAACATAATGTTTAGAGCTAACATAATGTAAGCATTATCAAGCTATCGTATAAATAAACATTTAATAATAATTAAAATTATATCTGTTAAAGGATAGAAATATGGTTGTAATCGATAGGTGTGTACATTTGGGGGTTACCAAAATACGGTTGGAATCGGTCTCAAGTTAACTAGATGAAGCGGCATACATCAGAGTTAAAAGGCTTGCTTCTTCGAATAATCTGAATAGGAAAAAACCTCATCGTTTACCTGTCTACCCGTTTTGATAATCACTATTCACTTTAATCAAGGGTCTACTTGTGACAAATATTCATAATTCATGGATAAAAGTTGCAATGTCATTCTAATTTTCTAAAGACCATGATCACACAAAAAGACAATACCGAACGTTGTTTTCAACAACTATACCGACCACTTGTTGCTTGTATCCAATAGGAAAGAAGCTATTGATAAATACATTATCGTATATATTCAATGGTTGAGATTTGCCCAAATGCTACGTGGCGTAACCAGATGTCAGTATTATATCTTCTATATATCTCGCAATGGTGTACGGCATGGTTATGTTATGGAATCTTCATGGTCTCATGGAGACTTTCTATATTGTAACCGATATTTACAAACCGGGTCTTTGAATCGACCGGGTCGAGTCATCGGGTCATTGTGTCATCGACTTATCGGTTTAACCGGTTCGACCGCCGGGTCAACTAAGTTTTTCTTTTTAGTAAACCAAGTTGACTTGGGTCACATGAAACTCAGCGGGTCAAACTTGGTATTCAAGGCTCGAAAAACTGTTCATTTTGTCCCTTTTTTCGACCAAAAATGTGTTCACCAGTTCAACCGACCGGGTCGAATCGTGTTTCAAAACACTGATTGTACCCTTAATGTTGTTAAATTTCATTTGTTTTAAATAACGCTCTCTCCTTTCGAAAATACGGGTCAACTAAAAATGCACATTGATTTAGAAATCTCACCAACAACACTCTTTGTCAATCAAATATCATTTCTACTTGTTAAAGTCTCTATTGAATGATTAATATATTAAATGAACACTTATTTTGAAACAACTCAAATAAAAATATGGACGCTTATTTTTGGAATGGAGAGAGTAGTACACAATAATTTGATGAGCTATTTTAGTGAGTGATTGTTTTCATCCACAACGAGAGTTTATGAAAAGCCTTAAAACCTATGAAAAAGTTTATTTTTTGCTTCAACCACAGTGAGCTACTAGTTTATATCTATGTGGCAGGAGGAGGTTAAAAAATCTATAACTTTTGGTAATTCAATGCATATGTGTTATGGTCGAAATTTTTAATAGTTGTAAAAGATTTATACATAATGCTAATATGGTTATAGTATCAAAAGTTTTATATGTTGATGATTTCACAAATTATAAACTTATTAAAAAGCTTCTCATTGTGAATACTTTAACATCTCCAATGTTATTAGTTTTCATAAGTTTATATTAGTGACACATCGTGTCACATCATCATTTTATAAAGAAGTAACTCATATAAACTCACCTTTTTACAAACTTATAAACTTCACAATGTTTATAACCGGTCCTCTTATCTTTTATCTCTATATTTTCTCCCGTGCTAGTCTCTCGTTTTCTGAACTTTTATTAAAGTAACCACTTTAACGAAAACTTTAATAAGTTAACTCTGTGTCACCATAAACTTGTGTTATAAAATAATATGTCATTTTCTGGTACTACAACCGAATATTAAAGCTATATTAAGAAATTATATTCAGTAATGTTTAGAACATAACATTTCATTGCAACGACACCAGAATCTCATTTGGCCTTTTTCATTAACTTTAAGAACTCGTTCACACCTTAACATTTTGTTATGTATAATTGTAACTTTGTTTTATCTAAATATTTATAAACTTGAGAACTCATTTGTTGATTTTATTATACTATATATAAGTATTGTTATAGTTATATGTATATATATTGTCTAGTGATGTTTGAACCCGACATATATGAACTATTATGACAAGTTTTTTTTTTTTTTTTTTTTTTTTTTTTTTTTTTTTTGTATGACGAGAATCTATTGTTTGGATGTTCGTTTTTTTCTTGAGTTGTAGTATTAGCGTCAGTATAAAGGTCGTCTTACTAAGAACCATGTTTAGTATTGCTGGAGTAGGTCGGTTTCATCTAATCCATATGTTATGGTTCGTTATAATCCTAGCATATTACTAGTTTTATTTTATTAATTTATTTATCAACATCGTTCAACAAAATAATTTACAATCTTTTATCAAAACAAAGTAAATTATCTTTAAAGGCAACGAAAATAACAGTACCTTGGTGAAGAAGTTGATGTTTTTTGTCGATCAAGGAGACGATAATGTTTTTCTTTTTGTTATTGATGACTATGCATTTGAAAGTAAAACCTACTTATGTAACTCATTATTTATATTTCTTAAGATGACTAATGCTGATTAAAATATAAAATGCTTTAATCGTGGCTGATTTACCACACACGTGTGGGTCCATGGATGCTTATGTGTACACTTAAAAAATGAGAGCCAATAGGAAGAAGGCAAGATAAAATTTGGACGGTTTTAAAGGTCCCACATAACCACCATTAACGACCAAATTATTTTCTAAAAAATTGTTAATTACTTAATGGCATGCTAAAACCTTCATGCATTCGGTCACCCTTTGGTCGTGGTCGTGGTCATGTTCAAAAAATGCATAATACGGTCGTATACTCGAACGACTCATCTTTTTTGTTGCGTGTGAGTGTGTGTTTATTAAATTGTTTTTGTGTGGTATATCTGTGTTTAAATGAGGTATGTTTTTTGTGGTGATCGCAATTACTTTATTACACTAACTTGGTCATGAAAAAAAGTTGAGCTGAGTTGGCGCTAATATGACAGTTATGACCGGTGTTTTAAAACCCGGGTTGACACGGCCGGTTGAACCGTGAACCGGTCGGATGATCGAAAGCTAGTTTTGAACGTAAAACCCGGTTGAACCGTGACCCGGTTGCTCGACCGGGTCAATTAAAAACCCAGTTTTTAAAACATTGGTTATGACCACGGTCACCCTCGGTCACCGTTACGCGCAACCTAAACGTAGCCTTAAAGGCTACGTGTAAGACATTAGAATATGCATCGGAGGTTTTTGTTTGAATAATAAACCACTAACACCTGCATATAATTACTCACAACCGACCTAATGTGCAACCACTTTTACATCTAACTTTTAAATGTGTTGATGATTAAATTTATAGTCTTTTAAATCCATTGTTTCATTACCTTTTGACACCATCTAATTGGTCTTATAATACAAGTGACACAACAATGCCAATATATTTGTCTTCCATTTTTTTGGAGAAAGCAAAGGAATACAAGAAAGCTTCCAAGATGGAAGCTAAGAACATCAAAAAGCCAACCTACGACAGGGACAAATGAAGCTAACCGAATGTTTCTTTAGGTGCTAAGACCCGTCTACACAATCTAAACTCTTCCAACGTCGATTTGAACACCCTGAATCGCCTTGTCCGCTAAATCTGAGTTCGAAGGAACCTTTGATCGGAAGATGGCATCATTACAAGAAAAAAATAGTCGGATGGAAATTCTCTACAAATTTCGGCATTTGGCTCATATACGACGAGAAACAGGGCAAACGAGAAGAACATGCTTCACTTACGAAACTTATTATAGTGTTATACGTTTCATCCATTTATGTGACATTTCATCTACTTCACATACTCAGTTCTATATTGCAGTATTCTAAATCCGCTTGGTTATAACTAATTTGCGACTATAAGATCATGAGACATGTCTTGTTTCTTTTAGTTATGTTTAACGAAACTCTTAATGCAATTTACATGCAAGCATACTGCAATTCTTTTCATCCATAAAAAGCATTTATAACTTATCGAAAACTGACATCATTTGTAGCTCAATCAATTAAATGACTTAGAATTAGCCACCTAAGTAAATAAATTACGAAATTCTGGATCCGAAGTAGACCGTCACACTCACATTCTTAAACCTATCTTAAATAAATAAAAAATGGAACAATCAAAGACCGTTGGGTCGACCATAACAAAATCAGGATTTTTAGACCAAGTATCAAGTCAATCCCGGGACAAATAGTGACACGGACTTTAATTCAACATTCCTGAGTTGGAGTCGGGATCTGGGCGCCTTTGCGCGAGTAACTGTTTTGCTCTTTCAAGAACACCAAAGAAAATGGAGCCTCCTATACGTATCCACAACACCCTTGGGCCCATCCCCTGTGCATTATTCAAGCAAAACGTATGAGATTACATATTCACATTCCATTGTTTTCATTCATAAGATACAGAATGCAAAACTAGTAAAACCTAAATAAAATGGCTTAAACTGAAACTGGTAGGAAATAGTAGAAAGTGTACTTAAATGCATAAACCTCCCTTAGTTAGTTATCCAAATCATAACCAAGGAGGCTCAACCCTCACGGAAAGATATTAACTTTTGTAAACATATCTGAGACACTTATTCATAAAGTTTAACACGTAAGGAGAAAAAATGTTTCGGATCAACCTAATCCAAATAGTACAAAAAAAATCACCCATTTTTACCTGTAAGAGGTTGGGATCGGTCCTCACTTAATTCAGACATATCAATCTCAATAGATACGCATAAGAAAATAACCATGAAAGTGTGATACAGAAAGAGCGAACTGGATTTTAGGTGAGTGGTTAACTTAGCACATTTGCAAAGTATAAAATAAAAATATAAGATTACTTATGAAGGAATATCACACCTTAAGAAATGCAGAAGGTCCTTCTTCCTTTAGAATAGTGCCTACACAGTGTGAGATGCTTCTGTACTGGTTTCCCACTCCCTGCAAAACATCAATAGTTCGATATATATAAGTGGAAAACTATTCTTGAGCATATTTACGAGATAACAAGAGTAATTGGGACAACGTAAAAACTGTAACTTTGCAATATCATATACTTGCACAGTTGCTTCCAATTTAGTTTATTGCTTATCAAAATGACTGTTCTGGCCATTGGGTTCATATCGGCAATGTACCAATCTCGCTATAAACAAAGCAAAAAGAAGTGGACATGAGTGGATGGATAAACTTATCGACTGTACCTGAGTCATTAATCTAGTCTTTATTACATCCAGAGGTGTTGTAACGGCACCTGTGATTGCACCTGTACCCACAAAGAAGATGGCTATGTGACCGTGGGTGATTTGACTTCAATAAAAAGAGCATATATATGAATTAAGCAGATAAAATAAATGATAACATGACGAGACCTCAATAATTACCTGCAAAAGCACCAATCACAGCATTTTCAGGGTCACTGAGATCCCTTTTTGCCTGCAGTAAAAATATGCAGTTAGACCTTTTTGACTTTGAGAGTTTACAAATAAAACTACTTTGCTCAAAAGATTAAGCATTAATTTATTACATATTTTTTGGTAATCATATTTAAATACCAAATTCCTAAAATATTGACGGAATGTGTTACAGAATGCACAAAAAATTTACCCAATTGACCCATTATCCAACTCATCGGACCCACCCGTGGACCAAAGTCAACTTACCGCTAGTTTATACCCAATTCGAAGTTGCTCATATAAGCAAAACTGGACGGCATCGAAAGGCAAGTCTCACAATAGAAAAGAACACCCTGCAGTTTCAAGAAACCATTAAATGGGTCAAATCATCCAATTTAGCAAAAAGGGGAGCAAGTCAAAAGTTGTCTAAGTCTTTTTTAAATGCATTCAACCTCCTAAATTGTTTTATTTAAATAGTTATATACTTAAAAATAAATAGATTTTGTTTCTAAAATCAAAATTAGCACCTACTAATGATAACCATTACAGTATTAAAAATGGCTAAAAAAGTGTTAGTTGGTCAACCAGAACTAATAAATGACCCATTTTCATTTACTACAACACTAATCTATTTGTTGCATAATCACATACCGCAAAAAGCCCTTTTAAGCCCTCTTTAGCAACAATAAGCCGAACAGCATCAGGGGCAGAAGCAAAATGCCCGGTTTGCATCCTTTGCTTAACAACCTGCATAACATGTTGAACATTAAGCAACAAAGCCAAGTAATACATACAATATGAAGAGTAAACTAAAAAAATACCTCAGTTGGTACACGTATAATAGATGAAGCAGCTCCTCCAACAGCACCAGCAGTCTATACAGTAAGTTCAGAACAGTTCATATAAGATACAAAATCTGTGAAGACTTATGCTAATTAGTTCAAATGATCACCCAAATCCCATTCTACCCATATATTATTTATATACATAATAACACCAATGAGTAGGCATACAGAGGGAGCTCACCAGGTGAGCCAAGGCACTAAAATTCTCAGGGCAGCTCTTCAATAATTTTTGCTTGGTAGGTTCATATACACCAATAAATATGGCTGATGCACTGAAAAATATTAATAAGATTTAATCAACATTTTCCATAGAATAGGAAGTATTATTTAAGTTTTAGACAAAGGGAACGTACGGTAATACGCCTGCAAGATTTCCAGCCAAACTAGAGTACAAACCCTTCAAAACAATCTGTCCTCCACCACGAACTATCTAACATGAAACAACACATATATAAAAGCAATAAATCTTAGACATATACAATCTAGGATATAACATTGTACCTGATTGAAGTCGAGTTTTAATCGTATCAAGTGGATATAAAGCAGCTTCGACTACAACTCCAGCTGCAGCTCCAGCTACAGCACCCTCTGCAAAATAAAATATACTTTTACATATTTGCTGGTTTACCTTTCTAAAATGCCAACGGAACAAAACGACTCAAGTATAATAAGCTTTTTAGAGATGACAAAACAAACCTAAGAGCACTCTAACAAAATCGATGGGGTTGTCTGCTTTTTTGCTGGTTGATACCGTATGCGTTTTTGGCGCATCTTTAGAGCTGTATATTTTGTGTTTGAATGCATCTGTAAGAAATATTGTAAGCTCAAAACATATCAGCAAACAGAAACTCGTATCTTAAATATGCAGGAATACATTAGGACACTAAACAATCACTTTTTTGTCTCTAATAAAGAGCTGCTCAATTTTTTTATTTTTTTCCTTCAAGGCACCATATCCGAGATTTTGATTTGATGGGTGGCCACCAAGGCATGAGAGTAATGATGAAAAAATTCGGAAAGAAACTCCATTCATGAAGCTACCCATGTAAACGTTCATGTGTTAATCGTTTGCATGGTTAAAAACACAAGTGAAAATCCTTCCAAAGTGAAAAATGCTTCATCTTCACTCTCTTCATTTTCATTAATTGTAAGGAGCTTTTGTTTAACAACATTATACGCAAAATAATTGGAAATATAGGAACTAGAGAAACTAAAGCTTCAAGATAATCAAACTCGCACTGCATGTCTAGAGTTTCTATCTCTAAGACTGGGCCATGGCTGCTAAAGCATGAACCATACGAGGAAGGCAAAAAAGAGACATAAATGATGACAAATTGTCTTTTTTGATGGTGAGGTGGTCAGTTGCGGCAACGGTTATGGGAGAAGAGTAAAGAGAACGGAATTATTACAAAGCTATTGGAATGTTACTGACTGTTAAAAGTAGAAACAACTTCCAAGCAAACAATCTTAACTCGATGTACTTGAATTATTCCAACCTCTTCTTACTAATTGTTTTTAAACTTTAATGTACCTTAAAAGATGATGTGAAAGATTGTAACTAATGAAAAAAAATTATAATAATTATATAAGGATTTACAGATTTAATAATTTCTGGAAACATACAGAATTTAATGTACGTAGAGAAGACATTGTATCAGCGTCCTATAATCTTACTCATATTCATTCCACCCTTCTTAGTATCGGTTTAAGTTTAGATTGAGGATAAAGGCGTGCAAGCTAATTCAACAAATGATTTCTCTAATATCAACATTCTATTCATTCCACTTTCTTGGTAACTGCTTAATGTTTAATTAAGGACGAGAATTTGGCGCGTTAAGCGAATTTGACAGATTTTCTTTAAACCCTGTTAACTTATTAACTTACACTTTAATGTACGTAGAGGTCAAGGGTTCAAACCTTGCTAGGTGTGTACATTTGGGGTTGGAAACGGTCCCGGGATTAACCCGGTGAGGCCGCGTACATCTGAGTCAAAAGACTTGCCCTCCCAGGGTAACCTGAACTAGAAAAACACTGCCATTTAATATCATCAAACGTCGAAGCTAGGTTTGCTTATTACACTAGTTATCCGCGTTTGATAACTAGATGCTAATATGATTAGTTGAAAGTAAGACATGGAGGTTTGATTAATCACATTAGAGAAGTTGCTTATTTCAAAATGTTATAATAATAATAATAAGCAGCTAAATAAGCAATAAGCTAGTATCTAACAAAATACTAATAAAGATTAGGAAGCATATACCTGATGATGAGGAGTTTAGCTTAGGGTTAACAGACATTGTAACTTTGACCAGTTGAAAATTAATAACAACTAAATCTGCATAAAATTAAATTAAATTTTTATTTATATAAAAGTGAATTAAGTTGTGGTTGTTAGAGTGATCTTACATTTATTTGTGTGACCCGAGAATTTGGGGGTGGGGGTTTGTTAGGGTTTTGACTCGTCATGTTTTGGACTTTTTTTTTTTTTTTTTTTTTTTTTTTTTTTTTAAATTATCAAAAAGTTTAAAAATCAGGCTTTATCCGAGACACTTTTAGTATCATTTTCCCATTTTGGTAATGCTCGACTACTCAACTGCTCGATTCCACCCAATTTTGACAGGTGTCATTCCTTTGTATTTTTTTTCAGAAAAAGTACAATGGGACAGAGTTTAAAAATAGAGTTATGAATGACACGTATTAAAAATTGTGTGGAGTCGAGCAGTTGAGCAGCCAAAGGAATGACACGTGTCAAAATTTGAATGAAGTCGAGCAGTTGAGCAGTCGAGTAAAGAAAATTTTGGGAAAAGGTGTTGAAAATGACTATATAGTAGGATGAGGCATTTCGAACCGAATCCCGGAACTGAACCGGGACCGTACCAGTACCGTACCGTAAACGGTACCGATTCCCGATATACGGTACGGTACCGGTACCACCGAAATAAGGCAAAAAAAAATTCGGTACCTTTCGGGAACGATACGTGACTAATTCGGGAAATCCCGATTCGGTACCGAATACTTAAGGTTTTTTTTTTTTTTTTTTTTTTTTTTTTTTTTTTTTTTTTTCTTGGCCTTAAGTTAAGGTACGTAAAAAGAAACATGTAAGATTCTTTTCAATGACATGGAAGTTCTTTTAAGAAACATTTATTAAGATTCTTTGGATTTTTGATTTAGATGTTCATTCTTCAAGTCTTGTGTGCTCAGAGTCTTGCGGGCTGTCAAGTGACATGGCTTCATACAAGAAACTGAAATCTTAGCTGTTGAGCTTGGTTCAAAACACATGAAAACCATTACAAATTTTTATACTTCACCCGGCCTAAGACGTTCATTCATTAATGTGACAGATTGTTAAGTCCAGACTACCATAAAAAATGTCACATTTGACTTGTTCTTAAATCTCAATGATGCATACATTATATATTGACATACATTATGGCTGACAAGTATATATGTTGGGCTGTCTCTGTTCATAATTTCTTTCTTTTTTAATTGGTACATGATTTGGTTCTTAACCAACACCAAGGTGGCTAAGTGGTAAGGCACTTGACTTCCTCACATGATAATGAATGAGAAGGATACTAATCCGTATAAATTTGGTGATATGTTTTGTCTTATTTTTACTAGCATGAGCTACGATTTTTTTTTTGTTTAACAAAAAACGGGAAGTACCGAATAGGTACCGATTTCCCGGTACCGAGTACCGGTACCGAAATCCCGTACGGTACGGTACCGGTACCCCTTTTCATGCTCTGGAAAAAAACGGTACCACTAATTCGGTACGGGTTCGGTACCATTCTGGTACCGTGCTCATCCCTACTATAGTCGATCAAGCTTCAATTTTTCTACGTATGGTAATTTTCTCTTTTTTTTATTACAGGGATGTGAACTGTAAATTTGGAGAAATGATGTCATGGATGCTTGTTGTACATTGTGGATTGGGAACTTGTATTTTTTTATATTTATATTATTTTATTTTTTAGCAAAAGTAGAATTAGTGATGTAAACTAGACAAGCTGCTCGTGAGCTGATTGAAATCACTAGGAGGTAAAAACTTGAAATAAGCTAAGCTTAAAAGAGGATGAGCCTGATAACAAGCTTGAGTGTAAGGTTCAAACCCAGAGCTCGATGCCATATATGCGTTTATATATGTGAATTTACTTTTTTAAAATAAATGAGCAAAAAGTTAGATAAATAAGCTCAAGCCCAATATACTTAGTAAGCGTAGCTCGAGTTGAGCTTTATTTCTTTAGCCTGACATAAAAGTTAGCCACACTCGAGCTTGTAAAATATATCACCAGCCGAGCTTCAAGGCTAATTTTTCCTTTCCTTTGACCAGAATAATACCGTAAACACATTCCCATATACTCAGAAGTATAAGTTAGTAGGCAAAAGTATAGCAAAGAACAAAACTTATTTGGTTAACGAACAATTGTAACTCAGCTCGATTTTGAAGTAACATATTATTTTCATGAGAATTCCGTAAATTCTTCAGCAAAAATAAGCTTTACTCAACTGGGAATTTAAGTTTATTCTACAAACATTTCCGCAAGCAACAAAATATCTTAATGTCACGCATACCATAAAGCATGTTTATACAACATCACACGTCATGTTTTCATCATTTCGACAACAGCTCAACAACAATCCTCCAATGCGGGAGACATAAACTAGAAAGCATCTACAAGGTAAAGTTGCTAAGAAGAAACTCCATATGGAAGAAGTGCAGCTGCTACAATCCTGCCTTCCTCGTTAAGTATGTTATATGTCGATGAGGCATTTCTCTGCATCAAAACACAAACATGCCACAAATCAATCGAAAAATAGGGGAACGATACATACACATACATGAAGAAAAATGTACTACCGTCTCAAGAATATGTAATGTTTGACCATAATGAAAGTTGCAACTGTCTTGCAATTATTACCAATGGGCAAACAGAAAATAAATTATATCGAATGCAATCATTACCAATAAAGCAATCAGTTTCAAACCCCCTTCAACAAGTACTCAATGGTCAGCATGCCAGTACTTCATCTTAGTCTAAAAGCTAGAGATATGGTTCAATTAAAACTTATTTATGCACACCGATATAGCTCAATTATTAGCAATAATACAAGGACACAGATGCAGCTAAATTATCTACACACTTGTATCACTAGATATGTTGTTATGCAAAAATATAATCAAAGATAAAGCATAGAAATAAAGTTTCAAATGATCTCACCGAGTCAATAGCCTCTATTTTCATTCCTGTAGAGCGAATGAACTTGCGTACCTCGGGATCTACAGGCTGGATATATCTTCCGGTGCCAATTATCAAAATTTCTGGAATAGAGATTATCAACCGTCAACAACATATACATTAACAGAAAAACGATAGATATACTAGTGATAATCATAACAAAAAGATAGTGAGGATATATATCATTGCTGCTGTCAACAGCACTCTTTAATTTTTTAGAGATTCACCAACTGAGATGCCGGCTTTAGAGTATAATAAGTCGGGTCACCGAACACTCAGGAAAAAACAGGACAACACAAGACCTCAAAAGAGTGCAGAATGTTTTCAATCAATAGGTATGTTTAAGACCCAAATGGAAGACGCGCAATAATGTTAATAAAGCAAATCATATTTTATGACGAATACAACTAATTTTACATATCCACTAATAAAAAGCAAGCCTGGAAGTACCGAATCATCTTACCTGGTATGGGTCGCACTGCTTGGAAGATGGATAGGCTGCATCGCAGGAAATGACGGATAATATGTCAGATAGAGGCTTGAATGAGAATTTAAAAGCAATAGGCGAGATAAAAGAAACTAATCACTTATTAACTATTCACATCGCACAAATCTATAAGTTTGATCTTGTTATATGACCTCCAATGACTTATATTGGAGCATGCACTTTAAGTTAGTATTGAACATCTCCGTCTAGGGAGAACAACATACATACGACACATCTTGGCATATATATGTAGGTGTTTGCTTTCCTACGATTTCACTTCAAAAATAAAAGTTGTGAAAGTGGTTCAACTACATTCGCATGTAGCTGTAGGCATATATATGAAAATGTGTGTGCTTACACTTATCAAAGATGTATAAACATATGCATACTTTGACTACTTTCTCAGCATATGAAAGAATCTAAAGCAGAATCAATCGGCAAGAAACACATGTTTCACCAGCTAAAAGAAATCGTTAAGTACACCCAACGCCCCAACAGAAACATAATTCATCCGAACAGATAAAAATGAAAGGGGATCAGATTTTTAAGCATTGCACTAGTCACTTCGTTGTAGATCGCCTTTTTTATATGGAAAGTGGAACAAAAACAACCCAAATTTTCAATTACTTGGACAACAAGAAAGTTTACTCTAAGCTTAACTGTTGAATGTCATAGTATTTTCAGACTGTGTTAGCACTAACAAAGGGACAAAAAACTCAAACTTAAAAATAATAGTTCAAAAATATAACTGCACAATGAATGGTCAAAATCTAACGCACTCAGCAACTAGCCTTAGGCATATCTAGTACGGTAACTCTAATACAACATCAAGGTAACGCTTATGTGTTTCTGAAGCTTTTGTTATATACTCGTTTGAATAGATCGAAGTCACCATATGAGTTAAGATTGATAATTCTCAAAACAATTAACCAGAATGATAAAATTCAACAAAAGATAGGTACCTCTCTGCAGTTATATCCGACATTTTCTTTGGACTCCAAGACAATAGCAAGTTACCTACAGCGAGCAAACTGCCTTCGTATTCTACCCCATTAACAGTGAATCCAGTATCAGTATACCTAAAAAAGTTAGAACAATCAGCGACAACTATCTCAAATGGAGAACATAATTGTTTCGTGGAAACCAGGGATTTGGAATTGAACTCATAACCCATTTCTACCAAAGTTAGCAAAATGTAATATGAAACGCGAATAACTATTACTTTAACGGGTATTTGCATTGCATAAAATACAAAGTACATATCAGTTTGTAAAGTTCTAGTATTTCTACTACAAAAGATGCATCGTGCCCCTTTCGGGTCATTCTATAATCCGTAATCTCAGATTCACTAATATAAAACATGGGTTAATACTACAAATGTTACTAATGTTTCCAAAAAATTGAAAAATTACTCAACTTTTTTTTGTTTCAATTAGGTTACTAAGTTTCCGATCCGAATAAGACAAGTGATTTTCGAATAAGACAAAGTGACTTAATCAAATTTTTTAGAAAACTAAAAGTAACTTGGTTCAAATTTTGGAAACTATAGTAACTTGGTTCAATTTTGGGAATATTAGTAACCTAATTCAACAAAAAAAAGTTGAGTAACTTTTTTCAATTTTTGGGAAAATTAGTAACATCTGTATGTATTAACCCTATAAAACCTTAACTTCATACAGAAAACTACGCTTATTTGTGGACTTATGAAGCTTATTTCATTTCGGCTTATATTCCACAAGCTTCATTTTTACAGCTTATTGTGATACTTGTTAGCTTATATAAGCTTGTTATATCATAATAAGCTTATATAACTTGACAAGTTTCAAAATAACCCAGAAATATGGGGCTTGTGAAATATAATCCTAAATGAGATAAGCTCATAAGCCCACAAATAAGCTTAAACAAACACCCCCTAACATTTTTATACTAATTCATCCTAGAGGTAAAAATTCAAGCACAAGCCACAAACACTAGCAATACAAACTACATCAAAATCACAAAATTTAGCCCCATTTTGTCGAAATGAGATAAGCTCATAAGGGGGTGTTTGGATTAGCTTGTTTATCAGGTTTATGAGCTTATTTGATTTCGGAAAAGCCGATATAAGGTCATTCCTTAGAGCTTATTATCTAGTTGAGCATATTGGCTTAAGCCAATAAGGTGATGTTGATAAGCTCCAAAGAATGAGCTTATGGGGTTTTCTGAAATCAAATAAGCTCATAAGGTGGATAAAGAAGCTAACCCAAACACCCCCTAAGGCCATTACCTTTGAATTAAATCCAAGCATAACCCACCAACTAAAAATCAATAAAAAAGCATTAAATACCCTTGGAATCTCAATTGATCTTCAGGAACATTATCAATGAGGTTAACTTGATCATATAACGAAAAAGCTCTTCTGAGCGACGGCAACCTTTGTGGAAGCGACGGTGGGGGTTTTCTCAACGCTCTCATTAACGTCGGTAATGTCGCCACCGCTTTCTGTCGTACAGCCATCGGAATTAGTATTTAATTTGGGGATTTTTGTTTCTTGACTTGTGTGTGTTTTCTACACACAGTTGTGGTGTTTTGAAATGATGATTCTACAATTTGATAATAGAGTAAATTACAAAGATGGTCGTGTTTTGACTTTTTTTTTTCACTAGATAGTCCTTAACTCCAAAACCATTAACACTCGCGATCCTTTGATCAAACGGCATCAGTTTTGACCAGTAAACACTCCTCATGTGCAAGACACATGAGGGTATTATTGTCTTTTTACATTTTTATTTCATTTCCATTTTTCTCATAAAAATACTCACACCAATTTTTTTTTTCTTTCTTGTTGAAATCCAAAACTCATTCATTTTTCATTACATTCTTTTAGATCTGAGAATAAAAAAGATGCCACAACTCTGATAATACTCAGCCAAGTCAAGAACAAAGTGCAAGATCCACATATCACCACCACACGACACACTCACTCCCACTCACCACCGATTAGGAAGTGTGATATACAGGTTTGTAACTAAACCCCTGATTCACACATCACCTTTTAACTTTCATTTGATCCTTTTAACAAAAAATAAACAAACAAACACCCACTACCAGATGTTCACCCTTACATTTTCAAAAACCCTTCATTGTGTTTTTCACCCTTTCCCTTTTGTCATTTCCTCATCTTTGTTTAATTACAAGATCCGGCGAGAGAAGAACGGCGGCGGCGCAATTGAACGTGAGAGCTACGACACCGGTCAAATCTGTAATGATACTAATATAGTGATATGTGTGTGTTTGTCAAAGTGTATGTGTATTTTGTGAGTAGTGGGGAAAGAAGAAACGTGGAGTGAAATAATACGAGGTTGGAAAAACTGAGTATTCACTTATAAGCAAGAAAGATTAGTTATAGTGTGAGGAATTTAAGAGTTTGTGGATTGAAATTTAAGAATTAGTTCTAGTGTGAAGATCAATGATATTTTGGGTTTTTGATCAATTTTAGTATTTCATTATATGAAGTTATGGATTTTGTTTTGAAAGTTATTCCGTTTATGATTTTGATGATTTGGGTGTTTATTTGAAAGTTAAATGGGTGTGTGAGTGGTGTTTTTATATAATTTGTGGAAAAAAAAAGTAAGAAGGTTTGAAGAATGTGGGTAAAAATGTTTGAAGAATCTGGGTAGAGAGGATGAAGATGGATATATTTATGACAAAAATAAATAGATATTCAAGTATAAATTTAGTTTTTATTTTATGGTTGACTTAGTTGGATTGAAAAAAAAAAGTTGTTTGACTTTGGTGGTGGTAGGATTTTACTTATTTAATTATGTGAAAGTGTAAGGTAAAAGAATGTTTGAAAAGACTAAAATACCCTCATGTGCAACTCACATGAGGGGCTTTAACAGTCAAATTTAACGTCAGTTTGGTCAAGGGACCATGAGTGTTAAGGGCTTCAGAGTTAGTGACTGTGTATGCAAAAAAAAGAATCAAATGACCAAGGGTGAAAGTCAACGCAAACCTCAGGGACCATCTTTGTAATTTACTCTTGATAATATTAGACCGGCAAATAGTTATAGCAATATATTTTTTTTTGATAAAAGGATTCGTGATAAATTTATTACTTCAAAAAACAGTTAATTACAAAGAATGTGGGTGAGTAATCTCAACCTAAAAAGGCGAAAAACAAACGCACATACTATGCTTAGTTATAGTGATATTTGTGGTTAAGTGTTTTTTAAAATGTTTAGCAGTTGACGTTTGGAAGTCTTCATCATAATTCGAGATGACAACAACATCATACAAGTTCGGTTTAACAAATTCAGATTGAAATGTGAATCAAGATGGGGTGATTATGAAAGTTAAAAACATGTAATATTGGAAACAACATTGTGGGACAACATTTATGGCAAGACATAACGGCATATTATTAACTTAACATTTTCTCTCTATATATAGTAGAGTCATAGGTAATACTAATTGAGACTCAGATTATATCAACAATTATACTATTTTTGTTTTAAAAAAATTAGTTAAAATTATACAATATTTATATATGACAAAGATAGAGATAATTTTAATCATTTTATCGAACATAGTTAATGGCCTAATAATCTCAAGCCCACATCTCAATCCCAAATTATATGTTTACTTATCAATATTTTTTATATTTATTTACTTTAAATGATTAAAACGTAAAGAGTTAATTTCATAAATGGTCCATGTGGTCTGTCAGGTTTAACGGGTTTAGTCCCTAAACTTTTTTCTAACGGATCCAGTCCCTGTGGTTGCGACCCATAACGGGTTTGGTCCCTGAGACTAACTTTCGTTAGTTTTTTCCGTTAGCTAACGACCGTTTGCAACAAAAATTTGCACCGTTAGTCCTTTATACTAACGACCGTCTATACTTAACTCAAAATTTTGAATTTTTTTTTTCATCTTCTTCTTCTTCTAAAAAAATAAAAAATGGTTTTTTTTTTTTTTTTTTTCTAAATATCTTTAAAATTTATACACGTTTTTATACATATTTTTATACACGTTTTCATACACACATTTTTATACGCACATTTTTTATACACACGTTTTTATACACATGTTTTTATACACGCTTTTGTACACACGTTTTTATACACGTTTTTAAGCACACGTTTTTATACACACTTTTTTATACACGTTTTTATACACATTTTTATACACACATTTATACACGTATTTTTTATACACACGTTTTTATATACATGTTTTTATGCACGTTTTTATACACACGTTTTTATAAACATTTTTATACACACATTTATACATATTTTTATACACGTTTTTATACACATGTTTTTTATACACATGTTTTTATACACATACTTTTATACACACATTTATACGCATATTTTATACACACATTTATAAACACATTTTTATACATGTTTTTATACACACGTGTGTGTATAAACGTGTGTATAAAAACGTGTATAAAAATATGCGTATAAAAATGTGTGTATAAATGTGTGTACAAAAACGTGTGTATAAAAGCATGTGTATAAAAGCATATGTATAAAAACATGTGTATAAATAACATGTGTATAAAAACGTGTATAAAAATATGTGTATAAAAATGTGTATAAAAACATGTGTATAAAAAACATGTGTATAAAAACGTGTATAAAAATATGTATATAAATGTGTGCATAAAAATGTTTGTTAAAAAAAATGAGTTAAGTATAAACGGTCGTTAGTATAAAGGACTAACGATGCAAATATTTGTTGAAAACGGTCGTGAGCTAACGGAAAAAACTAACGATAGTTAGTCTCAGGGACCAAACCTGTTATGGGTCGCAACCACAGGGACTGTATCCGTTAAAAAAAAGTTTAGGGACTAAACCCATTAAACCCGGCAGACCACAGGGACCATTTATGAAATTAACTCAAACGTAAATCATTATTCTGTAGTGTTTTTTCTTTTCTTGATATTTAGTTTTAAACTTTGTTAACAAAAACAAAATACATTTAAATCTTAAATTAAATTTTACATTAATGAATTTTGACATAATTATGAAACGAAGTTTACCAATGAGAAAATTATCTAAATGCGATCAAAAAACAAGGTTAGTATCACAATACTTTTCCATATGATTTTACCAAAAATATAGAAAGTGTTTGATAGTTTAGTTAGATTTTACATTTTTGCATTTATTACCTTTAACCACTCGTTACTAGTAAAATTATAATATATACTAAAACTCATTTTTGCTTATGCATAATGGTGGATCATTATGTTGTGTTTTATGCCATAAACTTCAACTTGATTGGGCCACCTGTTATGTTTAACAAAAAAAAAAAAAAAAAAAAAAAAAAAAAAAAAAATATATAATATATATATATATATATATATATATATATATAATATATATAAATATATATATATATATATAATATAAACATATTAATATCTATGAAGCCATTGTGGCCGCTTATGATTGGCCCATTGCAAGGCCACAATTTACTGTTCACGTACTATACCTGTTAATCACCTCCTTAATACACACTCCTTTGGAATTTGTGAGGTAATTCATGTTTACTTATACGGATATACAATATAAACCATACATGTGTACACTAATCACGTCGTTATTCTGACAATGAAGCTTCCTGAATACAGTAGGTTTCTCCAATACAGTCGGTTCCGAATCGACGAATTCCGGGATCTTTTCCAGCGAAACCCAATAACCGATTTCTTCAATCTTTCTCCTCTAATACTCTTTATGATTCATTATGATTTAATTTTGGTTAATTAATGATTTCATTTAGGTACTTCTTTAATTTTACTCTTTATTTTCAATTGGGGTTTTTAAAATTTGGGGGTTTTCTTAATGATCTACTATTAAGCTTAACAAAAAATGGCTTTTAGTATATATTATAATAATATAATTATAATTAGGGTTTTTTTTTTTTTTTTTTTTTTTTTTTTTAATTTGGTTTGCAGTGAACAGTAACTGATTTCTTCAACCTTTGTCCCCTAATACTCTTTATGATTCATTATGATTTCATTTTGGTTAATTAACTATTTCATTTAGGTATTTCTTTAATTTTAATCTTTATTTCAAATTAGGTTTTTTTTTTTTTTTTTTTTTTTAATTCAGGGGTTTTCTTAAGGATCTACTATTATGCCTAAGAAAAAATGGGTTTTAGTATATATTATAATATAATTATAATTATACTAATAAGGTTTTTATTTTTTATTTTTTTCTTTGTTTTTGTTAAACATAATAGGTGGCCCAATCAGGTTGAAGTTTATAGTATAAAACACAACATAATGATCCACCATTAGGCCTAAGCAAAAATGGTTTGTAGTATATATTATAATAATATAATTATAATTAGGGTTTTTTTTAATTTTGGGGTTTTTTTTTATTTGTTTTGCAGATGGCCTTGCTAATGATCTTTGCAGCTAACCATGTTCAGGTGTTTCTTTCCAATTTAGTTGTTACTGAAAATCATTTACTTGCGTATTTAGGGTGTGGAATTACTTATATGTTGTGCATATGCATTGTTCACCGCAGGCCGTATGTTTACGGGGCAGCCATACCATGATTGTGGGTGCAGCCATGGCAAGTGTTTGGTAACGTGAAGTGATTTTATATGTTGCTATAAACAGTGGCCACAAATATATAGGACACAACCGCAGTTACCATCGTCTATAATAAATATAGATGGTTTCGTTGTTGGTTGTGCGCTTTCCTTGCATATGATGATCCTTTAAATATGTTGTCTTGCTGCGGAAGATGGAAGGATGGTAGAGTGCAACAAACAGTTGCCTCAGCAACCTCTACGTGTGCAGCGAGACAATACTATTAATTCTATTATACCAATTCAGTATGTTTTGTCCTCCTATTCTTTTGACCTTGATAAGTATACCTTACTGAGGTTACCTGTATAGTAATGGCCTATGGTGATCACCTGTTGCTTACTGAATCAAATGGTATTGGTCATAGGAAGTCGGAACCGTAGCTTGGCGGGCCAATTACCGGATGGCGTGATAGCATAGGTGCTATTGTGCAACCGCGTTTATTTGCAGTCATGGCGGTATTCTGAGTTTTTTTACCATTTTCTAGTTAAAAATCTCAGTTTCATGATCTATTTGGCTTAATAGTGGATCATTATGTTGGTTATTATGTCATAAACTTGCAGTTGATTGGCCCACCTTTTATGTTTAACAAAATAAACAACCATATTACTATTTAGGTAACCATTGTGGCTGCCTATGGTTGACCAATTGGAGGACCTTTTTCTCCTGTTCATGTACGATCATTGCTAATCACCCTCCTAATACAAACTTCTTTGGAATTAGTGAAGTAAAACATCTTCACTTATACCGATATGCAATGCAAAACATACATGTGTATACTAAACATGTGTTTTCTTTTTTTAATGTTGTTTCAATGCAGTATAGTAATGGGCTATGATGATTAACTGTTGATTACTGAATCAAATGATATCGGTCAAACGAAGTCGGAACCGTAACTTGGCGGGGCAATTACTGGATGGCGTGGTAGCATACTTGCTATTGTGCAACCGCGTTTATTTGCAGCCATGGCAGTACTCTGAGTTTTTTGACCATTTTCCATTTAAAAATCTGAGCCTAATGGTCTATTGTATCCGTTTTGTGGTATCTAAGTTTTTAAACAAATTTATATATATCGTTGGATCAGAATGCCGGCGCTGCAGTTTGCTATTATTTTTGTAATAAAAAGTTGGTTAAATGACATATGCTTTTCGATTCCGTATTAATACCAACTGTTTTTCTTTCTAAATTGGCTGTCATGATTTTCCTAACCTAAGTGTACTGAAATAAGTCTTCGAAGATCCAACAGGGGTGTTTGTTTTATGCATGTTGACACGTATTAATACGGGTCTGATCAGTTCCACAAAAGGTCCTGTTTTTCTTTCTAAATTGGTTGTCATGATTTGCTTATTTCATGCCTTTTGCGGTTATTCGTTTATCTAATTAGTGTACATTTTTATACAAAGTTAATTTGCTTTATGCATGTTGACAGGTTCAGTTCCACAAAAGGGTATGATCATCGGTCGTGTGCATTTCACCAAAGATAGAAGGGGAACTAAAGAGAATGCTGTGACAAGTGATTTGGTGCAGATTACTTCTTCGCACCATCCTCTTTTGTTACCCATCTATCTTTGAGAATTGCACGCTATTATTGATCAGGACCTTTTGTGGAACTGGAAGTGCCAATATGCAATAAAGAAATTGCTATAACAGACACGGAACATCAAGTGTTGGGATTAAAAGTTTTTATGCGTCCTATTTGAGCTTATAAACGATAACTTTTCACATGATCTATTACCATTTAAAAGCAAACATGGAAAACCAAAGAGATTTCAGTAACCATGGCCATATTAAGTATCATTTCAGTTAATTTTGACCCCTTACGAATAAATTCAACAATAAAAAAAAAACTGTTGCGTGAACCTTTGGATAACCCGTTTCTCCATACTTACATTTTAATTTTGGTGTGCAGTTGGTTTTATCATCTTCTGCTACTGTCTATGTGCAACCTAGGAAAATTACATGTGTTGAGGACTTTCAACTGAAGCCAATGAATCCCTATGGGCGCGGCAAGGTATCATATTACTGCCCTTAAAGATGCTTTGTCCGTCAACTATTATGCCTTTTTCTAAATGATTATTTAACTTGGTTCATGCTATGCAGGTATAATTTAAAAGGGTTTATCACAAACCCATCTACAGTTGCTCCAATCACTTTATTTACCCTTGCAAGAGATTATGTGACCGGGTACTAATGTTCACCGTTAGTTTTAATGCACAAACCTATAAATCCGCATGAAATACTACACAAGATCTTTGCAATTGAAGGTCAAAAGAATACTTTTCAAATCCATCTCAATGAAACAGCCATAACAGTTAACTTTATTCTACAACAAGTTCTCAACAACACCAATACAGATCAAGGAACAATCAAAATAATATAAGCAAACCCAGGTACGAACATTCGAGTTAACAGTTTCTCTTATTTAAAGATAACATATGCAAATGCAAATATTAACTACTTTGTTTCTAAAAAACCAGATGAACACAACAAATGAAGATCAACTACGAGAGCATTGCTTGAAGATGAACGACCACATCTAAGGAAGCAAAAAAGGTCAGTTACAAAATTTAACTTAACATAAACAATAACTTTTATAACATCTTACAGTCCAGTCACATAGGCTCCAGGTAGACATTATTACAAGACTCATACTAAAATTAAATACAGATACATAACTGCAAATACAGACACCAACATGAATAACATAACATAACCAATAAAAATTCCCTCCACTTCTAGCCAGACATCCAGAAATCCATTAGGCCCTTAAGCTTCTGAACAAAGATCTCCTTATCACGACCATTTAACTCCAACTCGGCTGTCATAATGCGCATCTGCATGATCTTTTGGTCATCTTTTGACTGCACTTCTCTTAGGTACTCAGCTGTTTTCTTAGCATACGTGTTCCCGACAATGTCCAATTCCTGAATAAAAGCCGTCTTTTCACGCATTACCCAAACCAGTCTACCACATAGCGCATTCATCTGCTGCGCCATTTGAATGTCTTCAATTCCAGATTTATGACAATATAGAATTAACATTTCAGACCAATTGTTTGAATTAGCCTCAATTCTAAGTTGATCACACCTAGGACGCCTAGACATTGTTTTTCTTGCTTCTTTATAACAAGTTGGAAAATGAATTGTGCAAACAAACATACACAATACCTTCCTTAAATAGACAAACAAGACTCAAAAAGTAATCTGCATATATATATATATATATATATATATATATATATATATATATATATATATATATATATATATATATATATATATATATATATACTTTTTTTTTGCCATATGCATATCATGAAACAAGGTACCCTTATGTCCTATCTCTTATTGGCATCATATACCTATTGAAAAAAAGATTTGGCATACACCATACTTGCCAAAAATGCACAGTCATTTTTTTTATATCCATTATAAGTATTGAACATAGTTACAAACATTGTACTATTACTCTTTTCAATTAATCCATACTATCATCCAAAACAAGCCAGAATTATTGCCTTGGAGGGTTTAAAAGTTAGCAGAAATAATAGAGTCCCTACTGTTTATTTCATAATACACACCTTATTAACTGTACATTCTGGCTGTGATGATTAAATGTAAATGTCAGGAAAAACATGTTTAGAGGCTCATATGTATCTTGGCTAGGCAACCCGGATGGTAATTGCTACTTGAAAAGGTGGCATTTGCAACTGTGAATGCAGCCATGGCTTATTAGGCCATGATGATCTGAATACAACATATCTGAGCCTACCTTAAAAATATCGGTTTCATTTTTGTGGTCGTTTATTTACTGGTAGAAATAATGGAGGCCGTGATGATGAAATGTAAATGTCCGCAAAATGATTTTTAGAGACTGATATGTATCTTGGCTAGGCAATCCGGATGGTACTTGCTACTTGAAAACGTAGCATTTGCAACTGTGATTGCAGCCATGGCTTATTAGCCCATGATGATCTGAATACAACATATCTGAGCCTCCTTTAAAAATATCGGTTTAATTTTTGTGGTGATTTAAAACGTTGTCGTTTTTGATCCGTCTGAAAACGGTCGTCTTTTATTTCTCTATCACACAAGTCAACCACTTGTGAATGGTCAACCGTAATAAATGATAAAATATAAACAGTCTCAGAACGAATGCTCGTGTGTAGTGTGATGTGAAACCAGGCAAGTGATCACCCGGATCGTTTCCCAACGAGGTGTGAATGGAAAACTGTGAAAAGCTTTGGATTAGAGTGACTGATGATTTAGATTGCTTTTGATTTTGCTTTTTTTAACAATTCTAAATAACAAATGAAAACAGATATACACAGGAAATTTTAAACGCGAAAAAATAAACTTACAATGCGTAACAGAAAATCTAAAACGGGACAAAAACTGAAATTTATAAAATTTAAAACCTAAAAATGTAAAATGACTTAAAACTTATTTAAAAACTTAAATTATATTTTTATATTTTTTATTTAATTATTATTAATTATTTATTATTTTAATTACTAATTAAACTATTTAAATTTATAAAAAATACTAAATGGATAAAGAAAAATCTAAAACTTTTTCTAAAAATATTATAAGATGAGAAAAAGCTAAGAAAATTATAAAAATGAAAATTACTTAATTAAAATTTAAAAAAAATAAATTCTATTAAATAGAAGCTATCACTTTATTTCTATTTTTGATTTTCTTAAGGTCTAAAAATATTTTTATATTTTTCCTAGATTAAAAATGACAAAAGAAAATTATGAAAATTGGAATTATATTTTTTTGATTATTTTTCTATTTATTATGATTTAATTACTATTTTAAACTAATTAAAAGATTAAAAATATTAAAACTATTAATAAAAATCTGAAACTTTTTTCTAAAATACTTTATAACATTACTGAGCTATGAAAAATATAGTGGAGGTCACAGCTTATTCTGATAAGCAGAAATAAGCTAATAAGCTCGTATAAGCTTATAAGAGAAACTAGTTAAATATCTATGGCATGTAAAATCCAACGGAACTAGTGCCCTAGAGCAGTTGGGAAGGGGGTGTTGTGTTTAAGCGTGCTATCCTATCCGAGAGGTCCAGGGTTCGAATCCCACACACCCCACTTTTTGCTAAACTTTATTTTTTTGATTTTTTTCTTTTGAGATTTATCTAATAGCTATTAATAATGACTTTTAATACTGGACTTTATTTTTGGAACTCGAAAATTAAGCTGGAAACAGCTTTTGAAACAAGCAGTTGGCTTAAAAGCCTTTATGAACTAGAAAACTTCGAATGAGCTAAAAAGCCTCGAAATAAGCTATGAGCTTATCGAAAGGGATTCCTAGGTATTGTTATACGGTTAATGGACTTACAGAAACTAGAAAAGCTCTTGGCTTAAGAGCTTAAAAGCTCTAAATAAGCTGAGCTTATTTTGGTCTGCTAGGGGTGTGCCCTGCACTAGGGCGAAAGGGGTCTGTTCGAGGGCCTTTTTAGTGGCCTAAGAGTGTTCCAAAATTCGAACTAAAAATACCCTAATAAACTCAAGCTGGTGAAGTTTAAGAATCAAGAAAAACTAGCTTATGAGAGCTTGTGGTTAGCGAGCTAAAAATCATGCAAGTTTCCAAAAACTCACAAAAGGACTGCTATATGCAGTTCGCATGACTGATGTTGTGCTATTTTGGTGCACACCTTGTGCAGAGGTCTAGGCTTCTAGGAACTAGCTAAGTGGACAATTTGAGAGTCAAGGATACCAAAGAAATCGACAAAACAAGCTTAGAGCTTGTTTGAGCTTGTTTGACCTATTGAAGGACTGAAATGATCACCAAGGGTTCAAAATGGCCTTTTCTATCTAATAGGCTTTAAGGAACTTCAAAAGAGCTTTATATGGACTACTAAAAGCAAGCTCTAAACTGAGCTTGTGGTATTTCTACAGTACTAGGGTGTTTGGCTAGTGAGACAGCTTAGAACCAAACAGTCCTTTTAGAGGACTGTTTTGGTATTGATGAACTGAGGTGGTTCGATTGAGCTTCGAAGTGACTTCTAATGGTACTAGTAAGTATTTGAGCTTATGAAAGAACTATATGACTGCAATAAAAACTGATATCAACAAGCTAGCTTATGATGGCTTATTTTTGGTTTTTTTTTTTCTAAGATTTTAAGTGAAATGATTGACAAGGCATATAATGACTATAAAACTGAGTGAAATATGATTAAAAACTATTGAAAAGCTATAAATTAATAAAGACAAGCTACTTATGAGCTTATATAACAGTAATATTGAAAATTAAGAAAACTTTAAAATTGCTCACAATCGAATTGCTAAGTGAACCAGAGAACTAGGACCAGGATTCCTTCTAGCTTGTTCACACAAGCTAGAAAATCAAGATAAGCCTTCCTTAATAGCTTATTAACCCAGATTAGCTTATTTATACCCCGAGTTGACTTTCTTTGACTTTTCTTGAAACTTGGAATTAAGAACTGGTAAATGCTATATAAACTCACATAAAGCTATGAACAGCTTATGTTAGCTTATAGTAAAGGTAGTAGGAGCTTATGATGATAATCTTAAATGAGTTTAAGCTTATACGATTCACAGTGTTACTTGAAACTTACTTAATCACAAATGTTGAGTACAAATTAACTTGAAACTGGAATAAAGAAACTGAACTGAGCTTGTATTAAAACTGAATTGAGAATTACAATAAGGAAATACTGAAATTGAAAAATGCGATTTAACTAAAATTTAACTACTTTTATCTACTACTTGATCCTTCTGCTTCTTCTTCCTTATATAGCATCCAAACTTGTTCCACGTGCCTTTCTAAGTAAATCCCACCTCATTGCAGCCTTGATACGTGTCTAATTTCT
This sequence comes from Artemisia tridentata subsp. tridentata, assembly GCA_021014915.2. Lineage (NCBI taxonomy): Eukaryota > Viridiplantae > Streptophyta > Magnoliopsida > Asterales > Asteraceae > Artemisia > Artemisia tridentata. The sequence continues at coordinate 491,091,410 of CP139509.1, read as the reverse complement.
CATCACCTATTTAAATGGATTTTGGCGCCAAATCCCAAGGGGTAACTTGCAGGGTTTTTCTAAGCATTTAATGCTTCTTGGTAGCTTGTGGAGGTGGAGGGGGATATTTTGGAGTGTAGAAGTGGGCAAAGGGTGGTGGATGTGATAGTTGCAGGGTAGAGGGGTGATGGCAGATGTAGGTTTGCTAGGTGGCATCTCCTAGGGTAAACCTAGGAGGTGGGTTTGGTTGAGGAGGTGACAGAGGGTGTATGAGGTGGAAAGGTGAAGCAAGTGGAGGTGTGGAGGAGGGGTAGTAGCAGGGTGATGAGGTGGAGTGGAGGTTGAAGACGGGTCAATGAAAGTCAAAGAGTATCCCTGGTTTTATATTTAAAAGGGTTGGGTGTTGGGCTGGATGTTTGGGCTTGGGTAGTTTTATTATTGGGTTGGGTATATGGGTTTATATAAGCAGCTAAGGTTTAGTTAGGATTTGGATTTTTGGATTTTGGTTTTAGTTAAATCATAAGGACCATATTTGTAATATGCTGAAAATTGAGGGACCTGAATTGCCAACTTTCCAAACTTCCTTCAAAGTACCAAACCTGCCAATAAACAATATTACAAGGACCAAGGTTGATAATTTCACTTTTTTAAACACCAAGGACCATTTTTGTAATTTTTGGATTTTCAGGGGGTGAAGTTGTAAATTTCCCAAAAGTTATCAAATTGTTCCAATTTGTAATTTCATGATTCTTAAAGGACCTTTGATGACTTTTCCTGTTTTAGAATAACCAGGGACTAGTTTTGACAACTTTTGAAAGTTGAGGGACTGAAACTGCCAATTATGCAAACTTTGTTCGTTTTTCAACTGTTTTTAAACATTTTGCATCTGAAACATATAAAACACAATTTTGTGATAATTTCAGTATTATGATGCATTTCTGAGTGTTTTTGGATGTTTTGGCAGCTCAGATTAAGTAAAAATGATGAGTATTTAGACACTCATCAATCCCCCACACTAAACTATTGCTAGTCCCTAGCAATATTTTATGAAGATTTAATGGATTTGAAAGACTCTTTACCAAAAGCCATTACTTCTGGAGTAGCCAATTGTTTCAGTTCAAGTAAGAACTTTGGTACAATGATAACCAAGTGATTTTGAGCAAACCACAAGCTGTCAACGGTTTTGATTTGTCTTTACCAGAAGCCGTTTGCTTCTGGACTAGCCAACTCTTAGATAAATTATCAATATTATCTTTGGTGAGCTGATTACCAATCATGGTTTTCACTGCCTTTACCACAAGCCATAACCTTGCGGGCTAGCCAACTCTTCACTTATGAAGATATGGTGAGTCGAATACCATACAATTTTCGGCAAATTGCAAGCCATCAACGGATTTGAGACATCTTTACCAAGAGCCGTTTGCTCTCGGATTAGCCAATCCTTATGTGGGTTAGACATGGCGGACTGATAACCATTTATTGAGTTCTAAGTGAGAAAAAAAAATTTTTAATTTTGGCTAAAATGGGGGTACTAGATGATACATTTGGTCAAATTCGCGAGAATTCCCCCCCCCCCCCCACACTTAGAACTGAATATTGCCCTCAATATTCAAAGAACCGGTGGTTAAACCAACACTTAGAACGTGAAAGGGAAATATTAATAGCCTTTTATTTTTATATACACACATTTTTTTATTTTTATTATTTTTTTTTATTTTTTATTTTTATTTATTTATTTTTTTTTTTTTTGAAAATTTACATATATACAACATGCGGGGCATCTCCCCCACACTAGATGGTAGAACAGAGAAAGAAAACAGATACATGGGTGAAAACCCATGTTTTGCTAATGTTTTTTATCACCGAGTCACTAGCTTGACTCGATCCCCGCATTCATTGGTTCATGGGGAAAGTTTGAAGATCCGGGACAACCATTGGTGGTATGTCCTCTCCAAAGTAGTGTTTTAAACGATGACCATTCACTTTGAAATTTGGTCCGTCAGCTTGAGATAACTCAACGGTACCATATGGATAAACCTTTGTGATAGTGAATGGACCAGTCCAACGGGTTTTGAGTTTGCCCGAGAAGATCTTTAATCTTGAATTGAAAAGAAGGACTCGATCACCAACGTTGAAAACGCGGTTCTTGATTTTAGAGTCATGAATCTTCTTTGTCTTTTCTTTGTAGATCAAAGAGTTCTCGTAGGCCTGATCACGCAGTTCATTTAATTCATTCATTTGAACTTTACGGTGATCACCCGCAGTTTGGAGGTCAAAGTTAGCATGTTTCAAGGCCCAGTAGGCTTTGTGCTCTAATTCGATCGGAAGATGACATGCCTTTCCGTACACAAGTTTGTAAGGCGTACACCCAATGGGTGTTTTGTAAGCTGTACGAAAGGCCCATAATGCATCATCTAACTTATCCGACCAGGATGCACGATTTTCTCCTACAGTCCTTTCCAGTATTCTTTTAATACCCCGATTTGAAACTTCTACTTGTCCACTTGTTTGTGGGTGATACGCAGTGGAAAGACGGTGAGTTACACCATACTTTTGCATGATTTTATCAAATTTGTCATTGCAAAAATGCGTACCACGATCACTGATTATAGCACGTGGAGTTCCAAAACGGGCAAACAGAGCTTTCAGGAATTTTACTACAACTCGGGCATCATTAGTGGGTAAAGCTTTTGCTTCAACCCATTTTGACAAGTAGTCAACAGCCACGAGAATATATTTGTTTCCTCGAGATGATGGAAATGGCCCCATAAAGTCAATGCCCCAGACATCAAAGATTTCACAAACTTGAATAGCATTTTGTGGCATTTCATTTCGTTGTGAAATATTTCCGTGACGCTGACAAGCTTCACAAGTTTTGATGAGATCTTGGGCATCCTTATAAATTGTGGGCCAATAAAACCCGGAATCAAACACCTTTTTGGCGGTGTAGTTTGGACTATGATGGCCCCCCGTGGGTCCAGCATGGCAAGCTTTGAGAATGTCAATAGCTTCCTGTCCATAAACACACCGCCGGATGACTTGATCCGCACAGATTTTGAATAAGTAGGGGTCGTCCCAGAAGTAATGTTTAACATCTTTGAAGAATTTATTCTTCTGTTGGGTCGACATCCCTTTCACTATGAAGTTACCCGCATGGTAATTTGCAAAGTCTGCAAACCACGGGGTAGTAGAATCTCCACGAAAAGCAACCACACTGAGTGTCTCAAGAGGAAATGTTTCATTTATTTCCTTTTTCTCGAAAACATCTTGGTGTGGGTTCTCTAATCGGGACAGATGATCAGCAGCTAGGTTCTCAGCTCCTTTTTTATCACGTATTGTGATATCAAACTCTTGTAGGAGGAGAACCCAACGGAGTAATCTCAGCTTTGCATCTTGTTTCGCAAAGAGATATTTGAGAGCCGAGTGATCCGTATACACTACACATTTTGTCAAGATTAAATATGGCCGAAACTTCTCAAAGGCATACACCACAGCCAACAATTCTTTTTCTGTAGTGGTGTAATGAGTTTGAGCTTCAGTCATGGTTTTACTTGCGTAGTGGATAGGCTGAAAATGTTTAGCTTTTCGTTGCCCCAGGACTGCACCGATAGCAAAATCACTTGCATCGCACATGAGCTCAAAGGGAAAATCCCAGTCGGGGGCAACTAGAATGGGTGCTTCAGTAAGCTTTTTCTTTAATGTTTCAAAAGCTTTTATGCACTCGGTGTGAGAAGATAAAAGGAGCATCCTTTTCAAGAAGATGAGTCATAGGCCGGGCGATTTTAGAAAAATCTTGTATGAATCTGCGATAGAAACCGGCATGACCCAAAAAACTCCTAATACCTTTGACGGTAGTGGGATGAGGTAATTTAGCAATGACATCCACTTTAGATCTGTCAACCTCAATCCCGTTTTTTGATATCTTATGGCCGAGGACAATGCCCTCTTTGACCATAAAGTGACTCTTCTCCCAATTTAGACAAAGATTGGTGTCTTCACACCGTTTCAACATGTTTTCTAAATGGGAGAGACATGTTTTGAATGAATCCCCAATGACTGAGAAGTCATCCATAAAGACCTCCATCGTTTTCCCGATCATATCGGTAAATATGGCCATCATGCACCTTTGGAACGTGCCTGGAGCATTACATAAGCCAAAAGGCATACGTTTATAGGCAAAGGTTCCATAAGGGCATGTAAATGTGGTCTTTTCTTGATCTTGTGGATCAATGGGGATTTGAAAGTAACCCGAGAAACCATCAAGGAAACAATAGTACTCGTTTCCCGCTAATCTCTCAAGCATCTGATCCATGAAGGGCAGAGGAAAATGGTCTTTTCGGGTGGCATCATTTAACTTACGATAGTCAATGCAAACACGCCACCCAGTAACCAATCGAGTTGGAATCAACTCATTATCCTCATTTGTGACAACAGTTATGCCACCCTTTTTTGGAACGCAGTGGATGGGACTAACCCAAGGACTATCAGAGATGGGGTAAATCAATCCTGCATCAAGAAGTTTGATAACCTCCTGTTTGATAACATCGTGGATTTTAGGATTTACCCTTCGTTGGTGTTGGACTGCTGGTTTGAAGTCATCCTCCATTAAAATCTTGTGAGTACAAAATTCAGGGTCTATACCCTTTATGTCGGAGAGTTTCCAAGCAATTGCTTGCTTGTGTGACTTTAAGACCTTTATTAGAGCAGTCTTTTCCTCATCACTTAAGTCTTTAGCAATAATGACGGGTAATTTATCATCACCCTCCAAAAATGCGTACTCAAGATGAGGTGGTAAGTCTTTGAGTTCGACCTCGGGAAATTCATCGTTTTTCTCAACTGATTTGATTTCCTCATGGTGAAGTTTAACGGGAGGGAGTGGAGGAGAATTGTCCTGGTTTAACAATTTCTCAAGAAGACGAATATCTCCCTCCAGATTAATCTCAGCGTCATCAATCCCTTCTAGGAATGAATCACACTTGAGAAAATCCTCGATCTCTTCCAAAATGAAATCACTTCTCTCAAACGGAGTGAGAGAAGGGGAAGAGTCGGAAATGACAGGTAGAGAAGATGTGGGTGGATTACCACTCACAAAATTATGAAAATAACCAACAATTTCTTGAGAGTACTCCTTTGAGGCAATGTCAATGACATCGATTCGGTTAACCGAAGCGGAATCAAAATTTGAGGAGTACCTCGAAGTTTGATCATGGTTAAAGGTAACAGCTTCATTACCCACACGCAATGTGATCTCATGCTTAAATACATCAATAAGAGCATGGCCCGTTTTAAGGAATCCTCTTCCAAGAATGAGAGGAACCTTTTGATCAGCATCGAAATCAACAACCACAAAGTCAGCTGGAAAATGGAACTTTCCTATTTTCACAAATACATCTTCGGCAATGCCGCGAGGATGAGATATGGTACGATCTGCAAGCTCAAGAGTCATGCAGGTAGGAGTAAGAGCCGGAAGAGAAAGTTTCTTCCATACTGAATGAGGCATCAGGTTGATGCTTGCACCTAGATCTGCTAAGGCATAGCATTCAACCATTCCCGGAAATACACAAGGTAGTAGAAACTTTCCAGGATCTCCAAGCTTCTCCGGAAGCTTTTTCAAGATAACCGCTGAGCAGTTCTCATTTACTGGAGTTTTAGCCATTTCAATCAGTTTTTCCTTGTTGCTTAACAAGTGTTTGAATGTTGATGCAAATTTGGGCATCAGAATGATAGCATCCGCAAAACTTATGTCAAAATGTAATTCTTTAAAGATTTGAAAGAATTTGTCCATTTGTTGACTAGCCTTCTCACGGAGCTTTTGCTCATTTAAGCGCGATGGGTAAGGAATATGAGGTTTGGATTTAGGGGCTACAACTTCGGGAGTCTCTACAGATTCAAAGACAACTCCTGGTTTGGATTTTTTCGGGACAACCGGAGGATGGAATGGTGCTGTACTTTGTGGGCTTGGAATTTGCACTTTGTCCGTTGTATCCTCCGTCTCTTTTTCCATTTCAAACAACGGAGGAGGAATAGGGCCAGCTGGCCCTTCATAAGCAGCACCACTCCGAGTGGTGATAGCTTTGACGAAAGTGGTATCTTCGTCATCATCACTGTCATCAAGTACACTGACAGGAACAACATTGAGCATTTCGGAATAATATCTGGCTGATCTTTGCTCACTCAGTTTGGTTGACAAACTTTTAACCGTAAATCGTGAAAGAGTAGGATCGATTCTAGACGGTTGAGGAGCAATTGTGGGTGTAGATTTTTGGATAACCGAAGGTTGGACGTATTTAGCACTTCCATTGTTAGTGGGAAGTACCGGGTCCTTTTTCACCTTGAGTTCAACATGAGCTTTACCACTACGTGTAGTGACAGCTTTGAGTTCACCCCTTGGGTTGACAACAGTGTTACTTGGGAGACCTCCCGAGGTAGAAGGTATATCAGTTAAAGACTTTTTGATCTGGTTTAATTGGGCAACCAATAACTGGTTTGTCTCACGTTGTGTCTTATTTGTTTCCTCTTGGGTTTTCATGAATTGCATAAGCAACTCATCTGAGGACATCTGATTTCGGTTTGAACCTTGGTTTTGATTAAAATTTGGACCACGGTTTTGGTTAAAATTACCCTGATTCTGACCTCGGTTTTGATTGAAATTTTGGGAATTGTGGAAATTTTGTCCCTGATTTTGAACAAAGCGGTTTTGATTATTCTGATTTGGCACGGGTGGAAAACCAGGTGGGACCATAGCATTTGGTGCTCGGTACTGAGTCTCAGCATGCGGACGGTATTGATTTTGGTTTACTGCAGCTACGGGAGCTGGGTAAAGAGAAGCATCGGTTGCTTGACAATCATAATACGCATGTGGGCCACCACAAGTTTCACACACTTTGTTTATAGCATTGATTTGTTCCGGTTTATGAATTTCACTTTTTAATTCTTTCATTTCCTTCATCATACAACGCATTGAGTCAGTTAAAAAGGCTAACTCTGATGAGTTACCGGATGAAGAAGCAACAAGAGTGACAGGAACATTCACTTTGTTTCTAGAAATAGGAACTTTTGATTTATTTTCACAAATTTCAACCACCTCTCTAGGTTTACGATTCAAGATATTGCCACCGGAGGCTGCGTTAAGTGCATCTTGATCGTTTTGGGTCAACCCATTATAAAACGTATTTATCTGTTGTAACACATTGAAATCGTGATGAGGGCATTTTCTTAGGAGATCTTTAAATCTGTCCCATGCCTCTCCGAAATTTTCATCGAAACCTTGACGAAATCCAGCAATTTCATTTTTAAATTAGTCGTCTTTGATGGAGGGAAGAAATAATTTACAAATTTCTTTACGAGATCTTCCCAGGTTTCAATGGATCGAGGGGGTTCTTTATCCAGCCAAATCCGGGCTGCCCCCTCAAGTGAGAATGGAAATAACATCAATTTGATCACTGTTTGTGGCACATTCTTGTAATTGATTGTAGAGGTCAGTTTGTTGAACCAACGAATGTGTGCATAAGGATCCTCTCGTTCAAACCCGTGGAATTGGTTTGTGGACACGAGCTGAATCAGATGTGTTTTCAGCTCAAAATGATCAGAATCGATGGCTGGTAAAACGATGGCATCTCCGTAACCCTCGGTGGGTGCCTGGAGCATTTCAGCCATTGTGCGTTCGTCTGCCATATTATCAGTGAGAACAGTACGAATCTCGGGTTTGACTATTTGGGCAGCACGTCTACGATTACGTCTTCTCGGAATTTCTACGAGTTCACGTAAAGGGCTTGATGACGTGGAAGAACGAGTGCGCATGCACTAAGTAAAATATTTTAATTAAATCAAGAACGAAGCAAAACACAAGTGAACTTAAACCAATAATCAACAAGCGTACGGTAGCTCTCTAAAAGATAAACGCACAGAGTGGCGGAGAAGCAAAGGTGGGCAATTAAGCTCCTTAAAAACCCGCTTCTTTCAGTCCGACAATTTAATGTCAGACTATCCTAGAACCTCCGTTAGAGTTTGTTTATCAATCAAAGGTGAGCCGATATTCGCAAGTGATACAAAGGTAAAGTTTTAAATCTTTGGTTTGGGAACTTATTATGGCCGTACCCCCAGTTAGGTAGTACTCAGTCTTGATTTTCGATGGTAATTTTTTTATTGTTTATTTATTATTAACAAAGAAAACGGAATTTATTTTTTTGTGTTTTTTTATTTTTTATATGATAATATTAATAATAATATATATAGAAAAGAAAAGAAAAATATTTTTGTATTTTATATGGTTTTTGGGAAATAGGAACTTCTGATAGAAGGGTCTCAGATCACTAATCGCTAAAACTCACACAACTGTCGCAGCACAACCTCCCCGGCAGCGGCGCCAAAATTTGATCCGTCTGAAAACGGTCGTCTTTTATTTCTCTATCACACAAGTCAACCACTTGTGAATGGTCAACCGTAATAAATGATAAAATATAAACAGTCTCAGAACGAATGCTCGTGTGTAGTGTGATGTGAAACCAGGCAAGTGATCACCCGGATCGTTTCCCAACGAGGTGTGAATGGAAAACTGTGAAAAGCTTTGGATTAGAGTGACTGATGATTTAGATTGCTTTTGATTTTGCTTTTTTTAACAATTCTAAATAACAAATGAAAACAGATATACACAGGAAATTTTAAACGCGAAAAAATAAACTTACAATGCGTAACAGAAAATCTAAAACGGGACAAAAACTGAAATTTATAAAATTTAAAACCTAAAAATGTAAAATGACTTAAAACTTATTTAAAAACTTAAATTATATTTTTATATTTTTTATTTAATTATTATTAATTATTTATTATTTTAATTACTAATTAAACTATTTAAATTTATAAAAAATACTAAATGGATAAAGAAAAATCTAAAACTTTTTCTAAAAATATTATAAGATGAGAAAAAGCTAAGAAAATTATAAAAATGAAAATTACTTAATTAAAATTTAAAAAAAATAAATTCTATTAAATAGAAGCTATCACTTTATTTCTATTTTTGATTTTCTTAAGGTCTAAAAATATTTTTATATTTTTCCTAGATTAAAAATGACAAAAGAAAATTATGAAAATTGGAATTATATTTTTCTGATTATTTTTCTATTTATTATGATTTAATTACTATTTTAAACTAATTAAAAGATTAAAAATATTAAAACTATTAATAAAAATCTGAAACTTTTTTCTAAAATACTTTATAACATTACTGAGCTATGAAAAATATAGTGGAGGTCACAGCTTATTCTGATAAGCAGAAATAAGCTAATAAGCTCGTATAAGCTTATAAGAGAAACTAGTTAAATATCTATGGCATGTAAAATCCAACGGAACTAGTGCCCTAGAGCAGTTGGGAAGGGGGTGTTGTGTTTAAGCGTGCTATCCTATCCGAGAGGTCCAGGGTTCGAATCCCACACACCCCACTTTTTGCTAAACTTTATTTTTTTGATTTTTTTCTTTTGAGATTTATCTAATAGCTATTAATAATGACTTTTAATACTGGACTTTATTTTTGGAACTCGAAAATTAAGCTGGAAACAGCTTTTGAAACAAGCAGTTGGCTTAAAAGCCTTTATGAACTAGAAAACTTCGAATGAGCTAAAAAGCCTCGAAATAAGCTATGAGCTTATCGAAAGGGATTCCTAGGTATTGTTATACGGTTAATGGACTTACAGAAACTAGAAAAGCTCTTGGCTTAAGAGCTTAAAAGCTCTAAATAAGCTGAGCTTATTTTGGTCTGCTAGGGGTGTGCCCTGCACCAGGGCGAAAGGGGTCTGTTCGAGGGCCTTTTTAGTGGCCTAAGAGTGTTCCAAAATTCGAACTAAAAATACCCTAATAAACTCAAGCTGGTGAAGTTTAAGAATCAAGAAAAACTAGCTTATGAGAGCTTGTGGTTAGCGAGCTAAAAATCATGCAAGTTTCCAGAAACTCACAAAAGGACTGCTATATGCAGTTCGCATGACTGATGTTGTGCTATTTTGGTGCACACCTTGTGCAGAGGTCTAGGCTTCTAGGAACTAGCTAAGTGGACAATTTGAGACTCAAGGATACCAAAGAAATCGACAAAACAAGCTTAGAGCTTGTTTGAGCTTGTTTGACCTATTGAAGGACTGAAATGATCACCAAGGGTTCAAAATGGCCTTTTCTATCTAATAGGCTTTAAGGAACTTCAAAAGAGCTTTATATGGACTACTAAAAGCAAGCTCTAAACTGAGCTTGTGGTATTTCTACAGTACTAGGGTGTTTGGCTAGTGAGACAGCTTAGAACCAAACAGTCCTTTTAGAGGACTGTTTTGGTATTGATGAACTGAGGTGGTTCGATTGAGCTTCGAAGTGACTTCTAATGGTACTAGTAAGTATTTGAGCTTATGAAAGAACTATATGACTGCAATAAAAACTGATATCAACAAGCTAGCTTATGATGGCTTATTTTTGGTTTTTTTTTTTTCTAAGATTTTAAGTGAAATGATTGACAAGGCATATAATGACTATAAAACTGAGTGAAATATGATTAAAAACTATTGAAAAGCTATAAATTAATAAAGACAAGCTACTTATGAGCTTATATAACAGTAATATTGAAAATTAAGAAAACTTTAAAATTGCTCACAATCGAATTGCTAAGTGAACCAGAGAACTAGGACCAGGATTCCTTCTAGCTTGTTCACACAAGCTAGAAAATCAAGATAAGCCTTCCTTAATAGCTTATTAACCCAGATTAGCTTATTTATACCCCGAGTTGACTTTCTTTGACTTTTCTTGAAACTTGGAATTAAGAACTGGTAAATGCTATATAAACTCACATAAAGCTATGAACAGCTTATTGATGCGTGGGTTTTGCAACCTTACAACAGGTTTTACCTCTCGAGGGATCTCAAGAGGCTTACAACCCCACCAGGCAGTGTACCTGACCGATGTAGTATAGTGTAGTGGTAAGTACGGGGGATTGATCGTTCTCCACAGGGAATAGTGTTCGTTAGGTGTGAAAGGCTACTCTAATTAGGTCTAAGGGTTGAGGAAGATTCTTTTTATGTTTTTATATTTTATAAAAGCAAGTAAAATCTCGGGTTTTGAAGGAGTGGGCGGAATTAGTTGCTAGTCAACTAACCCAAATTACTACAAATGCAAATAAAATAAAATAACAAAAATGAAAAGTGGTGAGAAACTTATGTGTAGAGAAATGTGTTTACTTAGATTTCCTTACTCCCTAACTATCTTTTACCGGTTAATTAGTGTGTATTAGTCGCGTGGATGACGGGTGTATTCCTTAATACCATTCGTGGGGTGGCGTACTTACTTCCCCAAACTCTACAAGCTCCTACTTCACTCCTATGTCGAGCCGGCTAGGAAGCTCCTAACATGGGATCACTAGAATTCGCTTATGCATTAAATACAACCATAAAAACCTTTAGTACGCGTTTGGTTCATGTTTCTTAAGACGTTCAAGCAAGTTACCGAATAGGAAGTTAGCCAGTTTTCTTAAGCCTAACATAGATAAACAATCATCCAATACAACTAATAACACACTAACAACCAATAATCAATAGCTAGGTTTCATTAGATCTAAGCAAACACAAGATAAAATTAGCCTAACATGTTAAACAAAAGACAAGCATAAGATAGAATCAAACAACACATAGACATATTGAATGATTAATTGATAACTTATCTTTCAATGAAACATGGAAGATCTCAAGGCAAAAAGCCCTGAAAAAGTAGCTAAAATCGTCTTAGGGTTTTATCCCAAAATTCCACACACTAAGCTCTCCCTTAATGACAAAAAATTAGAAAACTATATATAGACTTTGACATCTGACGGCGTCACCTTATGCATTGTGACGCCGTCACCTCGCCGCTTTTAGGGTTCCCGGATGACCATCTTGACGCCGTCCCTCTTTAGCTCTTCAAAAATCCATTCTGGCTTATCAAGGCTTGACGCCGTCGGATCATGAACGTGACGCCGTCCCCTTATGATTTAAGCCGTGACGCCCTTGATTTAGTTAAAGCGTGACGCCGTCAGAATTCTCATGCAAACTCACTGGCCCGTCATGAGTAAATTTCACATCCAACTTTTCTTGCCAAGGCATGACGCCGTCCTATGTTAATTGTGACGCCGTCAAGAGTAACTTTTAGCCGATTCTTGAGACTTTGCCGTTTTCTTCACTTTAATGCTCCAAAAACGTCCAAAATGCCTCCTTTTCCAGATTTCTCCTCAAAAGTACCTAAAATGACAAAAGGAACGATTTAGGGCAATATTTGATCAAATAAATACGATTTCGGGCTTAAATGACCCCTTAAAAGCGGTACACTTTTCGCCTCATCACTTATGTTAGCTTATAGTAAAGGTAGTAGGAGCTTATGATGATAATCTTAAATGAGTTTAAGCTTATACGATTCACAGTGTTACTTGAAACTTACTTAATCACAAATGTTGAGTACAAATTAACTTGAAACTGGAATAAAGAAACTGAACTGAGCTTGTATTAAAACTGAATTGAGAATTACAATAAGGAAATACTGAAATTGAAAAATGCGATTTAACTAAAATTTAACTACTTTTATCTACTACTTGATCCTTCTGCTTCTTCTTCCTTATATAGCATCCAAACTTGTTCCACGTGCCTTTCTAAGTAAATCCCACCTCATTGCAGCCTTGATACGTGTCTAATTTCTCATCACCTATTTAAATGGATTTTGGCGCCAAATCCCAAGGGGTAACTTGCAGGGTTTTTCTAAGCATTTAATGCTTCTTGGTAGCTTGTGGAGGTGGAGGGGGATATTTTGGAGTGTAGAAGTGGGCAAAGGGTGGTGGATGTGATAGTTGCAGGGTAGAGGGGTGATGGCAGATGTAGGTTTGCTAGGTGGCATCTCCTAGGGTAAACCTAGGAGGTGGGTTTGGTTGAGGAGGTGACAGAGGGTGTATGAGGTGGAAAGGTGAAGCAAGTGGAGGTGTGGAGGAGGGGTAGTAGCAGGGTGATGAGGTGGAGTGGAGGTTGAAGACGGGTCAATGAAAGTCAAAGAGTATCCCTGGTTTTATATTTAAAAGGGTTGGGTGTTGGGCTGGATGTTTGGGCTTGGGTAGTTTTATTATTGGGTTGGGTATATGGGTTTATATAAGCAGCTAAGGTTTAGTTAGGATTTGGATTTTTGGATTTTGGTTTTAGTTAAATCATAAGGACCATATTTGTAATATGCTGAAAATTGAGGGACCTGAATTGCCAACTTTCCAAACTTCCTTCAAAGTACCAAACCTGCCAATAAACAATATTACAAGGACCAAGGTTGATAATTTCACTTTTTTAAACACCAAGGACCATTTTTGTAATTTTTGGATTTTCAGGGGGTGAAGTTGTAAATTTCCCAAAAGTTATCAAATTGTTCCAATTTGTAATTTCATGATTCTTAAAGGACCTTTGATGACTTCCTGTTTTAGAATAACCAGGGGCTAGTTTTGACAACTTTTGAAAGTTGAGGGACTGAAACTGCCAATTATGCAAACTTTGTTCGTTTTTCAACTGTTTTTAAACATTTTGCATCTGAAACATATAAAACACAATTTTGTGATAATTTCAGTATTATGATGCATTTCTGAGTGTTTTTGGATGTTTTGGCAGCTCAGATTAAGTAAAAATGATGAGTATTTGATCTGCTATGTCAAGTGGTTCTTCTGGTTTTTTTTTTTTTTTTTTTTTTTTTTTTTTTTTTTTTTTGATTTTTTTCCCTTATGCTGGGTTTAATGTATAAGTTTAACAATGTCTATGGTGTACATTTTTTTTAGTTACTGTATTCAGGAAGCTTTATTGTCAGAAGAAGGACATGATTAGTGTACACATGTATGGTTTACATTGTATATCAGTATAAGTAAGCATGATTTACCTCACTAATTCCGAAGGCATGTGTATTAAGGGGGTGATTAACAGGCATCGTACGTGAACAATAAATTTTGGCCTTGCAATGGGGCAATCATGCGCGGCCACAGTGGGTCCCTACATAGCAACTGTCATTGCAGGCATGACCTGTTAGCACATGATGGTTTGAATACACCATATCTGATCTTCCTTTAAAAATATCGGTTTCATTTTTGTGGTGATTTAAAACGTTGTCGTTTTACCGGCTAAACTCGGATTAAAATAATGTTTATTGTTGTGGCCTAAGTGTTGCTGCGAGGGCTTATGTTGGCCTTAGCCAACGTTTATGCTAGCGCAGCAATTGGTGCCTTTTCTGCCTTCATTATGTTTGTCCTGTTAAGGGTCTGAGATGAATGTTTGTGGGTTCGGCAAAACTTGACATTGTCCGTATGTTGGCGGGACAACATCGTATGTCTGCAGCCATGGCGGGCGTGTCCTGTTGATGCACACGTTACTTTTTAATGTAGTAACCTGTGATGAATTGCTGCATAATGTGGAACGATGCCAGACCGCAAGTTAAGTTTCAATAGCATACCGAAATTATGTTTTCGTTTGTATGTTTTAAGATTATTCACACATTCGTTTTTCTCCACGTCTTTGCAGGGATACGCATACTCAATTGGTGTTCGAGTTACACATAGTATTTTGACGGAGTTGCAAAAGGTAACTACCATAGTTGTTATGGATGTTATTAATTGTATGTGAACATGGGAATGTTTGACAATTTCATTTGTAGTAACGTTTACTAATTCATTTGTCATAGGTTTTGAATTTGCTGAGGATGGAACAATGGGATTGTACCAAATTCTGGAATGGTGTTAAGCCAAGTATATTAACACAAGGTGAAACTGAATTTGTTAAATAAAGTTAATCCATGTTTCGTATAAAAAATTGAACATATGCCAGTTGAAACTGCGATTGTAGCCATCCCTTATTAGCCCATGATGGTCTCAATACAACATATCTGAGCCTACCTTAAAAATATTCGTTTCATTTTTGTGGTCATTTATTTACTGGTAGAAATAACGGAGGTCGTGATGATGAAATGTAAATGTCAACAAAATGATCTTTAGAGGCTGATATGTATCTTGGCTAGGCAATCCGGATGGTACTTGCTATTTGAAAAGGTGGCATTTGCAACTGTGATTGCAGCCATGGCTTATTAGGCCATGATAATCTGAATACAACATATCTAAGCCTCCTTTAAAAATATCAGTTTCATTTTTGTGATGATTTAAAATGTTGTCGTTTTTCCGACTAAACTCGGTTTAAAATAATGTTTATTGTTGTGGGCCAAGTTTTGCCACGAGGCCCTATGTTGGGCTTAGGCAGCGTTTATACTAACGCAACAACTGCCGTTTTTATGCCTTCATTATGTTTGTCCTGTTAAGGGTCTGACATGAATGTGTGTTGGTTCGGCAAAACTTGAAAGTGTCCATATCTGGGTGGGGAAACATAGTATGTTTATAGCCATGGCGGGTATGTCTTGTTGATGCACGCGTTACTTTTTAATGTACTAAACTGTAATGAATTGGTGCATATTATGGACGGATGGCAGACTGCAAGTTAAGTTTCAATAGGATACCCAAATTATGTTTTTGTTTGTATGTTTTAACATTATTCACACATTCGCTTTTCTCTACGTCTTTGCAGGGATACGCATAGTGAATTTTCCCAGGTGTCTCCATACTGATCCATCTATGAATGAAAAATATTGATGTTATATTTCCTGTCCTGTTGGGTTTTTCAGATTGTGTGACAATTATAATTATGGGTGACTCTTTTGTAACAACCATTATTCTTATCACACTATTGTTACTCAGCTTACATTATTTATTTGTCAATAAAGTTACATTATATACTTTATTTTCAAGTGACTATTGAATAATCAACTATGTATCAGATACAATTAATTTTGCGATATTAATTACGTGCACTTGCTTAGAGTTGTGATACGCATCACTTTAAGTTGGTACATACCTACTTGTCGTACTATGACTAAATGTTTTAACATAAACCCGTCCGCCTCGCAGCAACGCATAGGCAATCCCGCTTGTTGGTTTCAAGTATCATCACATTATAATGTTAAATTTTATATTCTCGGTTTTCGATACGTATCTGTTAAGTGTATGCTTAATTTTCGAACGCTGTTACATGTCTTTATTACATATCTCAACTTTAGTATAGCATATAACATAGAAATTAATACATATTTATTTTTAGACATTCTTTTTGCAACAAAAACATATTGATATTAATGTTAACATAATGACATTAATTTTAACTTATAGATAAGGGCGAGATAAATGCTAAATTTCATTATTCCAATTACCATAACATTTCTTTGTTCTTGCTTCCACATTAATGTTAATACATTAATTGAAAATACATTCATTTAATTGAAAGATTTCAAAATGCACAACCTTTTCACGTTATAAAACCAAAAAAGAAAAACAAAGAATATTCATAGTTTTTTTTTTCTTCACTTAATGATGGAAAAAGTAGTATTTTCTTTGTGTTTTATAAGTATCTTATTATGTTGTAGTTTCTGCTCCATTTATGCTCAGGTAAAATTAAACTTTGCAATTCACGAGTGTATGCTTATAGCGAACATCTTTCATTCCAAGTACTAATACTTGCATCTGTTTGATTAACACATTTTATTTTTTACTGTAATGATTATTAAATAGGATCAATGGTGGTGTGTTTCTGAGAGCCAAACTCCAGACTTGAAGCTACAACAAGTTATTGACAATGTGTGTGCTAGACTTAACTGTACGGAGATCTTGCCAGGTGGTTCGTGTTATTCGCCTAACAATTATATGAACCATGGATCTTACGCTATTGATCTTGATTATCGAGCTACTGGGGTGTGTGATGGAAGTTACGCTAAGTTTACTCCCATTGATCCTTGTAAGTTGCTTTTACCTTTTACCTTTTTTTTTTTGGACGGCAATTATGGCTACATGGCCCCTAGCCCAGAAGGCGTAGCGAGCCCATACAACCAGGTTAGGTCCAGCCTAGAAGGCAATGGCACCCTTCCCTTTACGCACGTGGGAGGAAACCCCTATCTCTCTATACAAGACTCGAACTTGAGACCTTGCCTAAGAGGGTAAAACCTCCATACCGCTAGACCAGAGGCTCGTTGGTTGCTTTTAGTTTGGATCTTGGCTCGTGATCTTCATTTTGCACATAACATTCATGCATTGGTCAATTTCTTGTACTTGAACACATATTAAAAAGTTAACTAGTATCGATTTTGTTTCTTGATGCAGCTTTCGGGATATGTGTCTACCCATAAAAGGTGAAAAGCTTTAAGGTGTTTCACTTCTTTTACGAAGGGATGAACTTATCTAGTTTGTAACGGAAGATGTAATAATATAATTTAATTTATAAAAATATAATATTTGATCAGGTTTTGTTTGTTGTTTGCTTTTTTAATATACAATAGATATACTACTGATTATACTTCGTACATGCACAAGTTTTATTTTAATTTTTTTCTGAAAGTTTTATTAATCCGTAATATGTACTCTCTCCGTCCCAAATTAATAGTCCATCTTTCCATTTTGGGTTGTCCCAAAATTATTGTCCCTTTTCAAATATAGTTGTGAAGAATATAACAAGTTTACCATATTGCACATAATGATACTAAAAATCAATGTTGCAAAAATCGTGAATCGGTAGCCGGGCGGTCGACCACCCTGCAGCGAGTAATCGGCCAAGGCGGGATTAATCGGTGATTAATCGGATTGGCATTTTTAGCATGTTTTGGGTATTTCTGGAGACCAAACTAAAGATCGTAACTGATTACAAGCCTACTATGTTTCCAAACCTCAATAAAAGGCTCCAATTCTGATTATGAGGGTCATTGTGCATTATAAGTAAAATAAACGATCCCCAAATTAAGTAGAATGCCTAAATTTTCATTTTTTTAAACCTGACCGATTTGGCCGATTTTTGGCCGATTCAGCCGATTTTTGGCCGAATCGGCCGATTTTTGGCCGAATCGGCCGATATTTGGCCGATTTTTTTGCCTGACCGATTTTTTGGCCGATTTTCACTATTCTACAAGGTACTGGGCCGATTAACGATTAATCGGCCGATTCAGCCAATTTTTGCAACATTGATACTAAAAATTACAAAGATAATTCAAATATTTAATTAATTGCATGAGGGTAAAACTGTTATTTTGCAAAAATGTAAGAGAGATAATGAAATAATGATTATATTTTCTTAAACTGTGTGTTTTTTGTTAAGGGACAATAATTTTGGGACGGAGGGAGTAGTTTCTTAAGTGTATTTATTTTCAT
The DNA here is from genome assembly GCA_021014915.2 of Artemisia tridentata subsp. tridentata. NCBI lineage: Eukaryota > Viridiplantae > Streptophyta > Magnoliopsida > Asterales > Asteraceae > Artemisia > Artemisia tridentata. Next base: position 491,073,196 of record CP139509.1, on the reverse strand, counting down.
ATCATTGTAACTTGTGCTTTGATGATATTTATTTTCCTCTTTATAATAATTTTAGTTGTATTAGTTTTAACCACGTGCATACTTTTCTATAAACTTATTTAAAACATTCATATACTTAAAATATCCATATACGCACGAGTTTTTACATAAAATTTTCATTATGTATTAATATCGATTAACATACGTGCCTTAAGTTTAATATTTATTTCCCTGTTAATAATAATGTTAGCCGTATTTAATTTATAAACCTGTGTACACACGGGTTAAACTCACAAATAGGAATAACATGAGTTGTTATTGAAAATGGATAGTAAAAAATAAAAAATAAAATAAAAATAAAATAAAATTTTTTCCGGATATCATTACTTAAACTTATAAAGAGAAATAACATGAGTGACTCATATATATACAATCTCTCGTATTCATTTACATATCACAGTAACTTTGTCATATATATAATCTCGCGTTTATACATTAATTTAATATCGCAATAACTTTGTCATATATATAATCTTGCGTATATACATTAAGTTAATTTATACTGATAATGATAAGGTTCATATTGTCTGCTCTTCGCAATGAGATAAAATTCTTATTCTTATCAAGTTTATTTCTTCGATTTTAACTCATAGAAGTCTTTCGAGCTCGACTTTTTCATATTGAATACGGCGTAAATGTATAATTGTATGTACAGCAAAGAACACCCACTAATGATCTGATAAAACCAATTTTAGATGATTAGGAATAAAAATAAACTGATAAGCAACTCAGTTACATTATTTTTGGTCTTTCTTATTTGTGACAGAAACTACTTGCAGACTCAAAAATTATGACACTAAACTTACTAGATGCGTGGTTTTGCGACCTTACAACAGGTTTTACCTCTCGAGGGATCTCAAGAGGCTTGAAATCCCCACCAGGCAATGTACCTGACCGATGTAGTATAGTGTAGTGGCAAGTACCGGGGGATTGATCGTTCTCTAGGGGAATAGTGTCGTTAGGATTGAAAAACTACTCTAATAGGTCTAAGGGTGAGGGAAGATTCTTTTTGTATTTTTATATTTTTATGAAAGCAAGTAAAATCTCGGGTTTGAAGGAGTGGGCGGAATTAGTTGCTAGTCAACTAACCCAAATAACTACAAATGCAAATAAAATAAAATAACTGAAAATAAAAAGGTTGTGGAACTTATATGGAGAGAAATGTGTTTACTTAAATTTCCTTACTCCCTAACTATCTTTTACCGGTTGATTAGTGTGTATTAATTGCGTGGATAACGGGTGTATTCCTTAATACCAATCGTGGGGTGGCGTACGTACTTCCCCAACTCTACAAGCTCCTACTTCACTCCTATGTCGAGCCGGCTAAAAAGCTCCTAACATGGGATCACTAGAATTCGCTCATGCATTAAATACAACCATAAAAACCTTAGTACGCATTGGTTCATGTTTCTTAAGACGTTCAAGCATGTTACCGTATAGGAGGTTAGCCAGTTTTCTTAAGCCTAACATCGATAAACAATCATCCAATACAATTAATAACACACCAACAACCAATAATCAATAGTTAGGTTTCATTAGATCTAAGCAAACACAAGATAAATCTAGCCTAGCATGTTAAATAAAAGACAAGAACAAGATATAATCAAACAACACATAGACATATTGAATGATTAATTGATTACTTATCTTCAATTGAACATGGGAGATCCAAGGGTATAAAACCCTTAAAAATGGCAGAAAAATCGTCTTAGGGTTTCTCCTCACAAAGTTGCACACTAATGACTAAAAATTATGAAAATATATATAGGAAAACAGATATGACGGCGTCACGTTATGGAGCGTGACGCTGTCACCTCGCCGCGGTTAGGGTTTCTTGATGGCCTTCTTGACGCCGTCCCCCTTTAATCTTCCAAAATCCTCTCTGGCTTATCAAGGGTTGACGGCCTTCTTGACGCCGTCCCCCTTTAATCTTCCAAAATCCTCTCTGGCTTATCAAGGGTTGACGGCGTCACACTGGGGCTTGACGCCGTCACAGGTACTTTCCAGCAGATTTTTGAGACTTTGTCGTTTTCTTCACTTTTATGCTCCAAAAACGTTCAAAATGCTTCCTTTTCCAGATTTCTTCTCCAAAGTACCTAAAATGACAAAAGGAACGATTTAGGGCAATATTTGATCAAATAAATACGATTTAGGGCTTAAATGACCCCCTAAAAGCGGTACACTTTTCGCTTCATCAAATACCCTTACACTTGAGATTTGCTTGTCCTCAAGCAAATGCGCTTTTATTCTAATCAAAATACAAGTTAGGGGTCATTTAACGCTAATATAAAAGTAATTACAACAAATAGTCGTTCCACTTTAATCATAATAAGCACGGAGATTACAAACTAGCACCTCACAAGTAGTGTTTAGATACTCACATCTCTCAGGTGTCATAAAAGTATATCTCATAAATGAAAATGAATAATATCTCTCACTACCTGTCATAGCAAATAGATTACCATAGGCTTGGGAAAGGATCAAAAACCTCCTCCACTAGGCGTAAGCACCTAAGATAAACTATCAAAGAGGGCTTTTAAACGGGTTATAACATTAGGTGTAGGGATATGATAAACACGGTTTTGTTGGATAAAGGATATTTTACTGGTGGCGAGTTAAAGATCTTGATTAATTACATGTACAATATGGCGTTGCTAAGCCAAGACTAGACTCGACTTAAGCTAATGAAAAAAATAACAAAAAGATAAAATAAACATAAAATGAAACGGGATGGTAGTCCGTATGTTTTTTTTTTTTTTTTTTTTTTTTTTTTTTTTGCATACACTCTTGCCCTACCATCCAAAATAATACATCGTAGGGGGGTTGTATCCCCCTTAACTTGAACTTTTACATAACTTTACAATTAACTATTCTAATGACTCGAATTAAGATAATCAAAACACTTGGAGTACTTTTAAAATATTTAGCACATATGGGGGTAATAATGTTGTTCTTCCCCATTACTCCATTACACTAGTACTTTACCCATGAGTCCCAATCGTCCCAAAACAATATGTACAAGGATATGACTCGACTTAGCAACCGTGTAATCAATTAGATAATTAACTTGGGGTTTAAACAAATGTTGTCACAATAATGCACTAAAAATGAGTGCATACAAGGTAGGCTAAGGAGATTTGGGTGTACATTTAAGTGGGGCGTAAACAAATTCTTACTTTAAGTAAAATGTTTAAAGTTAGAAACGAAAAGATAGGCTCTGAGGGGTGTACAAGGGGTATCGTGTACTAAAAATGAGTACAACGCAAAGGGTGTGGGAGAATTACTTGACCAATGTAGCCAATGTAATTATAAAAAAAACACAGGTGTAAAACAATGGGTTAATCCTAATGCCTCTTATCATGTAGTAAATCTATCTACACCGAATGTAGTCTCACTTGTGGCCTCGGAATGGTCCTAACGCAAGTTATAGAATCTAAGTGCTACCGGTACACACATCATAGCATAAATGCTTTTCCTACCAATTCTAGGGGCGAACCTCACATATTTGGGGGTGGAAATTTTTTTTGTGGTACGGTTTTGTGCTAGTCATATAACTCCTATCCATGAGACGCTCATTAAGACCAAAGTTTCACTCCTATATGTTGTAAAAAAATTTAAATTTGGCACTAAAATTGCCTTAACAGGTATTTTTCTCAGTTTTATTACACATCTACCATCAAACAAACAAAAATCAAGTGCAATTGTATTCTCTAAGGTATCATCATTTACCCTCCCCTTACACTTAAGCTGAACATTGTCCCCAATGTTCATTCAAAGGATGTAAAAGTAAATAAGGTAAAAGAATGAAAACAAATACTCCCCTGATTCGTTCGATGTGGATAATCCGGTAACATGGTTAAATCCTCCTCCAAGAAAATGAACGTTGAAAGCTTCCCTTCCGAAATATAAATCATCTTCTTGTCCAATATAACATGTTAAACCTGAGAAAACAAACACAAAAAACCCAAAGCATCAACCTGAACAAAGAAAACTCACAACTAGATGTAATTTCAGACTTAGAAATAAAAACAAAACGATTAAAGATATAATGCTTGTAGAATGAATATTTGCAGATTTCCTGGAGTTTATAAAACTAAAGATTTAACAAAAACTTTATGACTCCGGTAGAAAAACAAAACTTGCAAAATTTCCAGAATTTTACACTTGACGCCGTCAGAAGTGACCTGCAGAAATTTTATGGTTAGTTTCCGGAAAATTTCTGGAAAAACTTATGCCTCACTTCCTGGAAATCCTGCAAAATATTCATTATGACTCGATACAAGCATTTGACTCTAACAATTACTAGTATGCATGCTCATTTAATATTGTTGTGATTCATGTTCAATCTTGTTCTTGTAAACAAATTTGGATTCCCTTACACTTATCTTTTGCAAAATACCTTTATATGTAGTTAAGACGAAGTTAAAAACAAAATAAAGCATTTTCACAATTTTCTTTGAAACATGAGCACAAACAATAACAATTAAACATGCATACGGAAACAAATAAAATCAAACAAACAAACAAACAAATAAAGCTTGGGTTGCCTCCCAAGAAGCGCTTGTTTTTGTTCGAGTCACGAGCCTGACTCTACCCTTATTTAACGGAAATAGGGGAGGTTTTCCCCACACTTAGGATTAAGTGCGGGTGGAAGTAGCGATACACACCCTTAGGTGGAAATATGCCACGTGAGGTGAAGGGGGTTTAGTGAATGCTTCCTTCATCCCAAACTACCCGGATAATATTGGTTTATGGGTGGGTCGGTTCCTTTTTGTCTCCTAGATGTAAATCTAAGGATGAAAAGTTGTGTAAAGGTTGAGGTTCCGGCTCATCAACACTAGGAAATTCCCTAGAACTAAGAGTAAGGTCATCACTAAAAGTGTTCAAACCTATATCCTCTAGTTGTGCTTGGTCCAAGGGTTCTACCTCCATCGGGTTTCCTAAAGCTCTTCTACTTCTTCCGGGTAATCACGGGGGGTGTGGGGGGCCTCGAATGATGGGGTTTTGGGGGAGTACTTGGTGGACTTGGTTTTTCACTTTTATCCTCCACTTTCTTGTTTACCTATGGTTATTATGTGATTTTTTTAAATTCACCCCAACTGCACCTAGGTATTCAAATCCTTTCTTTTTATCTCAAATTCTTGGCCGACCCTAAAAAATCATTTCAATAACTTGTCATATTTTCCCATTTGCAAAAATTTCCCTCATACTATATATTTTTGGGTGGAAATCAAATTTCAAGCATGCCCCTGGGTATTCAACTTTAAAACCATCTCAAATTTTGGGTCGGGGTTCATAAGAAACTCCCCTAGGGAAGGCTCATAGGTGCATAGGTTTCCTTAATGAGGTTTTTGGGGTTTGATGGGCTCCAAGTGATTTCCTCAAAAGTTTTATGCATTTGGTCTCTTTCTAAAGGGAAACCACAAAAAATTATGTAAGATTTGTTTATTATTTCCCTTCCCCACCATCTTGTTTACCCAAATTAGTAAAATTATATTCTTCATGTAAAATTATCGGGATTTGGTAATTCAGTTCTCCATAATGGGAACGGAAAGGGGTCAAGGAAAAACTTTACGAAAAAAGCACAAAGAAAGATAGAACGGAAAGCTAATAAAAGAAAAAAAAATCTCATAATAGGAATCTAATAGTAACCTAAAAAAAAAAAATTTTAACCCAAAAAATAACTATTCCCGGCTGGCGCCAAAAATTGATGCGTGGGTTTTGGACCCTTTCAACAGGTTTTACTTCAGGGATTCAAAGCTTGCAATCCCCCCCACAGTGTACCTGACCCGATGTAGTATAGTGAATGGGAAGTACCGGGGGGTTGATCGTTCTTAGGGGGAAAAGGTGTTAGGATTGAAAAATACTTAATAGGGCTTTTAAAGGGGAGGAAGTTTTTTTTGTATTTTTTTTTTTTTTTATAAAAAACAAGAAAATTGGGGTTTTAAGGAGTGGGCGGGAAATTTGTTGTAGTCAACTAACCCAAAAATAAAAAAATTTCAAAAAAATAAAATAACTGAAAATAAAAAGGGTTTTTGGAACTTTTATGGAGAGAAATGTTTTACTTAGATTTTCCCTTTCTCCCTAATATCTTTTACCCCGGGTTTATTAGTGTGTATTAAATTTCTGGATGACGGGGGATTTCCCTTAAAAACCCAAACTGGGGTGGCGTAGTACTTCCCAACTCTATAAGTCTACTTCACTCCTATGTGAGCCGGCAAAAAAGTCCTAACAGGGACATTAAAATTTGCTATGCATTAAATACAACCATAAAAACCTTATACCATGGTTCATGTTTTAAGCGTTCAAGCAGTTACCCATAGGAGGTTAGCCCGTTTTTTTAACCTAACATCGATAAACAAACATCCCAAAACAATTAATAACACACCAAAAACAATAAACAATAGTTAGGGGTTTATTAGATTAAGCAAACCAAAAAATCTAGCCTTGCATGTTAAAAAAAACAAGAAAAAGATATAACAAAAACACATAGCATATTGAATGATTAATTTTTATTATTTCAAATTTAAAATGGGAGACCAAGGGTATAAAACCCTTAAAAATGGCAGAAAAATCGCTTAGGGTTTTTCCTCCAAAGTTCACACAAAGACTAAAAATATGAAAATTTATGGAAAAACAATCTGACGGCGTCCGTAAGAGGGACGCCGTCACCTTGCCGGGTTGGTTTCTTGATGGCCTTCTTGACGCCGTCCCCCTTTAATCTTCCAAAATCCTCTCTGGCTTATCAAGGGTTGACGGCCTTCTTGACGCCGTCCCCCTTTAATCTTCCAAAATCCTCTCTGGCTTATCAAGGGTTGACGGCGTCACACTGGGGCTTGACGCCGTCACAGGTACTTTCCAGCAGATTTTTGAGACTTTGTCGTTTTCTTCACTTTTATGCTCCAAAAACGTTCAAAATGCTTCCTTTTCCAGATTTCTTCTCCAAAGTACCTAAAATGACAAAAGGAACGATTTAGGGCAATATTTGATCAAATAAATACGATTTAGGGCTTAAATGACCCCCTAAAAGCGGTACACTTTTCGCTTCATCAAATACCCTTACACTTGAGATTTGCTTGTCCTCAAGCAAATGCGCTTTTATTCTAATCAAAATACAAGTTAGGGGTCATTTAACGCTAATATAAAAGTAATTACAACAAATAGTCGTTCCACTTTAATCAAATAAGCACGGAGATTACAAACTAGCACCTCACAAGTAGTGTTTAGATACTCACATCTCTCAGGTGTCATAAAAGTATATCTCATAAATGAAAATGAATAATATCTCTCACTACCTGTCATAGCAAATAGATTACCATAGGCTTGGGAAAGGATCAAAAACCTCCTCCACTAGGCGTAAGCACCTAAGATAAACTATCAAAGAGGGCTTTTAAACGGGTTATAACATTAGGTGTAGGGATATGATAAACACGGTTTTGTTGGATAAAGGATATTTTACTGGTGGCGAGTTAAAGATCTTGATTAATTACATGTACAATATGGCGTTGCTAAGCCAAGACTAGACTCGACTTAAGCTAATGAAAAAAATAACAAAAAGATAAAATAAACATAAAATGAAACGGGATGGTAGTCCGTATGTTTTTTTTTTTTTTTTTTTTTTTTTTTTTGCATACACTCTTGCCCTACCATCCAAAATAATACATCGTAGGGGGGTTGTATCCCCCTTACACTTGAACTTTTACATAACTTTACAATTAACTATTCTAATGACTCGAATTAAGATAATCGAAACACTTGGAGTACTTTTAAAATATTTAGCACATATGGGGGTAATAATGTTGTTCTTCCCCATTACTCCATTACACTAGTACTTTACCCATGAGTCCCAATCGTCCCAAAACAATATGTACAAGGATATGACTCGACTTAGCAACCGTGTAATCAATTAGATAATTAACTTGGGGTTTAAACAAATGTTGTCATAATAATGCACTAAAAATGAGTGCATACAAGGTAGGCTAAGGAGATTTGGGTGTACATTTAAGTGGGGTGTAAACAAATTCTTACTTTAAGTAAAATGCTTAAAGTTAGAAACGAAAAGATAGGCTCTGAGGGGTGTACAAGGGGTATCGTGTACTAAAAATGAGTACAACGCAAAGGGTGTGGGAGAATTACTTGACCAATGTAGCCAATGTAATTATAAAAAAAACACAGGTGTAAAACAATGGGTTAATCCTAATGCCTCTTATCATGTAGTAAATCTATCTACACGAATGTAGTCTCACTTGTGGCCTCGGAATGGTCCTAACGCAAGTTATAGAATCTAAGTGCTACCGGTACACACATCATAGCATAAATGCTTTTCCTACCAATTCTAGGGGCGAACCTCACATATTTGGGGGTGGAAATTTTTTTTGTGGTACGGTTTTGTGCTAGTCATATAACTCCTATCCATGAGACGCTCATTAAGACCAAAGTTTCACTCCTATATGTTGTAAAAAAATTTAAATTTGGCACTAAAATTGCCTTAACAGGTATTTTTCTCAGTTTTATTACACATCTACCATCAAACAAACAAAAATCAAGTGCAATTGTATTCTCTAAGGTATCATCATTTACCCTCCCCTTACACTTAAGCTGAACATTGTCCCCAATGTTCATTCAAAGGATGTAAAAGTAAATAAGGTAAAAGAATGAAAACAAATACTCCCCTGATTCGTTCGATGTGGATAATCCGGTAACATGGTTAAATCCTCCTCCAAGAAAATGAACGTTGAAAGCTTCCCTTCCGAAATATAAATCATCTTCTTGTCCAATATAACATGTTAAACCTGAGAAAACAAACACAAAAAACCCAAAGCATCAACCTGAACAAAGAAAACTCACAACTAGATGTAATTTCAGACTTAGAAATAAAAACAAAACGATTAAAGATATAATGCTTGTAGAATGAATATTTGCAGATTTCCTGGAGTTTATAAAACTAAAGATTTAACAAAAACTTTATGACTCCGGTAGAAAAACAAAACTTGCAAAATTTCCAGAATTTTACACTTGACGCCGTCAGAAGTGACCTGCAGAAATTTTATGGTTAGTTTCCGGAAAATTTCTGGAAAAACTTATGCCTCACTTCCTGGAAATCCTGCAAAATATTCATTATGACTCGATACAAGCATTTGACTCTAACAATTACTAGTATGCATGCTCATTTAATATTGTTGTGATTCATGTTCAATCTTGTTCTTGTAAACAAATTTGGATTCCCTTACACTTATCTTTTGCAAAATACCTTTATATGTAGTTAAGACGAAGTTAAAAACAAAATAAAGCATTTTCACAAATTTCTTTGAAACATGAGCACAAACAATAACAATTAAACATGCATACGGAAACAAATAAAATCAATCAAACAAACAAACAAATAAAGCTTGGGTTGCCTCCCAAGAAGCGCTTGTTTTTGTTCGAGTCACGAGCCTGACTCTACCCTTATTTAACGGAAATAGGGGAGGTTTTCCCTACACTTAGGATTAAGTGCGGGTGGAAGTAGCGATACACACCCTTAGGGTGGAAATATGCCACGTGAGGTGAAGGGGGTGAGTGAATGGCTTCCTTCATCCTAAAACTACCCGGATAATATTGGTTTATGGGTGGGTCGGTTCCTCTTTTGTCTCCTAGATGTAAATCTAAGGATGAAAAGTTGTGTAAAGGTTGAGGTTCCGGCTCATCAACACTAGGAAATTCCCTAGAACTAAGAGTAAGGTCATCACTAAAAGTGTTCAAACCTATATCCTCTAGTTGTGCTTGGTCCAAGGGTTCTACCTCCATCGGGATTCCTAAAGTCTCTTCTACTTCTTCCGGGTAAGTCACGGGCGGTGTGGGTGCCTCGAATGATGGTGGGTTTTGTGGAGTACTTGGTGGACTTGGATTTTCTACTTTATCCTCCATCTTATCTTGATTACCTATGTGCTTATTATGTGATTTGTTGAAGTCTATCCCCAACATGCACCTAGGTATCTCAAATCCTTTTCTATTCATCTCAAATTCTTGGTCCGATTCATGAGAATCATTCTCAATAACTTGATCACTATGTTCCATTTGCCTAAAGGATTCCTCATACTCATCATATGTCTTGGTGAAATCTAATCCAAGCATGCACCTAGGTAGTTCAACATTAACCATCTCACAATCTTGGTCGGGTTCATAAGAAACTATCCTAGGTGAAGGCTCATATGGTGCATAGGTTTCACTTAATGAGGTATTTTGAGGGTTTGATGGGGCTCCTAAGGTGATTTCCTCAAAAGTTTTATGCACTTGGTCTCTTTTCTCAAGGTACTCACTAAAATCTATGTAAGATCCTGTTCTCATTACTTCATTCCACCATCTTGATTTATCCAAATTAGTAAAATTATATTTCTTCATGTAAAATTCTAGTCGCGGATTTGGTAGATTCACGTTCTCCATAATGGCGAACGGAAGAGTCAATGGAAAAACTTTACGAACAAAAGCACAAAGAAAAGATAGACTACGAGAAAGCTAATAAAAAGAAAATAAAAATCTCACTAGATAGGAATCTAGTGAGTAGACCTAATAAAATAAAAATTCAACCTAAACAATAACTATTCCCCGGGCTGCGGCGCCAAAAACTTGATGCGTGATTTTGAGACCTTACAACAGGTTTTACCTCTCGAGGGATCTCAAGAGGCTTGCAATCCCCACCAGGCAGTGTACCTGACCGATGTAGTATAGTGTAGTCGCAAGTACCGGGGGATTGATCGTTCTCTAGGGGAATAGTGTCGTTAGGATTGAAAAACTACTCTAATAGGTCTAAGGGTGAGGGAAGATTCTTTTTGTATTTTTATATTTTTATGAAAGCAAGTAAAATCTCGGGTTTGAAGGAGTGGGCGAAATTAGTTGCTAGTCAACTAACCCAAATAACTACAAATGCAAATAAAATAAAATAACTGAAAATAAAAAGGTTGTGGAACTTATATGGAGAGAAATGTGTTTACTTAGATTTCCTTACTCCCTAACTATCTTTTACCGGTTGATTAGTGTGTATTAATTGCGTGGATGACGGGTGTATTCCTTAATACCAATCGTAGGGTGGCGTACGTACTTCCCCAACTCTACAAGCTCCTACTTCACTCCTATGTCGAGCCGGCTAAGAAGCTCCTAACATGGGATCACTAGAATTCGCTCATGCATTAAATACAACCATAAAAACCTTAGTACGCATTGGTTCATGTTTCTTAAGACGTTCAAGCATGTTACCGTATAGGAGGTTAGCCAGTTTTCTTAAGCCTAACATCGATAAACAATCATCCAATACAATTAATAACACACCAACAACCAATAATCAATAGTTAGGTTTCATTAGATCTAAGCAAACACAAGATAAATCTAGCCTAGCATGTTAAATAAAAGACAAGAACAAGATATAATCAAACAACACATAGACATATTGAATGATTAATTGATTACTTATCTTCAATTGAACATGGGAGATCCAAGGGTATAAAACCCTTAAAAATGGCAGAAAAATCGTCTTAGGGTTTCTCCTCACAAAGTTGCACACTAATGACTAAAAATTATGAAAATATATATAGGAAAACAGATCTGACGGCGTCACGTTATGGAGCGTGACGCCGTCACCTCGCCGCGGTTAGGGTTTCTTGATGGCCTTCTTGACGCCGTCCCCCTTTAATCTTCCAAAATCCTCTCTGGCTTATCAAGGGTTGACGGCCTTCTTGACGCCGTCCCCCTTTAATCTTCCAAAATCCTCTCTGGCTTATCAAGGGTTGACGGCGTCACACTGGGGCTTGACGCCGTCACAGGTACTTTCCAGCAGATTTTTGAGACTTTTTCGTTTTCTTCACTTTTATGCTCCAAAAACGTCCAAAATGCTTCCTTTTCCAGATTTCTTCTCCAAAGTACCTAAAATGACAAAATGAACGATTTAGGGCAATATTTGATCAAATAAATACGATTTAGGGCTTAAATGACCACACAAAACTTACTAAATGACTAAAAACTTATAAAACTAGGCTAATTATGATTACCTAACCTGAATTGAGTCAAAATAACACCTAAAAAGCATTTTTATCAAATTAAGCTGCTATTAAAAGACTTTGAACTTTAAAACTTTGAAAACATAACAAATACCTATGAAACTTAATAAAACTGCTTAAAATTACTTCTAAACTATTACTAGGACTGGATTAAAGCTGAATGAAATTAACTTAATGATCTAAACAAGTTAAAACATACAAACACTATTTCTAAATCCTAAATCCAAACACTCTTATAAAACTGAATCTAAGCTTTTTAAACTGATTTAAACTATGAAACTCATGTTTTTATTGAAAACAGATTAACAATAAGTGTATTGAAAGGTTTTTAAACAAAAGTTTATAAGAAATAAACACTTAACCAATAAACAAAGCTTATTGGCTATTTTGACAGTTAAAACACTTATAAGAACAAATAACTTCTAAACTATGAAATAAGCAACTTGAATGATAGATCTAACACAAATAAGCATATAACAGACAAATAAAGCAATAATAAGCATTAATAAGTAGATATAAGCAATAAGCAGTTTTAAGCTATAAATGAAAACTTAGGAATTTTACCTTGATTCTAGCTCAAACAAGGATCAAATAAGCTCGAGGAGCTACTTCATAAGCTCCAGCTTATCAAATGATAAGCTGGTAAGACCTTATAAACCCTTCCATTTTTGGCTTATCTTCCAAACTGCTTATATTTTACTTGGAACTGAATTTCTAAACAAAACTGTTTTCAAATTTAAACAAAAGCTACTCAATACTCAAACAAGCTATTGAATAGCTTATTTGAGCATAAGTGAAGGTAATAGAGCTTATTAACAGCTTATTTCAACCATAAAAAAAAAAGAGTAAACTGCAAAATACATCCATGTGGTTTACACCTTTTGGCACTTTACATCCCTGTCAGAAACTATTGGCAATATACATCCCCCGTTAGGCAAACGTTTGCCACATTACATCCCTGAGTTGGATGGGCGTTATCTTTCTCCGTTAAGTGTTTGCATCGTTAGTCCTTCTGTTAAAATGTATGCACCGTTAGTCCTATGGGTTAAGTCTATTTGCACCGTTAGTCCTTCGTTACGTTTTCGTCTAGTTTTTTACGTTTTCGTCCGGTTTTTTGCGTTTTCGTCCGGTTTCTTACGTTTTCGTCTGTTTTTTTACGTTTTCGTCCGATTTTTTACGTTTTCGTCCGATTTTTTACGTTTTCGTCTATTTTTTTACGTTTTTGTCCGATTTTTTTCGTTTTCGTCCGATTTTTTTTCGTTTTCGTCCGATTTTTTTACGTTTTTGTATGTTTTTTACGTTTTCGTCCGATTTTTTACGTTTTCGTTTTTTTTTAAGTTTTCGTCTGATTTTCTACGTTTTCGTCTATTTTTTTTACATTTTCGTTCGATTTTTTACGATTTTGTCTGTTTTTTTACGTTTTTGTTCGATTTTTTTCGTTTTCGTCCGATTTTTTTCGTTTTCGTCCATTTTTTTACGTTTTCGTTCGGTTTTTTTACGTTTTCGTCCGATTTTTTTACGTTTTCGTCTGTTTTTTTACGTTTTCGTCTGATTTTTTACGTTTTCGTTTGTTTTTTACGTTTTCATCTGATTTTTTACATTTTCGTCTGTTTTTTTAAATTTTCATCCATTTTTTACGTTTTCGTCTGTTTTTTTACGTTTTCGTCTGATTTTTTACGATTTCGTCTGTTTTTTGCGTTTTTGTTCGATTTTTTTTGTTTTCGTCCGATTTTTTTCGTTTTCGTCCATTTTTTTACGTTTTCGTCTGATTTTTTACGTTTTCGTCCTTTTTTTTTGTTTTTGTCCTTTTTTTTTATGTTTTCGTCTGTTTTTTTAACGTTTTCGTCCATTTTTTTTACGTTTTGTTTTTTTTTTTACGTTTTCTTCCGATTTTTTTCGTAAAAAAATAGACGAAAACGTAAAAAAATAGATGAAAACGAAAAAAATCAGACAAAAACGTAAAAAAACAGAACAAAACGTAAAAAAAAGGGACGAAAACGTAAAAAAAACAGATGAAAACAAAAAAAATCGGACAAAAACGTAAAAAAACAGAACAAAACTTAAAAAAAGGACGAAAACGTAAAAAAACAGACGAAAACGTAAAAAAACAGAAGAAAACGTAAAAAAAGGGACAAAAACGAAAAAAATGGACGAAAACGTAAAAAGACAGACGAAAACGTAAAAAATCAGACGAAAACGTAAAAAACCAGACGAAAACGTAAAAAAATGGACGAAAACGAAAAAAATGGATGAAAACGTAAAAAAACAGACAAAAATGTAAAAAATTGGACGAAAACGTAAAAAAACAGATGAAAACTTAAAAAAATGGACTAAAACGTAAAAAATCCGACGAAAACGTAAAAAAACAGACGAAAACGTAAAAAAGGGGACAAAAACGAAAAAAAATGGACAAAAACGTAAAAAAATGGATGAAAACGTAAAAAATCGGACGAAAACGTAAAAAAAACAGACGAAAACGTAAAAAAATAGACGAAAACGAAAAAAATGGAAGAAAACGTAAAAAAACAGACAAAAATGAAAAAAAATCGGTCGAAAACGTAAAAAAACAGACGAAAACTTAAAAAAATGGACGAAAACGTAAAAAATCCGACGAAAACGTAAAAAAAACAGACGAAAACGTAAAAAAAGGGACAAAAACGTAAAAAAATGGATGAAAACGTAAAAAAAACAGACGAAAATGTAAAAAATCAGACAAAAACGTAAAAAAACAGACGAAAACGTAAAAAAAATCGGACGAAAATGTAAAAAATCAGACGAAAACGTAAAAAACAGACGAAAACGTAAAAAAATCGGACGAAAACGAAAAAAATCTTACAAAAACGTAAAAAAAACAGACGAAAACGTAAAAAATCAGACGAAAACTTAATAAATCGGACGAAAACGTAAAAAAAACAGACGAAAATGTAAAAAATCAGACGAAAACGTAAAAAAAACAGACGAAAACGTAAAAAAATCGGACGAAAATGTAAAAAATCAGACGAAAACGTAAAAAACAGACGAAAACGTAAATAATCGGACGAAAACGAAAAAAATCGGACGAAAACGAAAAAAATCGGACAAAAACGTAAAAAAAACAGACGAAAACGTAAAAAATCGGACGAAAACGTAAAAAATCAGACGAAAACGTAAAAAAACAGACGAAAACGTAAAAAACCGGACGAAAACGTAAAAAACTTGACTAAAACGTAACGAAGGACTAACGGTGCAAATAGACTTAGCCCATAGGACTAACGGTGCAAACATTTTAACAGAAGGACTAACGATGCAAACACTTAACGGAGAAAGATAACGCCCATCCAACTCAGGGATGTAATGTGGCAAACGTTTGCCTAACAGGGGATGTATATTGCCAATAGTTTCTGACAGGGATGTAAAGTGCCAAAAGGTGTAAACCACAGGGATGTATTTTGCAGTTTACTCAAAAAAAAAATTATAAAAGCATTAAGTAAATTTGAAACACAATTTAAGGTAAACTGAACTTTTTATTAAAACTTAAAAGGATTACAATACTTGGAAAGGAAATTACAATATTAAAAAGCAATTAAAAATACAGTGAGCAGTAAATAAGCTAAAAACTAAAACGTGTAAAAAAAAAAGGATCCTCTTGTGAGGTGAGGAGGGATCCTTTTATAGGCCTTGGAGGATGCTTCTAGGGTTTCTGGGAGCTTCTTCATCAATCAATCTCAGCCTTCGAGCCATTTCCCATCAATATCCATCCTCGGATCATGTGCCACCAATCGGATTCCATAGAATTGCCAAGGTGGACAAATATGGTGTCATTCCTCCTGACATGTCAGATGTGTCAACCTTCTAGAAGGGGTGAATGATCATTTAAGGTGAGTTAATTGATGGATGTGAGGGCTGGGTAAAATTGGGAAGACGATGAACAGTACAAAATTGATTCACCCGCCCTTTATTTGTTGACCCGGGTTTTAAAAGGTTTGACTTGGGTTAAAAGGAATGGGCTGGTCGGGTTTTGGTTTTGGACTCGGTTTTGTTTATTTATTTTGGGCTTGGCTGAATTTAAGGATTAAATTTAAAAGGTTTAACACCGTTAGGCTAGGGACTAGTTTTGCAATGGATAAGGACTATTGGTGCAAAGCTTTTTAGGGACTTAAGGTGAAATGGATTTTAACAATAGGGTTAAGTTTGGTATTTTTAGGTTAAAGCTTGATACAAAATGTAGAAATCCATCCCCGGCTCCGGCTTTTCACGCTCTTTCCAATCCCGTGCTCGTTTTTTTCCATTTTGTCTCTCCTTTTTTCCTTTTCTCATATCATTTACCTGCACATACACAAACATAAAAACAAGCATATATATGACATTTATGGTCAGTTTTTGATCTTTTGAGTCCGTTTTTGATAAAGAAAAGATATGTGATTTAACACATACCAGACAACATTTATGGCAAGACATAACAACATATTATTAACTTAACATTTTCTCTCTATATATAGTAGAGTTATAGGTAATACTAATTAAGACTCGGATTATATTAACAATTATACTATTTTTGTTTTAAAAAATTTAATTAAAATTATACACTTTTTATATATGACAGAGATAGAGATAATTTTAATCATTTTATCGAACATAGTTAATGGTCCAATAATCTCAAGCCCACATCCCATCCCAAATGCTAGGTTTACTTATCAATATTTTTTATATTTATTTATTTCAAATGATTAAAACGTAAATCAGTATTTTGCAGTGTTTTTTCTGTTCTTGATATTTAGTTTTAAACTTTGTTAACAAAAACAAAATACATTTACATCTTAAATTAAATTTTACATTAATGAATTTTGACATAAATATGAAACGAAGTTTACCAATGAGAAAATTATCTAAATGCGATCAAAAAACAAGGTTAATATCACAATACTTTTCCATATGATTTTACCAAAAATATAGAAAGTGTTTGATAGTTTAGTTAGATTTTACATTTTTGCATTTATTACATTTAACCATTACTAATAAAATTGGTTTCAAGTATCATCACGTTATAATGTTAAATTTTATATTCTCGATTTTCGATACGTATCTGTTAAGTGTATGCTTAATTTTCAAACGCTGTTACATGTCTTTATTACATATCTCAACTTTAGTATAGCATATAACATAGAAATTAATACATATTTATTTTTAGACATTCTTTTTGTAACAAAAACATAATGATATTAATGTTAACATAATGACATTAATTTTAACTTATAGATAAGGGTAAGATAAATGCTAAATTTCATTATTCCAATTACCATAACATTTCTTTGTTCTTGCTTCCACATTAATGTTAATACATTAATTGAAAATACATTCATTTAATTGAAAGATTTCAAAATGCACAACCTTTTCACGTCATAAAACCAAAAAAGAAAAAACAAATAATATTCACATTTTTTTTTTCACTTAATGATGGAAAAAATAATATTTTCTCTGTGTTTTATAAGTATCTTATTATGTTGTAGTTTTTGCTCCATTTATGCTCAGGTAAAATTAAACTTTGCAATTCACGAGTGCATGCTTATAGTGAACATATTTCATTCCAAGCTAGTACTAATACTTGAATCTGTTTGATTAACACATTTTATTTTTTACTGTAATGATTACTAAATAGGATCAATGGTGGTGTGTCTCTGAGGCCCACACTCCAGACTCGAAGCTGCAACAAGTTCTTGACAATGTCTGTGCTAGACTTAACTGTACGGAGATCTTGCTAGGTGGTTCGTGTTATTCGCCTAACAATTATATGAACCATGGATCTTACGCTATTGATCTTGATTATCGAGTTAATGGGGTGTGTGATGGAAGTTACACTAAGTTTACTCCCATTGATCCTTGTAAGTTGCTTTTTATTTGGACGACAATTGTGGCTACATGGCCCTTAACCCAGAAGGCGTAGCGAGCCCACACAACCAGGTTAGGTCCAGCCCAGAAGGCAATGACACCCTTCCCTCTACACACGCTGGAAGAAACCCCTATCGCCCTAGACAAGACTCGAACTTGAGACCTTGCCTAAGAGGGTAAAACCTCCATACCGCTAGACCAGAGGCCCGTTGGTTGCTTTTAGTTTGGATCTTGGCTCGTCATCTTCATTTTGCACATAACATTCATGCGTTGGTCAATTTCTTGTACTTGAACATATATAAAAAAGTTAACTAATACCGATTTTGTTTCTTGATGCAGCTTTCGGGATATGTGTCTACCCATAAAAGGTGAAAAGCTTTAAGGTGTTTCAGTTCTTTTACGAAGGGATGAACTTATCTAGTTTGTAACGGAAGATGTAATAATATAATTTAGTTTATAAAAATATAATATTTGATCAGGTTTTGCTTGTGGTTTCTTTTTTTAATATACAATAGATATACTACTGATTATACTTCGCACACGCACAAGTTTTATTTTAATTTTTTTCTGAAAGTTTTATTAATATGTAGTTTCTTAAGTGTATTTATTTTCATATCATTGTAACTTGTGCTTTCATGATATTTATTTTCCTCTTAATAATAATTTTAGTTGTATTAGTTTTAACCACGTGCATACGTTTCTATAAACTTATTTAAAACATTCATATAGTTAAAATATCCATATACGCACGAGTTTTTACATAAAATTTTCATTATGTATTAATATCGATTAACATACGTGCCTTATGTTTAACGAGGCATGCAGAACCCGTGCTACGCACAGGCTTTTAATCTAATTGTTAATTGCGCGTATTGTTTTTGTGTATTGTCGAGTGAATTTGTATTTTTAGTTTAGTATGTTGTATGAAACATTTTTATTTTGTTGTTTAAAAATATAAAAATGGTTGATATTGTTTTGGTTTTTTGGTCTTTATATTTTCTAAATGGGGTTGTCGTTATTAAATTGTCATACGCTTGATGTAATTTCCTTTGATTGTTTTGGCCTATTACGTAACCCAACAATAATTTTTCATTATATGATTTTTGCATGGTAATACGAAGCACACTGGCTTTTTCTTATTTGTTATAGTGTAATTTGCGTTAATTATTTTTTTTATTAGGTTTGTAAGTTATGATTGTATTACATCTGTTGTAAGTATGCCATTAGTTGTTTGGTGATTTTTATATTTAATATTTTTATAACATATTAGTATTTATTTATAAAGTTTATGATTAAAAACTAAAGTTAGCTTCATGTCATTTTATTGTACAACTAATTTCATTGGAAATTAACATTGAAGTCTAACTAATATTAATAAATTTTATCAATAAACTCAATTCCAAATAGCTAACCAAATGAATATTAATTAATACACTATTAATAATTCCTAAAACCTTTTGGACTCCACTATTATGTCTTAAACTTAATTTTTTTAATTTACAAATGGGTTCGAGCAAAAATTATGTACTTTTCCTTTTATATTCATTATTCAAGTTGCATGCTTACATATACTAATCACGCTAAAAAATATCATTTAACCATTTAAATGTTGCTTTACATATATGATCGTGCACATTTTCTTGAATCAATTCACACATGTGAGCTACATCAATAGAAAACACACATAAATTACTTGTATATGAAAATGCATTAACATAATACATATATTTATATATATTACATTAGGTTAAATTATCAATTATTCTTGCAACCTTTTCAACTTCATCTCAATCAATAACCAACTTTTAATTCTCTACTGATTACTAAATATCATGTGATCAATTCCGGCAAGCCTTGCACTTCCATCTTGATGTTGTATATACTTCACATTAAATGCACTGGTTTTGTTTTTCGATAAAAGTTTGAACTTTTGCTTATGTTTAAAACTCAACTTTTTTATTTGATATTATAATTTACAAATGGCTTTAAGTCAAAATTATGTATTTTTTCCTTTCTATTCGTTACTCAATGTGATATTTTTAATATGTTGTATTTTGCTATTATGGCAAACTCATTTAATGGGCGTCAATATTGGTTTCTTACTAATGATTCTACATATAGAAAAAGAAAACACTTTGCGATGCGCGAACCTTCTTCTTTTCAATAATAATTCAATTGCACACAATAAATTCATTCTAATATTTCTCAAAGAGCATTCGAAAGCAACTACTTACATAAACTAATCACACTAAAAAGTATCATTTAACCATTTAAATGTTGCTTTACATACATGCTCGTGTACATTTTCTTGAATCAATTCGCACATGTGAGCTACATCAATAGAAAACGCACATAAATTACTTGTATATGAAAATGCATTAACATAATACATATATCTATATATATGCTTATCTATAACGATCACCTAAATATGTATGAAACAAAGAAAATAGTTGGTATCCCAGTCTTTGGTTCCATTTATCTGAGCATGCATTATCTTGTG
This sequence comes from Artemisia tridentata subsp. tridentata, assembly GCA_021014915.2. Taxonomy (NCBI): domain Eukaryota; kingdom Viridiplantae; phylum Streptophyta; class Magnoliopsida; order Asterales; family Asteraceae; genus Artemisia; species Artemisia tridentata. Next base: position 491,052,760 of record CP139509.1, on the reverse strand, counting down.
TGAGTTGCATGGTACTTGCGTATGATAACTAAATTAAGAAAAAAAGAAGGCCGGGTTAATTACAAAGATCTAAAAGATGTGTGAATCATGTCCTAAATGTTGCAAAAGAGAATTTACATACCGCTACCAACAATCAAAGATCTAAAAGATGTGTGAATCTGTACATACTAAATGTGATTTTGGCCGGTTTATATAGGCATGAATTAGGTTATATCATTAATTATTCTTGCAACCTTTCGCAACCCTTGCACTTCATCTAGCCGACTTTAATTCTATACTAAATGCCATGTGATCGATTCGGGCAACCCTTGCACTTCATCTCCTTTCATGATTGTATAGTTATTATGAGGTTGCATTGAATTTCGAGTATTAGCTATCTTGTACTATATGCAATGGGACTCCATCTTGAGTATCTTGATTACTCCACATTAAAATGAATTCGATACAAAAAATGGAGCCTAAGATTACCCCTTCCCACTAATTACGACACATTCTCACTTTCATGTCCCTACAAACATTCCAAAACTCATCTTTTCATTAATAACAACATCAAATTTTATACATATTTGTAAGATCAAAATTAAAACAAATAATTTGTGAACTTCAATTAATACCATATAGTAACCATTGGTAAAGAGACCCTCAAATCCCTATAAAATAACGTAGATTAAAATAAATTCTCAAAATATTAATTTTGTCTAGTTATACTTTCCATCAATTCAACTTTGATTTTGTATTATTTCTAATGTCATGGGGTGGATACATTGCAACCTCTTAAACTGCTTAAGTAGAAGGAAAAATAAAATAAAAGCAAGATTCAAGCCACCATTAATATTCATCAAAGCTTTGTCACACTAATTATAAACCTTGTTTACATATGATTTTCATTATCTTGCATGCCTAATTTTTTGACAGTTCTTTCATAAATGTGTAGATATTATCCACTCCGTCTCCATCTTCCACTTTGTTTTGTTTATCAAGGTCTTGATATATCCCCGTTAGCGTCACTAACCACTTATCAATACCTGCAAGAATAACATTAATAAACTACTAACCAACCCAAAATTTTAAAATAGGTTAGCAGATCTAACCCTCGGTTCCTTCTCAAGCAACAACACATCCATTTGTCTTCCATAAACTTCAAAGCTGGACTATCAACCGACTTCACATGCAAGCAAGTTAACCATTTGCTTACCTTTGCACGTATACCCCCTTGCGTTAATCAAGTCAATATTTCTACATGAACCATTGCACGTAACATTAATATGGATAGTACACTTTCATTGGACGGAGAAATTTTACATTAACCAACTAAATTCAATTCCATAGGTGAGAAGCTACACCAAAAAGAACTTTATCACACTATAAGAAAAAATATGGAAAAACTATTGACTGAAAAATATGATCATGTCAATATCTATTTCAAAACTATTTATCTAATTAGCAAGCTTGTTAATTCACAGATCTTGAGCCATAAAAACAGATGGGGTACATACCAAGGTTACGGTTATTGATGCCAATGAGTTCAATGCCATCAATTGCAAGCATGCGATCCATTTCATTCTCATCATGTGCCTAGAAACAAAAAGTAGAGATGAAAAGGAAATTGGTTAGTTGGTGTTGCACTGAATTTACACACAAACAATAATAAACTAACAACAAACATGTGATTCATAAAAAATCATCAAACTACACACAAATTAAAGTTTTACACACACACACACACACATCAGTAACAAAGACCAAATGGTGTTATTTATTGTATTCAATGATGGTGGTTCAAGGGTTTGTACATTTATTTGAAGGCAAATGAAAGGAGCAAATGATTAAATGAAAATAAAGGCTAGCAACACTTCGTATGGTTTCAATCATTTACATTTGAAACACTAAATATAGCTCATATGTACTTACCACTTAAGCATGAACATTAAATCAAGGTACTTACGCATGAAGCCTCCGCACAATGAAACTCTATTTTCTGTATTTAATTCCGAGCATTAGGTAACTTGTACTCTATGCAATCTTGACGCCTCCACAATAAATTAGAGGGCCTAATCTTATAGTATTATAGATATTTATTTCCCTGTTAATAATAATGTTAGCCGTATTTAATTTATAAACCTGTGTACGCACGGGTTAAACTCACAAATAGGAATAACATAAGTTATTGAAAATGGGTAGTAAAAAATAAAAAATAAAATAAAAATAAAATAATTTTTTTTCTTCGGGATATCCTTACTTAAACTCATAAAGAGAAATAACATGAGTGACTCATATATATACAATCTCTCGTATTCATTTAATCTCGCGTTTATACATTAATTTAATATCACAATAACTTTGTCATATATATAATCTCGCGTATATACATTAATTTATTTTATAATGATAATGATAAGGTTCATATTGTCCGCTCTTCGCAACGAGATAAAATTCTTATTCTTATCAAGTTTATTTCTTCGATTTTAACTCATAGAAGTCTTTCGAGCTCAACTTTTTCATATTGAATACGGCGTAAATGTATAATTGTATGTCTTGTAATATGTGTTTGATTGTACAAAAAGATGCACATACCAGGCCGTCAATGGTGATTGACGGAATTAGGGGTGATGGTGGTGATGTCGAGTGCAAGATAACCTGAAAATAAGAAATAGAAGACACTACGTTAGACGGAACGCGGGGGGAAGCCCCCGCTAACCGCCTCTGGTGTGAGAATCAGTCATAGTGATTATGTCATGAAAGTATTGAGGTGGAGAAGTTGATATCTCCTAGGTTGAGTTAGGTTGCATACCTCTGTGATGACTTCCTTATTTATAGGCATAATAATCTGACAGAGCAGTTACAGAGGATGTGTGGAGGCAGTTACAGAGATCATGGCTGAAATCATGGCTATTGACCAGATCTTCTTTGACCAGTTCTGTTTGACCTTTAGGCTTCAACTTTGTCAGAGGTGAGGCTCCGAACATTGACGGAGGCCTTCTGAACCTCGACAGAGGTTAGACACTATGAGTGCTTTGGGTGAAGATTGGCGGATTCCCTTGCGGTATCCATTGTGAATGACTTTACGCCAACTTTATGTGTAGGACGTGTAACACCCCCAATTTCGTGATACGCAGCAGAATTCAAACTGGGTGTTACTCGACGGCACAACAGTCATAACAATAGAAAACGAACTCTAATGAAGTCGTTTTAAAAGATTTATCATTCGATTTATATGAATATCAGAGTTTACAAAATGAGGTCCCAGATGGTTCCATGTTTAGAAAAATACATCAAATGAGTTTTCGAATGATAATAAAATTTATAGCCCTCTTGAGTATCCGTGCTTCTCCGTGCCAGCCTCGATCATTATGCACCTGAAATACATGCTTAAACTGTCAACACAAAGGTTGAGTGGAATTCATAGGTTTAGTTAAATCGTTTGAACACAATAATCGTAACGTGAGGTAATTAATCTCACATTCATAGATAGAAAACAAAACAGTTATTATTTCACTAAGCTCATGCAACCAAAACATTAACATCGAACCAACAAAATTGGTATTGTAGAAGCCCTTCCAAGATAATTTTGCCATTATACCTCTAGTTCTCAAATATAGTGCGTTTGTTTGAACTCGTGGTTGTTCAACACAAACGGGATTCGTCAATCCCAATAGGCCTACTCACAATATTCGCGCTCACTCGCAAGTGACTAATGGTTCATGATATAGGGACTTTGAACATGGCAATCGTTACTTAGTGACAATAAAACATAGTCGGGTAGCATACAGTAGAAAGCATTGTGTTCGAGTAGAAAAATAGTAGCATGTATTCCCCCCTACGGGTTTGTAAAATAGTTAAACAATAGAAAGTAGGGCTACGAACTCACCTCAGAGTAAATGATGTTACGGATATAATGAAATCGCTGAATAAGCCGGGAGAATCTCTACGAGCAACCTAGAAATATGATATCGTGTCTTAGGTTGGAATAATGTCTAAGAATACAAAGACGTACATGTATATGTCTTGCATATGGTTTATGAAACATGATTTGTTTGTATATCTCGTACTACCGTTCGGGCCATCGTAATTCAGAGGTCATGTAGTAAACGTTCGAGGAGCTAGGACACTTTAATTCGTAAATCCAGCAACTCGTCGATCCGTTTACCCAAATGAACCCCTCACACAAAGTTCCCTAGTGTTGTAGTATTTGATAGAAAATGTATTTTGCTTACTTGATTATATGATATATTAAGAGTTTATAAAACACTAAATAATCAAATAAAAGTTCATAAGTATTTAATGTTCATAAATACTTACCTGAATATAGAATGCTTGAGTATTATAGAAAAAGGGAATATAAGCGGAGCTTCGACGTGAAATTTGCAATCTTCATAAACCTGAGGCTACTTGAAGATTATAACAACGCCTTCTTAAAAACCCGAAGCTATTTGAAGATAATAACAAAGTCTTTTTGGAGACTTGAAGTTATTTGAAGATTATAACGACGCCTTTCTTGAAAACTCGAAGCAAAGTAGATCAAAATCTAGCTTTTGCTCAAGAACGCTTGCACGTTCTTGAAAGAAACTTGCTAAGATAGCTAAGAATCGCCTTGGGTTTAAGGACTTTAGAGATAAAGAGAGGGTGGTGCAAGAAATAATGAAGGCTTATGCCTCCTATTTATAGGAAAATTTCCACCGAGGACTAATTGTGTAACTTTTCTGCTTTTCGTGTTCGGGTCTTGTTTAGGCTAGCAAACGTTTGATTCAAGTCACGAAAATTACGCCGTTGAGTTTAGAATAGTTTTTCCAACAAAATGAGTATATAAAATGAGAAATATTTTACAGGGGTCATTATTGTAACTTTTGTGTTATTATGGTTCGGGACTCATTTAGGCTCGATAACGATCGATTTAGGACACGAAATTAGTACCATTGTATTTAGAATAATTTTTCCAAGAGAAATGGGTATTTACACGACTAGTGAATTTCTGAAAATATCTAGATATTTTAGATTGAATGATTATCTTGACTTACGGAGTGAGTTTTGGTTCCGTTAATCGCTAACTGTAAACCGTTAAGTCACGAAACGTAAAACCGGGTATCGTAAAAATACGAAACTTGAAAGAATGATTAAACTTGTCAATATACTCCATAATAAAATATAAAATGAGTGGTAAGTTCCATCGGGTTGCTTAAATGCTGATAACGCTGAAAACACGGGTCTAAAACGCGTAATACGCAAAATGTACGAAAGTTGCGTAAAACTGAGAAAAGTAAGATGTAACTTTTCTAATATGTTGATAATGAACTTAAAAGACTTAAAATGTCTAGGCTAGGCTTAGTCTAGTGTCGGTTGGTGTTAAACGTTCTTTAGACGTAAAACCGTAAGTGTTAAAAATCAAGGAATGATTTATATAATCAAGGAATGATTTTTGGTCAAAGGAGGAGGGAAAATATGTTGACTTTTCCAATAATATAAAAGATTCTAATCGTCTTAGAATATGTGGTGCAGGTAAAGGCTAAGGTTGTGGATAAGTAAAAGTGCTTAAAACGCAATTCTAGTTCTGTAAGACACGAGGCTTATTTGGTGACATTTTAACTTAGAATATTTAATCTCTAAAAATTTCGCAATTAATTGTGAGTATTCTAAACATTAATCTGATGCAAGGAAAATTGTCGCAGTTGGTTTTCGTTATGCGCAGGATGTTTAAACGACGTTTAACCCAAACGTATAGTTTCTTAATAACTTCTGCGAAAATGACCCGACAAGCGTCAAACTTTTATTTTGTCATAGAAATGATTTATCTCATGAGAATATGAAATAAAAATTTCGGAAATGAATAGTGAAAGTGAAATTTTTCGGGAATAGAAATCAACCTGAAAATGCGGATTGTTACAGTCTCCACCCCTTAAGAGAGCTCCGTCCTGGAGATCAATTTGTGTTAGGAGTAGAAGCATTGTTGGTAAAAAGATGTGGGTATTTCTGACGTATCTGGTCCTCTTGGTTACTGACTATATCCTTATAAGGTTCTTCCTCATTTGTCATAATCAAGTGCTTCAAGATAGGCATCATTGAGTTCAGGAAGAAATGGTAAGTGAGCGAGCATAGCGGGAATGTGATCGGGTGATGGAGGTACAGATATGATGTCAACAATAAGGATATAAGTGAAAAGTTTGTTTTTCATAAAACATACAAGTGACTGCTCCCAACATAACATGACCCCTCCCTAATTAGACATAGGTAATTAAGCTATGTATAATTAAGGACCGATAATGTGATGTTCGGTTTAGTCAAGTAGTTTTATGATTCTTGGTGTTCAAAGTAGTTGGTGAGTACATGGTTTGAGAATAGGGGAGACGATTGTGCAACTCACAATGTCTTGGAAATAATAGAGACCATTGTGTAACTCACAATGTCTTGGAAATAATGAAGACCATTGTGTAACTCACAAATGTCTTAGAAATAATGAAGACCATTGTGTAACTCACAAATGTTTTGGAAATAATGAAGACCATTGTGTAACTCACAATGTTTTGGAAATAATAGGGAGATCATTGTAATCAGTTGCAATGTCTTGAGAAAGTTTCCACTGCAAAGGCATTGTAAATCCACTCAGTCCCAAGTCCCGCCCATACAAGACTTGTAACCTGTGTGTTTACAACCCATTGCTAATATATGAGTAGGTACATGATTGAAGAAATGTGGTTGTGCCATAATGCCCTAGAATAGGCATACGTAGATATATTTAGTACATCGTTCATATAAAATGATCGAAAGTGTGTCGAGTGTGTATATATCAATATACTAGATATTCGTGTAGCATAACATGCCTAAAAGTCACATAATCGTCTGGAGGATGGAAGGCACGACGAACGGAAGGCTATAAAACGTTTTTGTGGAAAAGCAGTTATAGTTTAGGTCTCAATTAGACCCGTTTCTCTATAACTATAAGCTCTGATACCAATCTGTAACACCCCCAATTTCGTGATACGCAGCAGAATTCAAACTGGGTGTTACTCGACGGCACAACAGTCATAACAATAGAAAACGAACTCTAATGAAGTCGTTTTAAAAGATTTATCATTCGATTTATATGAATATCAGAGTTTACAAAATGAGGTCCCAGATGGTTCCATGTTTAGAAAAATACATCAAATGAGTTTTCGAATGATAATAAAATTTATAGCCCTCTTGAGTATCCGTGCTTCTCCGTGCCAGCCTCGATCATTATGCACCTGAAATACATGCTTAAACTGTCAACACAAAGGTTGAGTGGAATTCGTAGGTTTAGTTAAATCGTTTGAACACAATAATCGTAACCTGAGGTAATTAATCTCACATTCATAGATAGAAAACAAAACAGTTATTATTTCACTAAGCTCATGCAACCAAAACATTAACATCGAACCAACAAAATTGGTATTGTAGAAGCCCTTCCAAGATAATTTTGCCATTATACCTCTAGTTCTCAAATATAGTGCGTTTGTTTGAACTCGTGGTTGTTCAACATAAACGGGATTCGTCAATCCCAATAGGCCTACTCACAATATTCGCGCTCACTCGCAAGAGACTAATGGTTCATGATATAGGGACTTTGAACATGGCAATCGTTACTTAGTGACAATAAAACATAGTCGGGTAGCATACAGTAGAAAGCATTGTGTTCGAGTAGAAAAATAGTAGCATGTATTCCCCCCTACGGGTTTGTAAAATAGTTAAACAATAGAAAGTAGGGCTACGAACTCACCTCAGAGTAAATGATGTTACGGATATAATGAAATCGCTGAATAAGCCGGGAGAATCTCTACGAGCAACCTAGAAATATGATATCGTGTCTTAGGTTGGAATAATGTCTAAGAATACAAAGACGTACATGTATATGTCTTGCATATGGTTTATGAAACATGATTTGTTTGTATATCTCGTACTACCGTTCGGGCCATCGTAATTCAGAGGTCATGTAGTAAACGTTCGAGGAGCTAGGATACTTTAATTCGTAAATCCAGCAACTCGTCGATCCGTTTACCCAAATGAACCCCTCACACAAAGTTCCCTAGTGTTGTAGTATTTGATAGAAAATGTATTTTGCTTACTTGATTATATGATATATTAAGAGTTTATAAAACACTAAATAATCAAATAAAAGTTCATAAGTATTTAATGTTCATAAATACTTACCTGAATATAGAATGCTTGAGTATTATAGAAAAATGGAATATAAGCGGAGCTTCGACGTGAAATTTGCAATCTTCATAAACCTGAGGCTACTTGAAGATTATAACAACGCCTTCTTAAAAACCCGAAGCTATTTGAAGATAATAACAAAGTCTTTTTGGAGACTTGAAGTTATTTGAAGATTATAACGACGCCTTTCTTGAAAACTCGAAGCAAAGTAGATCAAAATCTAGCTTTTGCTCAAGAACGCTTGCACGTTCTTGAAAGAAACTTGCTAAGATAGCTAAGAATCGCCTTGGGTTTAAGGACTTTAGAGATAAAGAGAGGGTGGTGCAAGAAATAATGAAGGCTTATGCCTCCTATTTATAGGAAAATTTCCACCGAGGACTAATTGTGTAACTTTTCTGCTTTTCGTGTTCGGGTCTTGTTTAGGCTAGCAAACGTTTGATTCAAGTCACGAAAATTACGCCGTTGAGTTTAGAATAGTTTTTCCAACAAAATGAGTATATAAAATGAGAAATATTTTACAGGGGTCATTATTGTAACTTTTGTGTTATTATGGTTCGGGACTCATTTAGGCTCGATAACGATCGATTTAGGACACGAAATTAGTACCATTGTATTTAGAATAATTTTTCCAAGAGAAATGGGTATTTACACGACTAGTGAATTTCTGAAAATATCTAGATATTTTTTGAGAAAATATCTAGATATTTTAGGGAAAATATCTAGATATTTTAGATTGAATGATTATCTTGACTTACGGAGTGAGTTTTGGTTCCGTTAATCGCTAACTGTAAACTGTTAAGTCACGAAACGTAAAACCGGGTATCGTAAAAATACGAAACTTGAAAGAATGATTAAACTTGTCAATATACTCCATAATAAAATATAAAATGAGTGGTAAGTTTCATCGGGTTGCTTAAATGCTGATAACGCTGAAAACACGGGTCTAAAACGCGTAATACGCAAAATGTACGAAAGTTGCGTAAAACTGAGAAAAGTAAGATGTAACTTTTCTAATATGTTGATAATTGATGAACTCAAATAAGTACATTTTATTACTATCATTTATCCTATTAATTTGACTTGTTTTACTATATTATGTATGAGGATTGATACTTAATTGTTTACTTTTGTAATTCTCAGGTAAAAACAAGCATTTGGTGAAACTTAATGATTTTGGACTAATAATGGAGCAAAACATGCATAAAGTGAAAGTCTACTGACATGGACAAGATCAAGTCAATTCTGCTCCAGATGCGCCGCATCTCACTCTCGACATGCGCCGCATCTCTATCAAGATATCACCAGATACGATCCAAGATACAAGAGGACATGCGCCGCATCTAATAAAGAGTTACGCCGCATCTTCTGACGGTGTACGAATATTCCTGAATATTATAATCTTGGACCCCACGCGAAGTTAAGTACATGCGCCGCATCTACTTAGTAGATGCGCCGCATCTTCCCTCAGACAGAAACTATAAATACCCCGTAGACCAGACGAATTAAAGAGTTCCAAAACCCTAACACCGAAGACCGAACAGTAGGAACAAAGGACGAATTCAGTCAAGGAGGCAGCACAAGACACACCCAAATCAAAGATACAAGAGCTGTAAGAAGGTGCTGCATGCATTTAATTCATTAAGTAGTTTTGTTTTATTGTGTTAGCAAACTTTAATTCATCAGGATTGGTGGCTTGTGTAATGTGACAACGGAAAGATTGCACTCCCTTTAATACTTGCTTTCCCATCAATTAAAGTTTATATGTTGATGTCTTTGGTTACTACTTATTAGTGCATTGATAACCTCTGTGTTTATTAGTGGCTTGCGGGCATTTGACTGCGGGACATAATGTGGCTCCCACGGTTGTTTCTAAATTGATCACTTAGGAATAACTTTTAGACATAAGTAATCATTAAGGGTTTACTCGCCGATAAGAATAGGACCAACGAGAAAGGATTAACTACATACACTTCATATAAAGCTATCAATAAAACAAGTGACAATCTACTTAATTATAAGGACAACCCTCTTATTGTCTCGAGTATTTATCTGTGTACGTGTGTGCTACTTGCTGATTCGTGCCTATTGGTTTATTTTATTATTTTAATTGCAACAAATCGTGCCAGTCTCTCAGGCTGAAACCCCCTTGCGTTAGGATATTAAAATACTGATTAGAATAACTAGATAATACGTTCCACTCTTAGTGATCGACACTCTACTTACCATTATCTTCATACTGACCGGGTACACTGCTCGTTAGGTGTGTGTGTTATTGATAAGTCGGCTAAATATAAATTTAAAACTTGAGTAGGAATTAAAACTGCTAAACCGCAACGACACACGCAGCACATCAAGTTTTTGGTACAAATTTATTTAATATTATTAATCCCGTTACTAATAATCTTGCTAGTTTTCCTAAACAGGTTGCAAAACAAAAAGATGATGAGGTGAAATCTATTACACTACCTAATGAAGCACCTGTGATCAACCCGTATTTGGTGGAGCTCGAGGAAGAAATTGGTGATGAGCTCTTAAACATTGCTGTAATTGATGATGATGATGATTTCGACCCTATGAAGGTTATTGAGGAACTCGAACTTTTACTTGCCAAGGACCCTTTCTCGTCTTCTGCGGAAGTCAAGGGACGCCTTACTACCAAAGAAACTAACCAAGAAGAAAGGAGACTCATTTTTCCTCAACACACTACTCTTTCAGATGGAATGGTCAAGTCATCCAATTTATCAACCAAACCGGGTAAGAATAGGAAAGATGTACATCTATTGCCGAGGTATGATCTTTATTTATTTCTTCCATCTTTACTAGCGAATTTACACTCTTTTCGTGTTTATTGCTACTATCACCCACACTTAATCCCAAGTGGGGGGAACAACACCCTATTACACAGTAAATAAGGGTGGAGTCAGGCTCGTGACTCGAACAAAAACAAGCGCTTCGTGGGAGGCAACCCATGCTTATATTTTATTTTATTATTCTATTTTGTGTCGAGTCAGTCAGGCCCGCCGAGGATACGGCGCATCTCAATTCTGAGATGCGACGCATCTCCTGCAATGGTCATATCTTATTTTAATTTTTCTGCATTTTTTATTTTCGACTTTAAAACTATTTATCAGTTTATTTTTAATGCGGCGCATCCCTGGTTAAGGATGCGGCGCATCTTTATTCTGATCCGTATTTATTCCAGGCTCGATACGGCGTATCTTCTTCAATAAGATACGGCGCATCGACTGACCTGATGATTTTCAGTTTTAATTTTTAAGTTTTATTTTTCCTAACTACTAATGTATTATGCAAGTTTGAACCTTTCTTATCTTAGGTGTGTTTTAAAGTGTTGGTGGTATTATAGTTTCCTGGATTTCCTGTGGATACATCAAGTATGAAGCTTTAACGTTCTAATCCACAAGAAGTTGATTTTTGCTTTTATACTAATGGAGGATCATACCGAGCAAATCTCAGGGGAGTTTTTCCGTTCTAATTCTTTTATTTTCCAGTTTTTAACCTTTTATACAAACAACGAGGACGTTGTTTAACTTAAGTGGGGGGATTGGAGAATTAGAACACTTAACACTTACTTGTCCTAAACTTTTTCAAAAATTATGCTTAAAATGTGCTTAATATATCAAACTTAAAAATTTTTTAGCATGTTTTTGTTTAAGATCTAAGTTACATAACTGCACACATGACGTTATTTTCAAAAATTGTGATTTTTCAAAATTCACAAATCTATGAGTGTGCCGGTGACTTGTAAACTTTAGAACTTGGCTTGTATACTATTCGAGACCACCATAATGAGTATTATTTATATAATTGGAATGACTTGTCTAAATTGGTAAAATTCTAGGATTACACCCAAATAGCCTTTATATGTTATGTGTTATTAGCTAACTACACTGGTTAGTTAACCCCCGTATAAACCCTTTTGTTACTCTCATTTTTAGAGTAAGATACCCCTAGAAAAACACTCAGAGCCATTCCTTTCGTTTCTTACACCTATGTTTAAAATGTTTCGTTACACCCTTACACCTTAGCCTACCCTGTAGATTAGAATCCGTGGTTGGTTAATTGCTATAGGCAGAGTGTGTTTCCTTACATTACCTGTGTTCGCGTGCGTAATTCATTATCTATGGTTAGGTCGGGAAATTGCACAATGCAATTGGAGTGAAAGTAAATATTGTATATCTTTGAGTTTATTTTTCGTGTGTTTACTACTTTCACTATTACCATTATTTCTGAAGTATGAAAAGTATGAATAAAAATTATCCGGAAAGAAAGTTGTAGTGATGTGGTGAAATTTTACACATCTATGTTTATGTTTAAAGTTAAAAAAAAAAAAAAAAAAAAAAAATCGAAAAAAAATAAGGAAAAGAAAAAGAAAAAGAAAGAAAAGTTGGATGTTTATTTTAACCAACTTATGTAAAGTTATGTAAGTGGTCGATATCACCACTATTTGTTGTATTATATCTATGGATTGAATGGGAATTGGCAGTTATGGGAACGCCAGTTAAGGTTTATTCTTTGATTAAGATTTTGTTGAGTATAATTCGTGTCTACCTAAAGCGTGTGTTTCAAGTGTTAAAGCGTGAGTTATTCAATGATATGAGTCTTATTCATGGGATGGTTGGGATAGTGATTAACCACACTTAGGATTTTAATTTATTTGTTTTGTTTATTTTTATTTTTTACACCAATTTATATCCCAAATGTTATCCATGCCCTTTATTATTCTTTATCCAACCGAACCTTTGATTTATTGAGATTAGGGATTTGAGCAATCTTAAGTATCGTAGTCGTGGATTCGGCTATGTATTTATGATTTTGTCGCCCTTTTTGATATATTATTATTGGTGAAGTTTGGACCTATCTTTAGCTATTCGAGTTAAGGATTTGAGCAATTGCAAGTATCGTGTTCGTGGATTCGATCATGTATTTGTGATTTTGTCGCCTTTTCTGGAATTTGAGATCGATAGTGAAAGAGAATAATTAACCCTTAAGCCTAAAAACCCTTTTTAACCGCTTTAGACTTGTTATTCCTTAGCTTTAGTGGTGGAGATGTGTATACTTGCCAAGCTTATGATAGAATATTCGTCGCGACTGGACAGTTAAACGATTAGATTTGCTTTTATCGACTTATTTTATTTTACTTCTAATTCGTTAAGTGTTTAGTTGTGTGATTATGAAATGAACGAATACATGCTTAAATATAAAAATAAATCCTAACATCTTTTAGGATACATTTTCATAAAAGAAATTCTAAGGTTTACTTGGGACAAGTAAAGTTCAAGTGGGGGGATATTTGATGAACTCAAATAAGTACATTTTATTACTATCATTTATCCTATTAATTTGACTTGTTTTACTATATTATGTATGAGGATTGATACTTAATTGTTTACTTTTGTAATTCTCAGGTAAAAACAAGCATTTGGTGAAACTTAATGATTTTGGACTAATAATGGAGCAAAACGTGCATAAAGTGAAAGTCTACTAACATGGACAAGATCAAGTCAATTCTGCTCCAGATGCGCCGCATCTCACTCTCGACATGCGCCGCATCTCTATCAAGATATCACCAGATACGATCCAAGATACAAGAGGACATGCGCCGCATCTAATAAAGAGTTACGCCGCATCTTCTGACGGTGTACGAATATTCCTGAATATTATAATCTTGGACCCCACGCGAAGTTAAGTACATGCGCCGCATCTACTTAGTAGATGCGCCGCATCTTCCCTCAGACAGAAACTATAAATACCCCGTAGACCAGACGAATTAAAGAGTTCCAAAACCCTAACACCGAAGACCGAACAGTAGGAACAAAGGACGAATTCAGTCAAGGAGGCAGCACAAGACACACCCAAATCAAAGATACAAGAGCTGTAAGAAGGTGCTGCATGCATTTAATTCATTAAGTAGTTTTGTTTTATTGTGTTAGCAAACTTTAATTCATCAGGATTGGTGGCTTGTGTAATGTGACAACGGAAAGATTGCACTCCCTTTAATACTTGCTTTCCCATCAATTAAAGTTTATATGTTGATGTCTTTGGTTACTACTTATTAGTGCATTGATAACCTCTGTGTTTATTAGTGGCTTGCGGGCATTTGACTGCGGGACATAATGTGGCTCCCACGGTTGTTTCTAAATTGATCACTTAGGAATAACTTTTAGACATAAGTAATCATTAAGGGTTTACTCGCCGATAAGAATAGGACCAACGAGAAAGGATTAACTACATACATTTCATATAAAGCTATCAATAAAACAAGTGACAATCTACTTAATTATAAGGACAGCCCTCTTATTGTCTTGAGTATTTATCTGTGTACGTGTGTGCTACTTGCTGATTCGTGCCTATTGGTTTATTTTATTATTTTAATTGCAACAAATCGTGCCAGTCTCTCAGGCTGAAACCCCCTTGCGTTAGGATATTAAAATACTGATTAGAATAACTAGATAATACGTTCCACTCTTAGTGATCGACACTCTACTTACCATTATCTTCATACTGACCGGGTACACTGCTCGTTAGGTGTGTGTGTTATTGATAAGTCGGCTAAATATAAATTTAAAACTTGAGTAGGCATTAAAACTGCTAAACCGCAACGACACACGCAGCACATCAATAATGAACTTAAAAGACTTAAAATGTCTAGGCTAGGCTTAGTCTAGTGTCGGTTGGTGTTAAACGTTCTTTAGACGTAAAACCGTAAGTGTTAAAAATCAAGGAATGATTTATATAATCAAGGAATGATTTTTGGTCAAAGGAGGAGGGAAAATATGTTGACTTTTCCAATAATATAAAAGATTCTAATCGTCTTAGAATATGTGGTGCAGGTAAAGGCTAAGGTTGTGGATAAGTAAAAGTGCTTAAAACGCAATTCTAGTTCTGTAAGACACGAGGCTTATTTGGTGACATTTTAACTTAGAATTTTTAATCTCTAAAAATTCCGTAATTAATTGTGAGTATTCTAAACATTAATCTGATGCAAGGAAAATTGTCGCAGTTGGTTTTCGTTATGCGCAGGATGTTTAAACGACGTTTAACCCAAACGTATAGTTTCTTAATAACTTCTGCGAAAATGACCCGACAAGCGTCAAACTTTTATTTTGTCATAGAAATGATTTATCTCACGAGAATATGAAATAAAAATTTCAGAAATGAATAGTGAAAGTGAAATTTTTCGGGAATAGAAATTAACCTGAAAATGCGGATTGTTACAGGACGAAGGCGTAGGCTTCGTCCTTATGGAGAGTACATCATCACCCTTTGTACAAATGGTAAGCTACATACCAGAGTGACGGTAACGCTCTTTAGTAGAGCGGAGGGTACGTCATCAGTGTTCAATACAAATGATATTCAATATTCACTTGTTGTCGATAAATAAGTTACAACTGTTGGTACAAATCTTGGGCTCAATGCAAGACCTAGTTTAGGCTAGCTTTTGGCAGGGGCGGATCTTGTGCTAAGTTGTAACCACCCCTAATTTTCCGAATATATGTTATTTCGAGACTTTCCCTGTTTCTCCTAAACAGATACTTTCTGAACTCATTTAGTTTGAAAACGTGAAATTTATCTCGCGAAACGTGAAAATTTGTACACAACGCGTACTGGCACAACCGACGATTTGTGAGAAACGAGGCGTATGAATAGTAGTTTTACTGGAAAAATTATTCTAAACGCGAATATTAATTTATTCGGGCAACGAGAAATAAAGCTACGCGTATTTATAATCAAAATTAATGGAAAAGCTATTTTAAAAATTATGGAATAACTTTCGGGTGCTCGGGAAATAGTTACCACACGATTTATTGGTCTCGTTGGTGTTTCGTTCAAAATATGAAGAAATTGACAGTTTTAGTCCCTGAGGGCGCGTTAGGGTTTGTGCTTAGTCCTATCCTCACACTATAAATACCCACTTATAAAATTTTAGGGTTACATGTTTCATTTTATTTGCTTCCAGCCGACATTATCACCACTCCCATCTCTCTCTCCTCTCTAATAAAATCCGGCGACCAAATCCGGCCATCCGGCCACCACCGCCACTCACCCTACCACACCGCCAACACCACTTTAATCCTCTCACCCTTCTCATCATTTCCACATAATTCACGCGCCAAGAAACCCCCTCGTTCTCGATAACTATGATTTTTCCGGCGAGTATTCCGGCAACACAAATGGTAAGTATCGTGTATAGATCGTGTGTTGGAGATTTCTGAGTTTTGTTTGGTTCGTGCTCATCACCACAGCCGCCGTCTTTTCCTCCCTTTCCTGCCACCATCGAAGCAGCTTCGCCACCACCACCTCGTTCTCTTTGTTTTACTCGACTTGGTAAACCGAGAAAACTCGTTCGATACTATTATTATTATTCTTTTTATATATCCGATTTACCTTGATGTCGATATTATTTTTCGTGGATTTAAAACTTTATATGAGATGAGATTTTGAATTCGTGATATAAAAAGGAATGAAACTCGTTAATAATGGTTTTGTATTAAAAACCGGATACAAACTAGTTTGGAACCAAATCGTGTGGTAAGAAACTGATTATAGTGTTATGTGTCTATTTTTGAAGTCTCGATTTATATTGGTTGTGAATTTTGTGTTATTGTTGTTTCGGCCTAACAGTGAACCCAAGAGGGTGTATTATTTTTGTTGGTTTCGTTTCTCGTCTTGGTTCGAAACCGAGACCTCGTGGTCTCGGTGAAGTGGGAAATAATGATTCGAATGATAGTTCATTAGTCTTGTGTTGGCGTTAACATGTTTTTATTTTGGTTATTGACTGTTTTGAGTCTTGGTTCGAGTCTCGGTTTAAACAAGACACCCAAGAGGGTGTAAACTTTGTTGGAATGGTTCGTTGGAAACCCACGTAGGGTGCTGATGCGTAGCGTGTGTCGTTGCGGTTTAGCAGTTTTAATGCCTACTCAAGTTTTAAATTTATATTTAGCCGACTTATCAATAACACACACACTTAACGAGCAGTGTACCCGGTCAGTATGAATATAATGGTAAGTAGAGTGTCGATCACTAAGAGTGGAACGTATTATCTAGTTATTCTAATCAGTATTTTAATATATTAAGTTAGCTATACAACCTATTCTAACGCAAGGGGGTTCAGCCTGAGAGACTGGCACGATTTGGTTGCAATTAAATAATAAACTAAACCAATAGGCACGAATCAGCAAGTAGCACACACGTACACAGATAAATACTCGAGACAATAAGAGGGCTGTCCTGATGATAAGTAATTTGTCACTTGTTTTATTGCTAGTGTTATATGAAGTGTATAGTTCGATGCAACGCACCGAGATTAAGTCCTTTCTCGTTGGTTCTAATCTTATCGGTGAGTAAACCCTTAATGATTACTTATGACTATCCCGTTTATCTTCCTTCCTACTTTTCTACAGACCATAGAATGCATAGGCGATCTAATAAACAGGCGAGGGCAGAGGCATGGCGACCCGATCAACGCTCAGCTAGACACAGAGGTTATCAATGCACTAATAAAAGTCACCAATGACATCAACATATAAACTTTAATTAATGAGAAAGCAGTTTTAAGGGAGTGCAATCTTTCCGTTGTCACATTACACAAGCCACCAATCTTGATGAATTAAAGTTTACTAACACAATAAAACAAAACTACTTAATGAATTAAACACATGCAACACCTTCTTACAGCTCTTGTATCTTTGATTTGGGTGTGTCTTGTGCTGCTGCCTTGACTGAATTCGTCCTAGGTTTCTGGTCTTCGGTCTTCTGTTAAAACTTCAGAACTCTTAATTCGTCTGGTCTTTGGGGTATTTATAGTTTCTGTCTGAGGGTAAGATGCGGCGCATCTAGTAAGTAGATGCGGCGCATTGACTTAACTTCGCGTGGGGTCCAAGATTATAATATTCAGGAATATTCGTACACCGCAAGAAGATGCGGCGTATCTTTATCTTCGGATGCGGCGCATGTCCTCTTGTATCTTGGATCGTATCGGGTGAAATATTGATAGTGATGCGGCGCATGTCATAAGTGAGATGCGGCGCATCTGGAGCAGAATAGTCTTGATCTTGTGCATTTAAGTAGACTCTTAACTTCTTGCATGTTTTGCTCCATAATTAGTCCAAAATCGCCAAGTTTCACCAAATGCTTGTTTTCAACTGAGAATTACAAAAGTAAACGATTAAGTATCAATCCTCATACATAATATAATAGAACAAGTCAAATTAATAGGATAAATGATAGTAATAAAATGTACTTATTTGAGTTCATCAAATATCCCCCCACTTGAACTTTACTTGTCCCCAAGTAAACCTTAGAATTAATCTTATGAAAATGTATCCTAAAATATATTAGGATTTATTTTTATATTTAAGCATGTATTCGTTTTTTGTCATAATCACACAACCAAACACTTAACGAATTAGAAGTAGAATAAAAATATTTTGATAAAAGCAAATCTAATCGTTTAACTGTCCAGTCGCGACGAATATTCTATCATAAGCTTGGCAAGTATACACATCTCCTCCACTAAAGCCAAGGTATAACAAGTCTAAAGCGGTAAAAAGGGTTTTTGAGGTTTAAGGGTTAATTATTCTTAATTACTATCGATTTCAAATTCCAGAAAAGGCGACAAAATCACAAATACATGATCGAATCCACGAACACGATACTTGCAATTGCTCAAATCCTTAACTCGAATAGGCTAAAGATAGGTCCAAACTTCACCAATAATAATATATCAAAAAGGGCGACAAAATCATAAATACATAGCCGAATCCACGACTACGATACTTAAGATTGCTCAAATCCCTAATCTCAATAAATCAAAGGTTTGGTTGGATAAAGAATAATAAAGGGCATGGATAATTTTTGGGATATAAATTGGTGTAAAAATAAAAAATAAACAAAACAAATAAATTAAAATCCTAAGTGTGGTTAATCACTATCCCAACCATCCCATGAATAAGACTCATATCATTGAATAACTCACGCTTTAACACTTGAAACACACGCTTTAGGTAGACACGAATTATACTCAACAAGATCTTAAACAAAGAATAAACCTTAGTTGACGTTCCCATAACTGCCAACTCCCATTCAATCCATAAATATAATATACAACAATTAGTGGTGATATCGACCACTTACATAACTTTACATCGTTGGTTAAAACAAACATCCAACTTTTCATCTTTTTTCTTTTTCTTTTCTCATTTTTTCGATTTTTTTTTTTTTTTCAAACTACTAACATAAATATAGATGTGTAAAATTTCACCACATCACCAAAACAATAATTCTGGATAATTTTTCCATACTTTTCATGACTTCAGAAATAACGGTAATAGTGAAAGTAGTAAACACACGAAAAATAAACTCAAAGATATACAATATTTACTTTCACTCCAATTGCATTGTGCAATTTCCCGACCTAACCATAGATAATGAATTACGCACGCGAACACAGGTAATGTAAGGAAACACACTTTGCCTAAAGCAATTAACCAACCACGGATTTTAATCTACAGGGTAGGCTAAGGTGTAAGGGTGTAACGAAACATTTTAACAAAGGTGTAAGAAACGAAAGGAATGGCTTTGAGTGTTTTTCTAGGGGTATCTTACTCTAAAAGTGAGAGTAACAAAAGGGTTTTATACGGGGGTTAACTAACCAGTGTAGTTAGCTAATATCACATAACATATAAGGCTATTTGGGTGTAATCCTAGAAATTTACCAATTTAGACAAGTCATTCCAATTATATAAAATAATACTTATTATGGTGGTCTCGAATAGTATACAAGCCAAGTTCTAAAGTTTACAAGTCACCGGCACACTCATAGATTTGTGAGTTTTGAAAAATCACAATTTTAAAAATAACGTCATGTGTGCAGCTATGCAACTTAGACTTTAAACAAAAACATGCTAAAAAATTTTAAATTTTGATATATTAAGCACATTTTAAGCATATTTTGAAAAGTTTAGGACAAGTAAGTGTTAAGTGTTCTAATTCTCCAATCCCCCCACTTAAGTTAAACAACGTCCTCGTTGTTTGTATAAAAGGTTAAAAACTGGAAAATAAAAGAATTAGAACAGAAAAACTCCCCTGAGATTTGCTCGGTATGATCCTCCATTTGTATTAGAGCAAAAATCATCTTTCTTGTGGATTAGAACGTTTAAGCTTCATATTCGATGTATCCACAGGAAATGCAGGAATCTATAATACCACCAAGGCTTCAAAACACACCTAAGGTAAGAAAGGTTCAACTTGCATAACACATAAGTAGTTAGGTAAAAATAAAACATAAAAATTAAAAATGAAAACCATCAGGTCAGTCGATGCGCCGTATCTTATGGAAGAAGATACGCCGTATCGAGCCTGGAATAAATACGGATCAGAATAAAAGATGCGCCACATCCTTAACCAGGGATGCGCCGCATTGAAATAAACTGATAAAAAGTTTTAAATTCGAAAATAAAAAATGCAGAAAAATAAAATAAGATATGACCTGTGCAGGAGATGCGTCGCATCTCAGAATTGAGATGCGCCGTATCCTCTGCGGCCTGACTGACTCGACACAAACAGAAAATTAAAAAGATAAATCCGGGTTGTCTCCCGGTAAGCACTTGTCTTTATTCCAGAGTCTTCAAGTTAGACTCACGTTCAGCTCTTCAATATCGATACTTCAGTTGGTATACACATAAGTAGTGTGTGCATTAGGCAGTTGCTCCATAACTTCATCAGGTCAGTCGATGCGCCGTATCTTTTAGGGGAAGATACGCCGCATCGAGCCTGGAATAATTACGAAATAAGATATAATAAAGGATAGGATGCGTCGCATCTGTTTTACTAGATGCGGCGCATGTAGTTACCAAACAGACTGTTAACAGTCTGTTGTAATATGGCTCATCCCACAGTTTATCTCTCACGTTCTCTCGTACTCTCATGCTGAACTTAATGCTAGTCTTCATCAGATATAACAAGAAACATAAACTGAAGCATTAGATATACAGATGTTAGTAATAATCAGTACAGTCCCAAAAGAATATAAGTAATGTACGAGAAAACGTGTCCGTAATGAAATTTATATTTAGCCGTAGCGGCGCCAAAAACTTGATGCGCGTGATGTGTCGTTGCGGTTTAGCAGTTTTAATGCCTACTCAAGTTTTAAATTTATATTTAGCCGACTTATCAATAACACACACACTTAACGAGCAGTGTACCCGGTCAGTATGAATATAATGGTAAGTAGAGTGTCGATCACTAAGAGTGGAACGTATTATCTAGTTATTCTAATCAGTATTTTAATATATTAAGTTAGCTATACAACCTATTCTAACGCAAGGGGGTTCAGCCTGAGAGACTGGCACGATTTGGTTGCAATTAAATAATAAACTAAACCAATAGGCATGAATCAGCAAGTAGCACACACGTACACAGATAAATACTCGAGACAATAAGAGGGTTGTCCTGATGATAAGTAGTTTGTCACTTGTTTTATTGCTAGTGTTATATGAAGTGTATAGTTCGATGCAACGCACCGAGATTAAGTCCTTTCTCGTTGGTTCTAATCTTATCGGCGAGTAAACCCTTAATGATTACTTATGACTATCCCGTTTATCTTCCTTCCTACTTTTCTACAGACCATAGAATGCATAGGCGATCTAATAAACAGGCGAGGGCAGAGGCATGGTGACCCGATCAACGCTCAGCTAGACACAGAGGTTATCAATGCACTAATAAAAGTCACCAATGACATCAACATATAAACTTTAATTAATGAGAAAGCAGTTTTAAGGGAGTGCAATCTTTCCGTTGTCACATTACACAAGCCACCAATCTTGATGAATTAAAGTTTACTAACACAATAAAACAAAACTACTTAATGAATTAAACACATGCAGCACCTTCTTACAGCTCTTGTATCTTTGATTTGGGTGTGTCTTGTGCTGCTGCCTTGACTGAATTCATCCTAGGTTTCTGGTCTTCGGTCTTCTGTTAAAACTTCGGAACTCTTAATTCGTCTGGTCTTTGGGGTATTTATAGTTTCTGTCTGAGGGTAAGATGCGGCGCATCTAGTAAGTAGATGCGGCGCATTGACTTAACTTCGCGTGGGGTCCAAGATTATAATATTCAGGAATATTCGTACACCGCAAGAAGATGCGGCGTATCTTTATCTTCGGATGCGGCGCATGTCCTCTTGTATCTTGGATCGTATCTGGTGAAATATTGATAGTGATGCGGCGCATGTCATAAGTGGGATGCGGCGCATCTGGAGCAGAATAGTCTTGATCTTGTGCATTTAAGTAGACTCTTAACTTCTTGCATGTTTTGCTCCATAATTAGTCCAAAATCGCCAAGTTTCACCAAATGCTTGTTTTCAACTGAGAATTACAAAAGTAAACGATTAAGTATCAATCCTCATACATAATATAATAAAACAAGTCAAATTAATAGGATAAATGATAGTAATAAAATGTACTTATTTGAGTTCATCAGGTGCGTTATGCTTGACTTGGCTTTAACTTATTTTCAGCTTAAAGGGATCTTAAAGGGGTGTTTACTAGTTGTCATTTGTTTAGTCAAATAGGGTGTGTTTGAGTTTGTGCTGGTGGGTTGATTCAAAAACAAAAAAATATATATATACCTGTAATGCGTTTTGGGTTAGCAGCTTTGTTGGAGTATATCTATGATAAAGTTGGTGTTCTTGTTGGATGGGATTGAGGTTGGGCCTAACAGCCCATGTCATAGAGTGCGTTTGGTTTTATTTAAGTCACAAGCCCAATAAGCCTAAAATATAACAAGAATGTTCGTTTAAAAATTGGTTAGTGACACATTAGTACGTTTTAGGTTGAACTTGGAATCGTGATTTGAAATTGAATACGGATATGATTATTACGCGAATGATAACGGGACATAAAACTTATAAAATGTTGTAAATTTAGACTTGGTTAAATTATAATCAAGGATTTGAGAAAAACTAATTTTATTAGTTAAACTTATTTCTAACATTTATACAAATTATTTGGGAATAACGGGGTAAATACCGAAACGTACAAACTGACTTATTTACTTGGGGTGTTTATTTGTCGTTAACTTCTAGAGTATGTCTTTCTTGGTTTGAGTTCTCGTCGGTAATCTCTCGACTATGTCGATGTCTATTCTCTTTGGCGTGAGTTGTCTGTCGAGTCTATGTTTTCTTACCACACCACACGAAACGTTAAAACTAAGCTTTTGACAAGTTTTGAAAACTGAGTAATCCACGAAAACTACTACACTTTGTCTTTTATAGACTTTATTATTTTGCGAGACGTGTTTTGAGATAATCGTATACGTATTAGGTTGTGCCGATCCTAGACCGTTGTGTACTGCCGTGCTTGTACCTCCAAGTACCTTCGTGCTGTATGTTTTGAGAATGTTGTGATATGCTCTAGATGCCAGTCGTGTCAGTTGTGATCTTGCATTGCTGTGGCTAAGGTGAGTTCATGGCCCTTACTTTTACTTGTTTTATAACTATTTTGGGGGAGAATACATGCTCGTTGTTTTTCACTAAACTCAATGATTTACAAACGTTTTTTATACTGTGAACTACTGCGTTACATGATTTTGGGCAAATACGTGTGATGATGTGATTATATGCTGTGACATGTTTGTTTTTGTGAGTACATGACGGCGCCACTGTTAACTCTCTGTTGAGAGCCTACGTGTTATAGGTTCAGTTGATGTAACTGTTAACTCTCTGTTGAGAGCCTACGTATTATAGGTTCAGTTGGTGTAACTGTTAACTCTCTGTTGAGAGCCTACGTGTTGATAGATCTATCGGGGTAGCTCCCCACGTGATATTGGTTATGAGTATGAGGAACATCTTAGGCTCAGTTGGCGCGTCGCTATATGAGTGTAGTATCTGTATGATTGATTATGGTTTGAGATGCTTTGTCTATGTTATTACTTGCGGACTTAGTTTTGGAACTGTGATTTAGGCAGTGTAAGCCTACGTTGAATTTGATTTGTTTGTGAATGATGTTTCAAACTCGGAAATCTTTTGGTTCAACCATACTGTTTTAAACTAAAACCTATGAACTCACCAACCTCGTGTTGACACTTTTAGCATGTATTTTCAGGTTTAAGGTGATAACTTATTTCTGGAGGCGCTTGGCAAGGGGCATGGTCATAGACTACTCTGATATCTATATTTGGGACCGCTTTATTTATTTACGGGCCTTACTTCCGCACTACTTCTGAATAATGTAAAATTAACATTCTTTATTAATAAATTTTCTTTTAAACGGTTGAGGTAAAACCGTTCTTGGTAACTTGTATTGTGATACCAATTGAGTAGCACCCCAGTGACATGTATGCTTCCGCTGGACCCAATTTTTGGGGTGTGACAGATTGGTATCAGAGCCCAGGTTATAGAGAACTGGGTTATTTTCTAAAACCTAGACTATAACCACTTTTGACGAAAACTTAACCCTATGACCGACACGTGCCTGCCTGCCAAGCTGATGCCTCGCGTACGATTCTATTTGAGGATTTGATTGATATGAAGAGATAGTGATGATATATTAGATGAGATGTTTATGATATTATATGAAATGTTCATGATTTATTTGACTAGTTATTTGATGAGATGCTTGGTTATATATTTGTTTGAGATGCGTGCTTGACTCTTGGATATTTTATATCCGCTCGTTTTAGCTATTCACTATAAGCATTTCCATATGCTTATACTTGCACCGTACCTGTCACAGAGTTACGCTACTTCCTTGCGTAATCTCACTACTGAATGTCGAGTTTGTACACTTGGTGTGATTTTTGGGAAGGATTCTGGATATAATGGACATACTACTAGTGTAACTAGGCTTAGTATTCCAAAATTCATTGAACCTCGGGTGAATATAGACTGATCACCTATATTCAACCAGGGACAGTGGGACATAGCCTGATCACCTATGTCCAACTCAGAGGTGAATTTTGCAATACTCAGAGTAGTTATAATGGAATTATGTCCGGGTTGGTCATTGATTTTTGGGATGGTACCGTTTCGCGTGGGTACACAGACATTGGAATTTTACTTCCACACACACTACACACTGGCATCACAACACCGCATGAACCGTAATGCCCTTGGCATCGCTATACGTCTCCATTATATGGAAATCTTGTTTGCCGCCGTCTGGCCGTAATCTGCATCGGGTCGAGTTAGATCCGATTGGCACCGTTTGAATCCGAGTTACTTATTTGTAACCCCTTAAGAGCGCTATAAGCCATCCGAGCTTACTGGAATGTTTAGATTCGATTTTGGCCACGTTTGGCTTTGATTTTGGCTACGTTTGGAATTGATTTTGGCCACGTTTGGATTTGATTCTGGCTACTTTTGGATTCGATATCGACTATATTGGGATTAGTCTTGATTCCGATTTAATTCGAGTTGTTTGATTTTATGATTTTGGACGTCATCCTGGATGTGGATTTGTTATTCGGCTTCATTTTGCTGTGGCCTTGTTACAGTCGCCTCTACTCTAAGCCTTGTGCTCAATCGATGATGTTCATTTTTCCGATCGGGATTGTTTAATCGAAGCTGTTCAATCAATGTTGTACCTCCTGTTTTGAGTACCTTGTACACTACTGATTCAATCAACTGATTGCTTGTGGCAATCAACTTCTTTTCTCAGAATTACACTCTGAACTCGCTAAACTCTCTATTTGGCAGAGATTCCACGCCCAACAGAAATCTTGAGACTCTAAGGAGTAACTGAAACCGCGATTCCTTGGGACAACCGCCCAACTTCTCACTCGTCCCTCGGAAGCACCAGTGATCTTTGCTACTTTCTTACCGGATAATCAATTTTATCATAAACGAAACGTTAGAGGTAAATCCCGCGCCGCTACCAGAGTAATTGTTGATAATCCTATCTAATCTACTCACATTTTCTAATCGATGAAACGACAGTATGTGCAAACTTGCTCGTCCATACTCATATGAAATCACTAATCGGTATAGAGTGTCGACTCTTACCATTCTCTGATCGGGATAGATGTTTCACATCAAATCCCTGGCAATCACTCCAAAGAGCCATGAGAACAGGTTTGGGAATGAATACTGTATATCATCTCCAGACTGATGGCCGAAATGAAGAAATCATTCAAGTGTTCTTGAATTAACGTGAGAACGTGACGATGAATCCTAGTGTGTATATACTCATTTCTTTTCAACCGTAACGAGTAACTTGAATTGAATCGCGAGGTTGCGATTCCGTTAAGGAGGTGAGACTGTAACCACCCGTAATTTTCCGAATATATGTTATTTTGAGACTTTCCCTGTTTCTCATAAACAGATACTTTCTGAACTCATTTGGTTTGAAAACGTGAAATTTATCTCGCGAAACGTGAAAATTTGTACACAACGCGTACTGGCACAACCGACGATTTGTTTTGATATTTTTTATTATTCGTGAGAAACGAGGCGTATGAATAGTCGTTTTATTGGAAAAATTATTCTAAACGCGAATATTAATTTATTCGGGCAACGAGAAATAAAGCTACGCGTATTTATAATCAAAATTAATGGAAAAGCTATTTTAAAAATTATGGCATAACTTTCGGGTGCTCGGGAAATATTTACCACACGATTTATTGGTCTCGTTGGTGTTTCGTTCAAAATTGGAAGAAATTGACAGTTTTAGTCCCTGAGGGCGCGTTAGGGTTTGTGCTTAGTCCTACCCTCACACTATAAATACCCACTTATAAAATTTTAGGGTTACATGTTTCATTTTATTTGCTTCCAGCCGACATTATCACCACTCCCATCTCTCTCTCCTCTCTAATAAAATCCGGCGACCAAATCCGGCCATCCGGCCACCACCGCCGCTCACCCTACCACACCGCCACCACCACTTTAATCCTCTCACCCTTCTCATCATTTCCACATAATTCACGCGCCAAGAAACCCCCTCGTTCTCGATAACTATGATTTTTCCGGCGAGTATTCCGGCAACACAAATGGTAAGTATCGTGTATAGATCGTGTGTTGGAGATTTTAGAGTTTTGTTTGGTTCGTGCACATCACCACAGCCGTCGTCTTTTCCTCCCTTTCCTGCCACCATCGAAGCAGCTTCGCCACCACCACCTCGTTCTCTTTGTTTTACTCGACTTGGTAAACCGAGAAAACTCGTTCGATACTATTATTATTATTCTTTTTATATATCCGATTTACCTTGATGTCGATATTATTTTTCGTGGATTTAAAACTTTATATGAGATGAGATTTTGAATTCGTGATATAAAAAGGAATGAAACTCGTTAATAATGGTTTTGTATTAAAAACCGGATACAAACTAGTTTGGAACCAAATCGTGTGGTAAGAAACTGATTATAGTGTTATGTGTCTATTTTTGAAGTCTCGATTTATATTGGTTGTGAATTGTTGTGTTATTGTTGTTTCGGCCTAACAGTGAACCCAAGAGGGTGTATTATTTTTGTTGGTTTCGTTTCTCGTCTTGGTTCGAAACCGAGACCTCGTGGTCTCGGTGAAGTGGGAAATAATGATTCGAATGATAGTTCATTAGTCTTGTGTTGGCGTTAACATGTTTTTATTTTGGTTATTGACTGTTTTGAGTCTTGGTTCGAGTCTCGGTTTAAACAAGACACCCAAGAGGGTGTAAACTTTGTTGGAATGGTTCGTTGGAAACCCATGTAGGGTGCGTTATGCTTGACTTGGCTTTAACTTATTTTCAGCTTAAAGGGATCTTAAGGGGGTGTTTACTTGTTGTCATTTTTTTTAGTCAAATAGGGTGTGTTTGAGTTTGTGCTGGTGGGTTGATTCAAAAACAAAAAAATATATATATACCTGTAATGCGTTTTGGGTTAGCAGCTTTGTTGGAGTATATCTATGATAAAGTTGGTGTTCTTGTTGGATGGGATTGAGGTTGGGCCTAACAGCCCATGTCATAGAGTGCGTTTGGTTTTATTTAAGTCACAAGCCCAATAAGCCTAAAATATAACAAGAATGTTCGTTTAAAAATTGGTTAGTGACACATTAGTACGTTTTAGGTTGAACTTGGAATCGTGATTTGAAATTGAATACGGATGTGATTATTACGGGAATGATAACGGGACATAAAACTTATAAAATGTTGTAAATTTAGACTTGGTTAAATTATAATCAACGATTTGAGAAAACTAATTTTATTAGTTAAACTTATTTCTAACCTTTATACAAATTATTTGGGAATAACGGGGTAAATACCGAAACGTACAAACTGACTTATTTACTTGGGGTGTTTATTTGTCGTTAACTTCTAGAGTATGTCTTTCTTGGTTTGAGTTCTCGTCGGTAATCTCTCGACTATGTCGATGTCTATTCTCTTTGGCGTGAGTTGTCTGTCGAGTCTATGTTTTCTTACCACACCACACGAAACGTTAAAACTAAGCTTTTGACAAGTTTTGAAAACTGAGTAATCCACGAAAACTACGACACTTTGTCTTTTATAGACTTTATTATTTTGCGAGACGTGTTTTGAGATAATCGTATACGTATTAGGTTGTGCCGATCCTAGACCGTTGTGTACCGCCGTGCTTGTACCTCCGAGTACCTTCGTGCCGTATGTTTTGAGAACGTTGTGATATGCTCTAGATGCCAGTCGTGTCAGTTGTGATCTTGCATTGCTGTGGCTAAGGTGAGTTAATGGCCCCTACTTTTACTTGTTTTATAACTATTTTGGGGGAGAATACATGCTCGTTGTTTTTCACTAAACTCAATGATTTACAAACGTTTTTTATACTGTGAACTACTGTGTTACATGATTTTGGGCAAATACGTGTGATGATGTGATTATATGCTGTGACATGTTTGTTTTGTGAGTACATGACGGCGCCACTGTTAACTCTCTGTTGAGAGCCTACGTGTTATAGGTTCAGTTGGTGTAACTGTTAACTCTCTGTTGAGAGCCTACGTGTTATAGGTTCAGTTGGTGTAACTGTTAACTCTCTGTTGAGAGCCTACGTGTTGATAGATCTATCGGGGTAGCTCCCCACGTGATATTGGTTATGAGTATGAGGAACATCTTAGGCTCAGTTGGCGTGTCGCTATATGAGTGTAGTATCTGTATGATTGATTATGGTTTGAGATGCTTTGTCTATGTTATTACTTGCGGACTTAGTTTTGGAACTGTGATTTAGGCAGTGTAAGCCTACGTTGAATTTGATTTGTTTGTGAATGATGTTTCAAACTCGGAAATCTTTTGGTTCAACCATACTGTTTTAAACTAAAACCTATGAACTCACCAACCTCGTGTTGACACTTTTAGCATGTATTTTCAGGTTTAAGGTGATAACTTATTTCTGGAGGCGCTTGGCAAGGGGCATGGTCATAGACTACTCTGATATCTATATTTGGGACCGCTTTATTTATTTACGGGCCTTACTTCCGCACTACTTCTGAATAATGTAAAATTAACATTCTTTATTAATAAATTTTCTTTTAAACGGTTGAGGTAAAACCGTTCTTGGTAACTTGTGTTGTGATACCAATTGAGTAGCACCCCAGTGACATGTATGCTTTCGCTGGACCCGATTTTTGGGGTGTGACATAAGTATCTTGTGAAGCTGCTAAGAAAAGACACCACCGTTAGTCTCACCGCGGAAGGGGGCTTCCACGGTCGGCCTCCGATGTGAGAGTAAGTATATTGTTTAGAGAGAGAAAGTGTATGTGTGGACTGTGTGAGAGTAAATGCTCTTAGTTGGTATCAGTTGAGAGTAATAAATGAGGCGGGGGTATTTATACTACCCACCTCTGTCACCTGTAGCTGCCTCGGGACTCTGCGAGCCGAATTACGCCTCCCTAGTAGGTAGATGTCAGATCACGTGGGGACATAATCCCAAGAGATCTGGCTTTTGGTGGCGTGGCAGCATGGCGGCAGCCGATGATGTGTTCCGGCCCAGCCTGGCGAGACTGGGGCGTGTTCTTGTCCGGCTTGGCAAGACTGGAGTCTATAATGTGTTCTTGTCCGTCTTAGCACTGCCGCGGTTCAGGTGATGAGCATGCCCGGCCCAATATGTTGGGTCCGGGGGTACTATACACGATCAAGTCCCCCTAGTCTAGTATACTTGTTTGGTTTGAGAGCAAGTGTTCTAGACTTATTTGGAGTTCCGCGGCTATGTATGCCGCGGCTTGTTGCATAGACTATTTGAACTTCCACATCTGATATTGCCACATGTCCCATGTTGTTGACTGGATATTCCACTTCCCGCTTATTTCGGTGGCGACAGCATGTCATTGGTAGTCGCAAAGCGTTTTTTACCCACTTATTTACTGACTGACTTGACGTTTCGGTGGCTGACCATTCATTTTCTTCGACAATCGTGACCATTCTTCTGGGTAGATCTTCGACCGTCCAATAAATGTCCGGGGAGGTGGCAACTTTGTGGCCTTTTGATTTGCCTGACGACGCGTGTGTGTGAGGCTATAAATACCAAAAGGCATGCCTCTGTTATTCTTTTATCACACATAGTAATTATTTTTCCCTCTCTCTAGAAAAAAGACTCCTTCCGCCTTTGTCCTTCCTGCTTTCTTTACGTCCAAGATTAGATTTTCAGGTTAGGTTTCTTCTACATTTCGTTTTTTGATCAGTTAGGATGGCACCAGACCACATAGATAGTGTGACTTCTAAGCTACCCCAGGAAGCTTTAGATGACTTTTGCAAAAAATATAACATTCCCGGTCATCTGTTACCGGAGTTGCCTGGGGTGCGTGATACTATCAGGGATGCACCAGAGGGGAAATCAGGTGTATATACTAGGTTTTTTGAGTTGGGTAATTTTAGAATCCCCCTTTCGCTGTTCTTGCTACGTGTTTTAGAGTACTTTCAGATCCATCTTTCGCAGTTGTCCGTCTTAGCTGCGTGTAGGATTAGTCACTTTGAGATTCTTTGTCGCGTCCACGGTGGTACTCCCACTGTTACCCTATTTAGGAAGTTCTATTATGCTGGTATTAACAACGGCTGGATGACATTAAAAAAGAGAAAAGGTTCTAAGTCCTTAGTGGTCCCCGTCTGTTATACTACTACCCTTGATTCAGTCAAGAATTCGAAAAACCGCTTTTTTTTTGTGAAGCGAACCATCTTCCCTCTTTCTGTCCCCTAGTATGAAAAAGTGTCGATAGACCGCGACCCTCCCCCTTCCAATGCGGAAGTGGATCAAGAGTTGTTGCGGCGCCTTGATACCCAGAAGGCCGCTTTTAAGAAATATCCGGAGGCCTTTTTGAATGTTATAGGGTTAAGCCAGACCTGGGACGATGATACTAGTCGCCCGACTTTTTTATGGCCGGATGATATGGGTGGGTTACCTGAACTTTTTTTTGGTCCGTATTTGACCCCGTCCTTTTGTTTTTTGTAGAGATGGATCTATATTCTTTCATCAGTCAGCCGGATCCCTTCAAGGTGACGACCGGGGAGCGCACTTTGAAGGAGGGTGAGCCCGCCTTGAGGGCGGAAACGGCTTCCCGCGTTGTTGAGCCAAGGGATGATGTGATTAGGTTGTCGGAGCGTACTGTTGTTGATGAGCTGGAGGCCGCTAAGGCCGGAAAAGAGGCTGGGAAGAAGAGGGTGACCATCGATGCGCCCGAGAAGCCCCAGAAGAAAAAGAGGCTTGTTCCTAAAGAGACCGCGGTTGGGTCTGGTATGACTTGCTTATTTCTTTTCCCTTTTTTTTATTTGTCGCGTATGTTGTCTGTACTGATACACCTTTTGTTGTTATTTTTTAGGTGGTCCTTCCGAAGACGACATTCCAGCGCTTGAACTTCAGGATGAGTCAGGGGATGGGCTGGTGCGTTCTGGTCTTCATACTGATGTCAACATCATGAAGAACACCACTGTTCTCTCTTCCGATTCTGGTACTCCCGCCCATGAAGATTCTGAGGGCAAGGCTTCTGAGACTCCTAATCCGGACCCCACTGAGTCTGTCAACCTTGAGTCTTCAAGTCCGTTTGTTGAGGTTCCGGACCCAGATCAAGCTGAAGGTGTGTCCGAGCACGCTTAGGCCGAGGTTGAGGAGTTTGCTGACTCGTAGGATTTCTACCAGTCTGTTTTCGTGGACACTACTGAGGCCTCTTTCACCTATGTTCCAAAGTGGCTGCCTACAAATGGGTTTGGGATGGACGACCCTTGGATTTGCCGCAGCGTCATGGATAATATTGCCACGCCTGGGTATGTGTCCGTCCTCCGGAATATGGGGTCCGAGGATTTGTTGAACCAGTACAACCTGCTCTCCTCCCAACAGATATGCATGAGTTCGGAGGTTCGCCTGCGGTTGGAATATGAGCTTCAACAGAAGCGCAGGCTGAATAGAAAATTGGAGAGGAGGGAGAAGCTGGTTTCTGATTTGCGAGCTCGGGTTAGTGAGTTGGAGGGTGAGTCCTCTGAAACAGCTGAGCTCCGCGGCCGAGTATCCGAACTGGAGGCGGCCGCAGAAGCCAAGGAGCAGGAGTTGGTTGAGCTTTGTGCCAAGTGTGAGAAGTTATCTGGGGGTGGCCTTGGTTGGGGAACTGGGTAAGCAGAACGTGGAGCTGGCCACCAAGAATGTGGAGTTGGTCACAAAAACTGCAGAGTTGGGTCAGAAGGTTGCGGGTTTGGAGATTGTCTGCGGTACTTTACAGCAACAAGTTAAGGGTGAGGGGCTGTTGAATAAGCTCTTTGAGGAGAGGGAAGGGGCGATCCGCGCCAGCTTTGCTGATCATATAGCGGACTT
Source organism: Artemisia tridentata subsp. tridentata (assembly GCA_021014915.2). Taxonomy (NCBI): domain Eukaryota; kingdom Viridiplantae; phylum Streptophyta; class Magnoliopsida; order Asterales; family Asteraceae; genus Artemisia; species Artemisia tridentata. The sequence goes on along the minus strand of CP139509.1, from coordinate 491,019,850 downwards.
GGATAGGAGGCTGATTGCTATTAATGAAGAATTTGATACGGAGCTCTTCCCTTAGTTACTGATGGCTATTGAGGGTAAGCGGTGGGTTATTGGCCATGGTTTCCACAAGGCCTTCTAGAAGTTTAAGGAGTGCTTCGAGTTGAAGAGCAGGCTGGGGGCATGTATTTCCGCGGCTATCGCAGATGGGCTGCGCCAGGGTTTAGAAGCCGGAATTGTTCATGGGTCAAGGGGAGTTAAATTGGAGGATGTGGAAGCCTATGATCCTGAGGCCCGGAAACGCTATGAGGACGCGGTAGCGAGGTTGGCTAATGTACCTTTCCCGCTTCTGGACTCCCTTTAAGCCTGCAAGGACGCTCCCTTAGAATTTTTGATGTCCCAACTGGTGTTGGAGGAGGAGCGTGTCCCGGGGTCGTCTGAGTTTACATTTAGACCTCCGGTCGCAGAGGAGCGAATCCTTCCGGAGTCCGTGCTAGATGACAATACGAGACAGAGTTTGACTATAGTGACAAAACCCTTGACTTCTCCGTTCCTGCTCCTACCACCTCCGGACCTTCTTCTAGTACTAACCCCGCGGCTTCTGAGCCTCATACCATTATCACTCCCTCAGGGCCGGTGACTGCTCCTACCGGAGACGATAGTGTCTAGAATGATGACGTGTTTGATACTGCAGTCCTTGGTCAGATCGACACTAAGGATTTTGGAGGTTAGTTGTTTCGGTTCCTTCGGCAGTTCTTCGGGTGATATTTTGACTATATCTACCCTGCCGTGTTTCTGTGAAGCTTTTATTATTAACCTTGATGATGTAATCCGGATGTATGCATCCGTGTATATTGTAATTGATCATGAATACAACTTAACCATTTTTGCTATGTTTAACACTTGGTTGTTCGTATTATCTTTTTTCTTTTTGCCGGGGTTTGGATGGCCGGACTTAGTTTACTATCTCTGTGTGTCCGTACTTTAGAATTCTGGGGATAGCATGGTTTGGTCAATGGGCTTGCAATACCACTTATATGCTTTAGTTAATTCTGAGGCTTTATTGTCCTTATGCTGGGCTTGCAACACCTCTTACGCATTTTTGTGATTGCGAAATTGATTTCCGGGTTACGCATGCATACGACAAAAGTAATTAATAAAAGAGAAGACAATAAGTAAATTTTGGAAAATCTATGGAGTTGATCAGACTCCGCATTTCATTAATAAAAATAAAGAGTACATAAAAACCAAGTATGCTAGTGTGAGTTCCCGCTGCCGGTTTGATCCAAGGTCAGCCACAAAAAATGGAAACACTTACATTCAATTACAAGTAACATTTCTTGAGGTTCCGGATATTCCATGTCCGAGGCAGGTCTTGTCCATCCTGGTTTCTGAGCTTGTACGCTCCTTTTTCCAACGCCTCCACAACTTCGTCTGGGCCCTCCCATTTGGGGCCCAACTTTCCGGTGTTCTCAACCAGGCTAGCGTCATTGTTGCGGTAGACGAAATCTCCTGGTTTGAAGCTTGTGACGCGAACCTTAGCATTGTAGTATTTTTCCATTTTGGCCTTACTTCTTGCTTCTTCAATGGCCGCGACCTCTCTTCTTTCTTCTACGAGATCCAAGTTCGGCTGTAGGGCATCATCGTTTTCTATTGGGTCAAACAGAGCGCACCTCAGAGATGGCATTCCTATTTCTACTGGAATCACGGCCTCCGTCCCGTAGGTCAGGGAGAAGGGCGTGTCCCCATTGCTGGATTTGATCATAGTCCGGTGCGCCCACAGCACATGTGGGAGCTCCTCCAGCCAATCCCTACTTCCTTGGTCGATTCTTGCCTTGATGCCTTCTCCTAAACTCCTGTTCGCCTTTTCAACCAGTCCGTTGGCTTGCGGATGTTTCACTGATGCAAACCGCTGCTTGATGTTAAGTTTTTTGCACCAAGTCCTTGAAATGGTTATCTCTGAACTGTTTGCCATTATCTGACACAATTTCTCCCGAAAGACCGAACCTGCAAACGATATTATCCTACACAAACTTCTTGACTTGATTGTCGGTAATGGTTGCAAGGGCCTTAGCTTCAATCCACTTTGTAAAGTAATCTATTCCCACTATCAAATACTTGATCCTCCCCGGAGCCTCTGGGAATGGGCCGCAGATGTCTAGGCCCCATTTATAGAATGGCCAGGGGGAGGTGATGGGGGTTAACATGTGTTGTGAATTTCTGGGAACTGGTCCGTGGACTTGGCAGTCTTGGCACTTTTGGATCACTTCCCTTGCGTCTCTATGCATGGTAGGCCAATAATATCTGGTTCTTATTGCTTTTGCCACAATAGCTCGCGGTCCAGAGTGCATGCTGCATGAACCTTCGTGGATCTCCCTAATCACATAGTTGGCCTGTATTGGGCCCACACATCGCAACCATGGCTCTAGGAATGACTTACGGTATAAGACTCCGTTGATGACGGAGTATTGCCTTGCCTTGATCCTTAGCTTCCTGGCCATTTTCTGATCTGCGGGTAGCACTCTATTTTTCAAGTATTCAAGGAGTTGGGTCATCCACAGCCATGACTTCTTTTTTCTCAATTGATTTATCTTTCAGAACTTCAACCAAAACTTGCTTTGTTAGGTGGGCAAAGCTGGTGGAGGCTATTTTACTCAATGCGTCCGCCTGCTTGTTTTGACTCTGCGGAATCTGCCTTATCGAGAATGTGCGGAAGTTTTGTATCAGGGCCTGGGCTTTTGCTAGGTACCGTGTCATACTCTCCTCCTTTGCTTCGTATACACCATTAATTTGATTCGCGACCAGCCAAGAATCTACATTTGCGGATAGGTCCTTCACCCCCGTTTGTTCCACTATCCTTAAACCAGCTAGCAGTGCTTCTTATTCTGCCTCGTTGTTGGATGTATCAAATTCAAACCTCAGAGCATAGGTGAATTCCATACCTTCGGGATTTGTAAGGATTAGGCCTGCTCCGGAACCTTCCTGGCAAGAGGATCCATCGGTGTATAGATTCCATGGTTCAGCGTATGGCAACTCTTCCGTGTTTGTTTTTGTTGTCGGGGCTTCTTCCTCCGGAATCTCTGCAATAAAGTCAGCCAATACCTGTCCTCTTATGGCTGTCCGCGGCCAGAAGCTGATGCCATGCTCCCCTAGTTCAATGGCCCACTTAGCCATTCTACCTGTATTTTCTATCTTTACCAACATTTGTTTGATCGGTTGATCTGTGATGACTACTACTGGGTGTGCTTGAAAATACCTTCTGAGTCTTCTTGCCGCATGAATCAGTGATAACACCAATTTTTCCATTGGGCTATAGTTTATCTCCGGACTTTGTAGCGCACGGCTGATGAAGTAGATAGGTTCCTGGCGTGGCCCCTTTTCTGCCAACAGAACTGCACTGATAGCCTCCTTGGCTGCAGATAAGTACATTATTAGCTCTTCTCTTGGTTGAGGAGCCGTGAGAGTAGGAAGGTTGGCAATGTGCTTTTTCATTTCTTTGAACGCCTGTTCTGCCTCCGGTGTCCAATGGAAGTCGCTCTTTTTAATACACTTCTTCAGCGTCTTGAAGAACGGTAAAGACTTTTTCACGGACTTTGATGGGAAGCGGTTTAGGCTTGCTAATTTTCCATTCAAGCTTTGCACCTCTTTAAGGGTTCGTGGTGAATGTAACAGGGCAACGACCTCGGATTTCTCCGGACAAGCCCGAATTCCCTTTTTACTGACCACATGCCCAAGGAATACTCCTTCCTCTGCTCTGAAGGTACACTTCTTCGGATTCACCTTCATGTTAATCTTTCGGAGAGTCGCAAAGGTTTCTTCCACATCCCTTAACATTTCCATCTCCGAGTGGCCTTTGATAACCAAGTCGTCCACATATACTTCCAAGTTCCTACCAATCTGCTTTTCGAAAGCTTTGTCCACCAGACGTTGGTATGTGGCTCCTGCATTCTTCAATCCAAAAGGCATTTTTTTGTAGCAGAAAATCCCTTGGTTTGTGCGGAACGCGGTTTTCTCTTCATCTTCCGCGGCCATCTGGATTTGGTGGTATCCCTTATAAGCATCCAAAAAGCACTTCAAGGTGTATCCGCAGAGGGACTCGACTTTCCAGTCGATCTCCGGAAGAGGGTACAATCCTTCGGGCAAGGTTTGTTCAAATCTTTGAAATCCATACACATCCTCCAACTTCCATCCCTCTTCTTGACCAGAACCGGGTTTGATAGCCAGTCGTGGTAGTGGACTTCCCTCATTATGCCAGCTTCTACCAATTTTGCCACATCATCGTTAATTGCTTGGTTCCTTTCCGGGGCTTGCCCACGTTTGTTTTGCCTTACCGGTGTATACCCTTCCCGAACGTTCAGCTTATGTTCCGCTACACTCCGTGGCACTCCAGTCATATCTGATGGTTGCCAGGAAAAGATGTCCAGGTTGCTTTTCAACAATTCACACAGGTCCATCTTTCCTTTATCTGTCAAGCTTCCTCCTATAATGACAGTCTGGTCCATAAATTTCAGGTGTATTGCTACTTTAACTCCATCCTTTGCCAGAGTTTCCTCGGAGCTCTGCTGCGGTTGGGGTTCCACGACCATTTGGCATTCTGCCAGAATGACTTTGTCACTATGTAAGGTGACTACTCCGCCTTGGGTGGGGAATTTAATCATACCATGGGCCATGGAAGGGATGATTTTGAGCTGTCGTATCCCGGCCTGCCTATTATGCCATTATATTGAGAGGGTGACCTGACCTCCATGAAGTTCATCCATGCACTAGCTGAGTTCTCTTCATCACCTAATGTTACTTCCAACAAAATCTGCCCCAAGGGCCATGATAACTCACCACTGAAGCCGAGGAGCGGTGCGGTAACAAGGATCATTCTTTTCCTGATTTCTGGGCTAAGGCGGTTGAAGCAGTGCTCGTAGAATACCTCAAAGGCGCTTCCGTTGTCCACGTACATCCGATGCACGTGGTGCCCGCCTACTCCGGCCTTTATTACCAGTTGGTGATCATCCCAATCATCTTTCACTATTGGAGGGAAATATATTTCCAGATTTGGCTCGGTATGAGGGGATACCTTTTGTTTTACACTTTGTGGCCAAGTTTGTATCATGAATATGGCCGGGGCCTTATCTTTGGGCGCGGTTTCTTTCTTGCCGCCTTTGGCGGCCTCGCCTTTCTGACTCCCATTTTTGATCTCCTTCACTAGGTGTGCCAACTGACCAGATATGACTGCCTCCTCAATCTGCTTTCTTAACTGGAAACACTCATCTGTGTGGTTCCCCCTTTCCCTGTGGAAGTCACAGTACTTAACTTTGTTTCTTGTCTCCGCAGGGCTTGCCATGGGCGGCGGGGCTGTGAATTTGACGGAATCCATTGCCAAGATCTCCTTTGGTGTTTTTGTGAGGGGCGGAAACTGATCATTCCGCCTCCGGTCTGCCCTGGAGCGTCCTTTGAACTCCGCCTTTCTTGCTTTTTTCTTGACAAGTTTGCCGCGGCTGTTTCACCGCGGAGAAAAGCAGTGGTTACCTTCCACATTTCATCAACAGTCTTTGGGATTTTATCATTGAGCCTTCTAATCAGCTCCGGATTATTGATCACATGTATGAAGCCTGAAACTTTCATACACTCTGGGGCGCCTTTCACATGCATGCTTTCGGCTTTGAAGCGGTCCACAAACGCTGCCGTTGTCTCCCTTTCCCTTTGCTTGATGAGTTGGAGTTCCACCGGATCCTTGGTATATTTCTTTTGCTGGAGGAAGTAGGACAAGAAACTTTTTCGAAGGTCTTCAAAGTTGTCTATGCTTTCTGCCGGCAATTCATCAAACCACATCCGTGCATGGCCCATGAGGGTAGAGTTGAACATGTGACACCAGGTCGGCATGGCCCACCGCTCTACCTTGGCTGCGGTGCAGAAGTTCTTTAAGTGGTCCTCTGGGTCCCCCGTTCCGTCATAAGTTTTGACGTTTGAGGGCATCCGAGTCCTTTTTGGGAACTCAAAGTTTCTGATCCGTTGTGTGAAGGGGTCCGTATCTTCGATATCGTACGGATGATAGAGATCATCCGCACCCCCTTTGTTTCTTCCGGAACTGGCTTCCTAATACCCCCCAGCGCTGTCTTCACTTTCCATGGGTGTTAGTTCCCTTCGCCTTCTGGAACCAGAGTAGGCAGCCCTGACTCCGGCGCCTTTCTCCCTGGAGCGGGGGGCGCGGCTATAGGTTGGACTGGGGGTTCTCATTCTCTGTCTATCCGGACTCCTTTCCGTGGAGAGTTGTTTGTCCTGCCTGTTACGCTTGGCTTCAATTCTTCGCTCTCTTTGAGCGCGACTTTTTGATCTAAGTCGAGAAAACACATCCGGTCTTCCCCCCCAGGCGTGATTTTACATCCTCTCGTCTTTCCCCTAGACGAGTGAAAACGATTGACCGAAGGTGCTTGGTCCTTTCATCGTCGTCTTCGGGTTCTCTGCTGAGTCTGGAAAAAACACTTCGGGAGTGGGAACTTTCGGAAGGTCCAGGCCTCACACTGGGGCTAGTCTTCCGCTTTCTCCAATCCTTTCTTTCCACCAAGGATTTTGACTCAGAGTTTCGAGATCGCTCTCGAGAGTGTGAGTTTCCTTGTGTCTCATCATCGAAGTCGAGGCGAGTTTTTACTTGCCTCAACTTTTCCGCATGGACTTTCTCGGCCATTAAGGGCAGTAGTTGGTCATAATGCTTGTCGCAAAATTCCCTTATCGCCTCTTCCGGAAGGGAGCCTGAATGGTGCTCTCCCTCCTTGCTCTTCCCTTTCCCAAGAGTGTTCCGTACTGTTGAACGCTCTCGGGACGGGGAGAAGTCATTCACCTGGTTACTCATGGTAAAGTCCTTTAGAAATGCAGTTGTGTAACTGGTCCCACGGATGGCGCCAACTTGTTGGTACAAATCTTGGGCTCAATGCAAGACCTAGTTTAGGCTAGCTTTTGGCAGGGGCGGATCTTGTGCTAAGTATCTTGTGAACCTGTTAAGAAAAGACACCACCGTTAGTCTCACCGCGGAAGGGGGCTTCCGTGGTCGGCCTCCGGTGTGAGAGTAAGTATATTGTTTAGAGAGAGAAAGTGTATGTGCGGACTGTGTGAGAGTTAATGCTATTAGTTGTTATCGGTTGAGAGTAATAAATGAGGTGGGGGTATTTATACTACCCACCTCTGTCACCTGTAGCTGCCCCGGGACTCTGCGAGCCGAATTACGCCTCCCTAGTAGGTAGGTGTCAGATCACGTGGGGGACATAATCCCAAGAGATCTGGCTTTTGGCGGCGGCCGATGATGTGTTCCGGCCCGGCCTGGTGAGACCGGGGCTTGTTCTTGTCCGGCTTGGCAAGACTGGAGTCTATAATGTGTGCTTGTCCGTCTTGGTACTACCGCGGTTCAGGTGATGAGCATGCCCGGCCCAGTATGTTGGGTCCGGAGGTAATATACACAATCAACAACCATTTAATAAACACAAAACAAAATAATAACTTACTCTAATTTGAACATAAGAAGTATTAAATGACTCTTAAAGAGACAAAAAGTCCAGGTTTTCCTCCTATTGCGAAGCCGTGAGTTATAGGGGTTTCCCTTTCGCGGGTATCTCCTAGTAGTTCGGGTCCCGTGGCCTGCCCGTTTGAATGTTTAACTCGGGGGTCGGATTTCAAGTGTGGTGCCGTTCTAAAAAAAAATAAAAATAAATGACTTTTAACTTTAAACACTTATATCATTAAAAGCATATCCACTCATGTAGCAGTCATGTATGATGTATCTTTACTTCTTATAAAAGCACGTATAACAATTTTTGAAAACTTGATAGTGCTTAAAAAGAAGGAAAGTGATTTGCCTAATATTCCCCGCTTTAAAAGAAGGTTAATACCCCCTTATTGAAATACTTTAAAGGGTCCGTTTGGTTAGGGTGTATAGGAATGAGACTATAACTTTGAAAGTCATTAAATTTGTTTGTTTTGTGGGCCCAGTAATGAAATGGGTATATCACAGTTATAGATTCATTACTTATCAATTTGATGTATATGAAATTCATTCCGTGGGTCTCTCTCTTTTACACTACAAAATTTAAATATCTATACACTTTTTCATACCATATTTTGTCATCAAAATATAACAATCGTAGTGATACACTTTTTCATATCCATTATCATTCTACCTTATACCAAATCTGATATTCATTGTAATTCCTAGCAACATACCAAACAACCCCTAAAATATTTGAAATTTGAAATGGAAACAAAAAGCCCCAGGTTTGAAATACTTAGAAGCACATGTTTGAAATATTTGAAATGGAAACAATGATAAATAAGGAGAGCACACGGTTGACCTTTTTACAAATGGAAAGTTACGAAAACACAAATTAGACATACACGCTTTTACAAACTTAGCTTTTATCTTGATTCATATTTCAATCTCAATTTGTTAAAGTGAAACTGGTATGATGTTACTATTATCTCGGATGATGATTAAGAGTTGTCAACGTCAATTGCTAGACGTTACACGAAACATTTAACCACATTATCTTAATTATACCTATTTACCACTATAAAAACTCATCGCTATGCACGAGTACACGTCTTGTAGATACGCAAAAGATAAAGTTTGGTTCTTTTGTTAATAGTGTAAAATTGCAAATTACAAATGAAAAATGCTACAGTCACATGAGTTAAAAAAAAAAAGTTATATAATTTGTGACATTCTCTCTCCAACTTAAGTTCTCTCTCTAAGGCTATTCCCAACGCTAACGCAATAGTGCGTTAAAGGTGCCAAAAGCCGGCGTTAAAGTGGAGTTATGCGTTGAATGTGTGTTGCGTTAACGCAGCGTTAAGGGTGTGCATTAACCTCTTAACGCTGCGTTAAGGATAGTTTGTGTAAAAAAAAAAAAAATCACTTTCGCCCCCTTTAAAGGTGAGTTAAGGGTGAGTTATGGTTGAAAGAGTTTTAAGGTGAGTTAAGGTGAGTGTGTTAAAGCTGATGTGACAGTGTGTTAAAGTTTAACCCTGTGTTAAGGTTGGGAGTGCTCTAAGACTGGTTGGCAAAGAGCATACACTTTTACCATACACCTCAGCGCCACGTCAGCTTTCTCTCTCCTCTCACTCCCCTTCACCCAACTTCACCATTTACTAGTCAAGGGTTCACCAATCTTTCACCTTAACCCCCATTTTTTTTCAATACTTACACAATTAAAAACGTAAACGTAAAAATATAAAAACGTAAACTTCAAATTTAAAAATACAACGTACGAAATTAAAACGTTACATAAACTTCAAATATTAAACATAATACATAAACCGAGAATATTAAAACAATACATAAACTACGATTATTAAAGACGCAAACATACAAAAGTAAAACATT